>JAWNPD010000188.1:0-560000 GCA_035045305.1 Drosophila maculinotata | reverse complement strand
CCCGTTCAAAAGTAATCGATAAATTAAGATTCCAGTGTTTTTTAGGTTAAGCTTAAAGGTAATAAGAGAGTCACCAAATTTGGTATGTATATTTTCTAATAGTATACAGATGCTAAACATTTTTCACTTTTTTGATACCTCCCCCCGATCTCCCAGAATTCGACAAATAGGTATTTTTAGAGGTATGACCTTCGGATTTTACATATTCTCACATTTATATGCTATTTGTGTGTCCTACAAATTTCATTACGATTAGACAAAAAACAAAGAAGTTATTAACGATTCAATGTAAAATCCGAAGGTCATACCTCTTAAAATACGTATTTTTTGATTTCTTGGAGATCGGGGAGGGGTATCCAAAAAATGAAATGCATTTAACCTTTGTATGCTATTGGAAAGTATATGTACCAAATTTGGTGACTCTACGTCTTATAACTTTTAAGCTATACCTTAAAAACACTATTTTGGAAACTTAATTTATCGATAACTTTTGAAAGGATTAAGATATTGAAAAAAAAATGATAAGTTTGTTTAGAGCCAGCAGTACAGTAACTTAAACCTGAATATAAAGTTTCTAGCACTTATGACTTTCAAGTTATGCCCGAAAAACACTTGTCTGAAATCGATATTTATCGATAACTTTTGAACGGGATGAGATATCGAAAAAAAATTATAAACTTGTATTGACCCGACACTACGAGAACTAATATTTTTTTTAAAATATGAAGTCTCTAGCTTTTGTAGTCTCTGAGAAACAGGCGTTCATACAGACGGACGGACAGACGGACAGACAGACGGACATGGCTATATCGATTCGGGTATTGATACTGATCAAGAATATATATACTTTATGGGGTCGGAGATGCCTCCTTATGCCTGTTACATACTTTTGCACAAAACCATAATAACCCTTTTTCCCATTTTTAATGGGATCAGGGTATAAATTCAAGTAAGAGTGCTCTAGTTGAGAGTGCCCGACTAGAAGATACCCTGATCCAAGGTCTTACATTCATTGAAGTTATTTATCTGCATTCATACATATACAAACAAAAGCTGCTTGCTACGCGCGTCATACATTTGCTTTGATTCTTCTTCTTCGTTTGGCTTTAAACTATGGTACATTGAATCGTTAATAACTTCTTTGTTTATTGTCTGATCAAATTTGTAGGACACAAAGATGGCATATAAACGTGCAACTATGTAAAATCCGAAGGTCATACCTTTAAAATTACGTATTTTGCCATTTTTGTGAGATTGGGGAGTGGTATCCAAAAAGTGAAATGTACTTTACTTCTGTATGCTATAGGATGAATATATGTACCAAATTTGGTGTCTCTACATCTTATAACTTTTAAAATTTACCTTAAAAACACTATTCTGGAATCTTAATTTATCGATAACTTTTGAAAGGATTGAGATATCGAAAAAAAATGATGAGTTTGTATCGAGCCGGCAGTACAATAACTTAAACTTAAATATAAAGTCGCTAGCTTTTAAACCTTTCAAGTTATACCCGAAAAACACTTGGCTGGAATCGAAATTTATCGATAACTTTGAACGGGACAAGATACCGAAACCCGGCACCACGAGAACTTATATTTCAAATATGAAGTCTTTAGCTTTTGTAGTCTCTGAGAAACGTGCGTTCATACAGACGGACAGACGGACAGACGGTCAGACGGACAGACGGACAGACGGACAGACGGACGGACAGACGGACAGGGCTAAATCGACTCGGCTATTGATAGTGATCAAGAATATATATACTTTATGGGGTCGAAGATGTTTCCTTATGCCTGTTACATACTTTTGCACAAAACCATAATACCCCTTTTTCCCATTTTTAATGGGATCAGGGTATAATAACTGCAAGATCTTTAACTGTAAAAATACGTTGCAATGAAATATTGTCAATCGTATAAGTGGCTAAATGGGGTCTAGAACGACTGAAAGTCATAAACATACATTTTGAACAATTAAGATGCAGTTGGTTTGCCGAACACCAAAGCTGCATAGCGTTCAAATCATCTTGTAGATGAGTATGACACAGGGGATCGGTATACGACAAAATAAGTTTCACATCATCTGCGTACATAAGAATGCGAGAATGTGTCAGAATAGAGGGCAGGTCATTAATTAAAAGTGTAAAGAGTAAAGGTCCAAGATGACTTCCCTGTGGTACCCCAGAAGTGACGTGTACCGTTTTCGAAGAAGTTGACCTAAACAATGCTCGTTGAGTCCGACCATTTAAATAGGAGGAACTCCAAACCAGAAAC
This sequence comes from Drosophila maculinotata, assembly GCA_035045305.1. NCBI lineage: Eukaryota > Metazoa > Arthropoda > Insecta > Diptera > Drosophilidae > Drosophila > Drosophila maculinotata. Next base: position 557,724 of record JAWNPD010000188.1, on the reverse strand, counting down.
GATGGAGGGAATCCTAGGCAATCAAGCTTATACAGCAGAAGTTCATGGTTGACAGAGTCAAATGCTTTACTGAAATCGGTGTAAATGACATCAGTTTGCATTTTCATACGAAATGCATCATTTACAAGGGAGGTAAATTCAAGTAAATTGGTCGTAGTGGACCGACTCTTAACAAAACCATGTTGGGCAGGGGAGAAAATCGACTTACAGAGATGTTGCAAAGACGAAGTTAGAAGTTTTTCAAATAATTTGGGGATGGCTGATAGCTTTGCAATGCCTCTGTAATTAGAAATATCAGACTTCCCACCTTTTTTGTGGAGAGGAATGATGAACGATTCCTTCCAAATAGATGGAAAGACTGCAGAGTCAAGGGATATGTTAAAAAGTTTTAGCAATGGTTGAAGTAGGGAATTACAGCACTCCTTGAGCACACAACTAGGTATGTTGTCTGGCCCAGGAGAGAAATATGGTTTTAGTGAATTAGATGCAGAAAGAAGTGAGGCATCTGTGATACCAGGATTAAATAATAATAATATGCAGACAGATGTTGTATTAACGGATTTCAGCAAGGCATTTGATAAGGTGAACCACAATCTCCTAATCACTAAATTGAACTTACTTGGCTTATAGCCAAATTTATTAACATGGATTGCTGACTACCTGGTTAATAGGAAGCAGAGAGTACCGTTCCGTCAATCTCTGTCTAATGAAATTGCTGTTACATCCGGTGTACCACAAGGGAGTCACCTTGGTCCCCTCCTTTTCAACCTGTTTATAAATGACCTCCCAGATGTCTTAGCTCATGCAAAAGTCTTAATGTATGCAGACGATGCTAAACTTTGTGTTTCTTACAATGATTCATCCTCTCATTGTCTGCTTCAGAATGATATTAATTCCATGAGTACCTGGTGCTCATATAATTATCTGATGCTTAAACACTCTAAGTGCACTGTTATGTCTTTCTACCGTTCTAATGCCTGCATTTTGCCGTACACCATTGGTAGCGTTCAACTTGAGCGTATCTCATCTATTAATGATCTGGGAGTGTTATTTAATCATAAATTTTGTTTTAATGATCATATCGTCACCATGGTTAATAAAGCCAATAGTACTCTTGGATTTATCAAGAGATGGTCAAAGGAGTTTGATGATCCATATACTACCAAACTTCTTTACATCTTTAGTGCACCCCAGCCTTGAGTACTGTTCCTGTATTTGGAGTCCTCCTTCAGCTTATCAGGGAATGATTGAATCCGTACAGAAGAAGTTTTTGCTGTTTGCTCTTCGCGGCCTGAACTGGAATACATATCTTAGACTACCGTCTTATTCAAGTAGATTGTTACTGCATGATTTACTTTCACTTAAATACAGACGGACTTGCCATGAAGCCATGTTCTTATTTCATTTTATTAATGGCCTTGTTGACTTTTCTGTGCTGCTTGCCAGTTTAAAGTTTGCTGTCCCATCGAGAACAACGCGTAATTTTAAGCCATTGTCTTTACATCGCTGTCTTATAAATTATACGCTCCATGAACCAATTTATGTTCTTTGTACTACTTATAATTACTTATATCCTGTTATTAGTTCTCATTGCTCTGTACCTATTTTAAGAAAAGCTATTATGTAATTTTTAAATAATCAGTCAATTTTGTAAAGTCTGTACTTCTGTCAACTTTCGCTGTGAGTTGGACCATAGCCTTATAAAAAATTGTCCCAACGGGTCGGATTTTTGCTGAACTATATTTTTTTGTGTATTTTATGCGAGTTACTTAGGCCGCTGTGGTTCATTTTAATAATTTTTCATTCATTTTATAATTATTAAAATTTGTCCTCCTACGCGTTTCGGCATCTTATTGTGCCTGCTTTAGGGAGTCTGTTTTGGAATACATACATACATTTATACATATGTAATTATTATTACAAACATTTAGTTATACCATTAAACATACATACATAAATACTTATTGCAGCTAGTTTTTTCCTACAGTGTCGTCATAGTTCCTACATCTAAATTGCACTTTTGTTTATCTTTTTCTTCCATCGTCCATATGTTCTTATTGTAACTTTTTACTTGTCGTGTTAATTTATGTTTGTCCACTGCTATTGCTGCCGCGTAAATGAAATTCGTCTTCTCAATATCTTCTTTGTGGTTAACTGTGTTCTCTCCTTGTTATTGTATTCTAAGGCTCTCTAACGTCAATCTCGTTCGCTCTCTCCTCTCAATGTCTAATATTTTGGTGTTGTCAAAGTCAGCTGTGTGACCTTTTGTTGTTATGTGTTGTGCAAGTGCTGTTGTCATTTTTCCTTTGTTGGCGTCACCTCTATGCTCGGCAATTCGTGTACCTAACGCCCGCTTTGTTGTTCCTATGTATACTCCGTTGCATCTTTCCCCTTCATTCCCATTGCACTTTATCTCATATATGACGTGTTGTTGTTTTTCTTTTGCAATCTTGTCTTTTGTGTTCCTGAACAGGTTTCTTATGTTTGTGTGTGCTTTGTACGCGTACATTAAATGTTTGGAGTGTTCGTCTGGTATTATTTTTGTTATTGTTTGTCGATTTGTTAAATTATTTACATATGGTATGCTAATATATTGTTTTTATACCCTGATCCCATTAAAAATGGGAAAAAGTGGTATTATGATTTTGTGCAAAAGTATGTAACAGGCATAAGGAAGCATCTCCGACCCCATAAAGTATATATATTCTTTATCAGTATCAAAAGCCGAGTCGATATAGCCATGCCCGTCTGTCCGTCTGTATGAACGCGAGTTTCTCAGAGACTACAAAAGCTAGAGACTTCATATTTGAAATAAAAGTTCTCGGAGTGGCGGGACGATACAAGTTTAACATTGTTTTTTTTTCGATATCTCGTCCCGTTCAAAAGTTATCGACAAATTTCGATTTTAGCCAAGTGTTTTTCGTGCATAACTTGAAAGTCATTCAAGCTAGCGAATTTTTATTTTAATTTAAGTTACTGTACTGCCGGTTGGATACAAACTCATCATTTTTTTTTTGATATCTCAATCCTTTCAAAAATTATCGATAAATTAAGATTCTAGAACAGTGTTTTTAAGGTATAGCTTAAAAGTTATAAGAGGTAGAGTCACCAAATTTGGTACATATATTCTCCTATAGCAAACAGGGGTTAAATACATTTCACTTTTTGGATACCCCTCTCCAATCTCACAGAAATACGTAATTTTAAAGGTATGACCTTCGGATTTTACATAGTTGCACATCTTTGTGTCCTACAAATTTTATTGCGAGCAGACACAAAGCAAAGAAGTTATTAACGATTCAATGTACCATAGTTTGTGGCCAAAGGAAGAAGAAGAATCAGCGCAATTGATGACGCGCGTAGCAAGCAGCTTGTGTTTGTATATGTGTGTGTGTTTCTATGTATGAATGCAGATAAATAACTTGAATGAATGTCAGACCTTGGATGTGGGTATATCCTAGTCGGGCACTCTCGACTAGAGCACTCTTACTTGTTTAATGTTAACGTTGTTCATTGTAAGTGTTTGTATATAATTTCTTTTTTTGTCGACTGAACTTAGTCGACGTTAAACAAACAAATAAAAAAAAAATATTAGCACAGTATTTAAGCACGCAGCCTGAAACTCCATCAGCTCCCGGTGAGAACACTGGCTTAATGGCCTTAAGATCACTTAATAGCGAGCTTTCCGTGATCAAAGGTCCAAATATGTAATTAGAGACATTTACATTATAAGGATATGGCGAAACCAATTGAAAATTTGGTGAACTATAAGTTGTTTGAAAAAATTCAGCAAATAAATCGGCGATGGCCTGATCTGCTGTCGTTTTTTTTTTTTTTAAAAATACGGTTGATGGAAGTATTGATGATAAACGCTTCGCATTAACGAAGTTATAAAACTGTTTAGGATCCCGCTGAAACTCTAACCTGCAACTTCTCAGGAAATCCTGGTAGCATTGTTTATTCAGGACAAAGAAATTGAATCGAGCAATCAAATAGTTAGAGAAATCCAAGAAAGAGACAGTTTCCTTGAACTTCGTGTACAATTTTGACTTTCTATTGTTCATGCTAGCTAATTGCCGTGTATGCCAAATTAGTTTGTTACGAACCGGGACATGTTAATCAAATAATGTGTTTAAAGTTGAGTACAAATCGTGATTGCAATTTCATGTCCCTACACCTGTAAAGCTGGTGCCAGTCAGTCTGAGATAACAGCTGAGTAAATTTAATAGAATCGGTGTTCCGAAATTGACGGGCTTCATGCCTGTCTGTCTGCCTGATTGTCTGTTTGCCTTCCTGCCTGGCTGTATGCGTGTATGTCTGTATGCCTGCCCGTCTATATGTGTGTCTACCTGTTTGTGCGCCTGTCTGCATGTCGGTCCGTCTGCCTCTTTGCGTGCCTGTCTGTCTTTCTGTCTGTCTGCCTGCCAGTCTCTCCGTATGTCCATCTGTCCGCTTGCCTGTCCATCAGTATGTTTGCCTGTCCGTCTGCCCATCTGTCTGTCTGTTTGCCTGTCTGTCTGTCTGCCTGTCAGTCTGCGCGCCCATCCGCCTGCCTGTCATACTTTATCTTTGCTTGTCTGCCTGTCAGTATGGCAGTCTGTCAGCCTGCCTTCCTTCCTGTCTGTGCATTTGTCTGTTTGCCTGCCTGTCAGTCTGGCTGTCTGCCTGCTTGGCTGATTGCCAGCCTGTTTGTCACATTGCCTGTGTACCTGTCTGTCTGTCTCTCTGCTTGCCTGCAATTCTGTCTGTTTGCCTGTCTTCTTGTATGTCTGCCTGTCTGTCTGCGTGCAAGCGTCTCTGCCTGTCTGTTCGCCTGATTTCCTACCAGTCTCTCTGTCGTTCTGTCTGTCAGTCTGCGGGTCTGTTTGTCAGACTGCCTGACTGTCAGTCAGTCTTTTTGTCTATCTGATTAACATCCTGTCTTTCTGCCTGCCTTCCCTTATGTTTAACTGACTGCTTGCCTGACAGCCTATCAGTCTGTTTGAGTTCCTGCCTGTCTATCTGTCTGTATGTCTGCAGGTATGCATGTCTGTCTGCCTGATTGTCTGCCTGTCTCTCTGTTGTCTGTCTGTCTGCCGGTTTTCCTGAATGTCTGTCTGCCTGAATGTCTGTCAGCCGGTCTGATTGGCTGTTTGTCAGCTTGTCTACCTCACTGTCGGTGTGTGCCTGTCTGTCTGACTGATTTCCTGTCTGTCTGCCTGTCTCTCTTCTTGCTTCCATGTATGCCTGTAGCCTGTCTGCCAAGCTGCGTGTCTGTCTGCCTTCCTGTCTTTCAACCTGTCTGCCTGTCACTCTGTCTGCCTGTCTGTCCGATTGTGTGTCTATCTGCATGTGTATTTGTCTTATTGCCTGTCTGCATGTCGTCTGTCTGTCTGTCTGTCTTTCTGTCTGAATGTCTGATTGCCTCTCTGCCTTTATATTTGCCTATTTGCCTGCCGGTCTGTCTGTCTGCATTGTTATGTACAGTTTCTGCCTTTGGTATATTTTCACAAATAATTATTATACCCTGATCCCATTAAAAATGGGGGAAAAGAGTAAAATGGCTTTGTGCAAATGTATGTAACAGGCATAACGAAGCATCTCCGACCCCATAAAGTATATATATTGATCACTATCAATAGCCGAGTCAATATAGCCACCCGTCTGTATAAACGCGCGTTTCTCAGAGACTACAAAAGCTAGAGGCTTCAAATTTGAAATATAAGTATAGTGGCGGGACGATACAAGTTTATGTTTTCGATATCTCGTCCCGTTCAAAAGTTATCAATAAATTTCGATTCCAGACAAGTGTTTTTCGGGCATTACTTGAAAGTCATAAAAACTAGAGACTTAATGTTTGAATTTCGATATCTCAACCCTTACAAAAGTTATCGATAAACTAAAATTACAGATTCCTATAGCATTCAGAGGTTAAAAACATTTCACTTTTTGGATACCTCTCCCCGATCTCATAGAAACGTAATTTTAGATTTATGACTTTCAGATTTTACATAGTTGCACATTTTTATGCCATCTTTATGTCCTAAAAATTTCACTACGATCGGACAATAAACAAAGAAGTTGCTTACGATTCAATATAACATAGTTTGGGGCCAACGGTAGAAGAAGAAGCGAAGCAATTGCATGACGCGCGCATCTAGCAGCATGTGTTTGTATGGGTGTGAGTGTGTGTTTCTATGTATGAATGCAGATATAGAATTATGAATGTAAGAAGTGGGTTCAGGGTATCTCCTAGTCGGGCACTCTCGACTAGAGCACTCTTAATTGTTTTTCTCTAGCAGAGATACACAAACGCAGTGTTTGAAAAAGTAACGACATTCCTCTAAGACAACAACCCATAAACGATATGCGACATCAGCCTCAGACGTGCATTCCGCAGACAAAGACCAAGTAAGGGTCAGCTGATTTTCGCCAAGATCAATCAAGTCAGAGTTAGCACCCGATCGTTTTCGATCCAGCCGTTGATAAGGGGCTAGTCTCTCAATTTTGATGAAACTGGGTACAGATGCTTATTTCTGCTGCACGCAGATAATATGTCGGAATCAGGCGGATCGGAGGAACGATCGGTCGAAAATACTTGTTTTTTGAGATAACTCAACCAAACTTACCAAATATAAGTTTTAGCAATATTTAAGCACGCTTACAAAATTTCATTAAAATCGGACCACTATATCTTTTAGCTGGCATAGGAACAATCTGCAGAAAAATGAGTTGTCTTCCGGTGAAGCCGGCGAAGCCGGTCTGATGCCATATGCGAGGACAACTTTATCCGCAACCACAACTAGGGGTAAAAGTGGCAAATATAGTGTCACTCTCCCGTTCAAGAATCCTGGTCACATCAACTAAGGACATTCAAGGTCAATCGCACTAGCTCAGTTTCTTAAGAACGAGAATCGTTTAAGCAGAAACTTTCCTTTAAAAGAGCAGTATGACTCTGTGATGCAGGAATATTTGGACTTAGGTCATATGAGACAAGTCCCCCCTACTTCTGATACTGGGAACTTTTATCTTCCACATCATGCTATTTTTAAACCTGACAGCACTACCACAAAAGTTCGCGTAGTATTTAACGCTTCCAGTCAGTCCACTAACGGCAAGAGCCTAAATGATATCCTTCATGCAGGTCCAGTTCTTCAATCTGATCTTACTATTCAGATTTTGAAATGGCGTTTCTTCCGTTATGGTTTCAACGCTGATATCACCAAGATGTATCGGCAAATCTTTGTGAAACCAATTCACACGCCATTCCAAAGGATCCTCTATCGGAACAAGGATCAAGAGCTCTGTGACTTTGAGCTCAACACTGTCACGTTTGGGGTAAATTGCGCGCCTTTCCTGGCAATTCGGGTTTTGCAGCAGCTCGCTAAAGATGTGCTAGCTCAGTTTCCGTGAGCTAGTGACATCATTTCCAACTACATGTATGTCGATGATGTACTAGCAGGAGCTCACACTAAGCAGTGCGCCATCACTTGCATCAACGAGCTTCAAGGAGCTATGGACACAGCAGGCTTTCCACTACGGAAGTGGACATCAAATGAGAAGGAAGTCCTCCGCGGTATTCCTAAGGACCACCTTCTTTGTGAGGATTTCCTCGAATTCGAGGAAGCCAGCGTTGCTAAAACCCTGGGGATCCGATGGCGAGCCGATACGGACGAATTCTTCTTCGCCCCCTCCGAAATTCCTACAAGGGAAACGATCACAAAACGTGAAGTCCTGTCAGAGATAGCTAAGCTTTTCGATCCAGCAGGATGGCTGGCACCAGTCATCGTTCGCGCAAAGATTTTCATGCAGGAAATCTGGCTCCATGAGCTTGGCTGGGACGACCCGATGCCTTTTGAACTTGTTCAGCGTTGGGAAGATTTTACCGCCTCTTTCCAGCCGAAAGCGACCATCCAAATCCATGGATTCTGTGACGCCTCCCAAAAGGCTTACGGAGCAGCCCTGTATGTTCGCGTGGAAATAGGCTGCGAGGTTTCAGTCCACCTACTGACGTCCAAGACAAGGGTAGCTCCGGTCAAGACAGTGTCGCTGCCGAGACTCGAGCTTTGTGGGGCTGTACTTCTTGCGGAACTATCCTCAGCCATCATTCCTCAGATGCCCATAGGAAAGTCCGAATCCTTCTACTGGACCGATTCAACAATCGTTTTAGCCTGGCTCCGCAGATCACCTTGCTCCTGGACAACTTTCGTCGCCAACCGTGTCTCCAAGATCGGCCAGGTAACTGACTGTCAAGCCTGGTCGCACGTGCGGTCTGAGGACAATCCTGCAGATTTGGCAAGTCGTGGGGTGTCACCACAAGAGCTAAAAGATAGCCAGCTGTGGTGGAACGGTCCTGACTGGTTACGTCTTCCCCGCTGCCAATGGCCCGTTCCATCAGACTCCTGCCTCGAGACTGACCTAGAACAGCGTCCAGTTAAGGTCCACATCGCGGAACTAGCTCCTTCATGGGATCTTCTAGAGCGTTTCTCCAATTTTGGCCGGGCTTTAAGAGTTATCGCATATATGCTCAGATTCGCTAAGCGATGTCGCCAATCCTCGCTGTTGTTTCCTACACAGCAACTCCAAAATAGTGAGCTTCTAGAAGCTCAAGAGCGACTCGTAATCCTTACTCAGCGGAATTCCTATCCAAAGGAATACAAGTGTCTTCGTGACAAGCGTAGCTTGTCAGCATCTAGCCACATTTTAAACTTCAATCCGTTTCTTGACCCAAAAGGGATCGTGCGAGCATCAGGGCGCATCAGCAATTCCAGCGACCTTAACTACGACGAACGGCATCCTGTGATCCTTCCGTACTCGTGTCCGTTTAGCCGTCTCCTTGTCAAGTTCACGCATCAGATTTCGCTGCATGGCGGAAATCAATTAATGATGCGCCTCATTCGTTCCAGGTTCTGGATTCCTAAGCTTAAGACTTTGATCACATCCGTGACCAACTCCTGTCGAGCCTGCGTAGTGTTCAGAAAAAGACTCCAGACTCAGCTTATGGGTAGCCTACCAGAAGAAAGATCGACTTTTTCACGTCCTTTCACACATACTGGCATCGACTTTGCTGGTCCGTTCGACATTAAAAACTACACTGGTCGTGCTTGCCTCATAACCAAAGGCTATGTGTGTGTCTTTGTGTGCTTCAGCACAAGGGCAATCCATCTTGAAGCCACCTCCGACTTGACTACGGACAAATTCCTTGCAGCGTTTGCTCGTTTCATAGCAAGACGCGGTTGCCCGTCCAAAGTCTACTCCGACAATGGGAAGACGTTTGTTGGAGCCTCAAGAGTCATTACTCGTGACTTCTTGGAGGCTACAAAAACGCGCGTCGAGACCACGTACAGTCATCACTGTCTATCGTGGCACTTCAATCCACCAAGTGCGCCACACATGGGCGGCTTGTGGGAAGCTGGTGTCAAAAGCTTCAAGGCGCTGTTTTATAAGTCGACCTCAACCTTCAAGTACACTTTTGAAGAGCTCTCCACCCTCCTCGCGAAGATAGAAGCCTGCCTCAACTCGAGACCGATTTCCCCATTATCCGAGGATGTGACAGACTTGCTGGCTCTAACTCCAGGGCACTTCCTGGTAGGAGGCCCACTCCTTGCCGTCAGTGAGCCCGAAATCGAAGGAAATGCAGCGTCGATCCTAAATAGATGGCAACGGCTCAAGGCTCTCAACCAACACTTCTGTTTCCGTTGGAAGGAAGAGTACTTGAAGGAGCTCCACAAAAGGACTAAGTGGCAACTACCCGAGAGAAACCTGCAGCAGGGCGACATGGTAGTTGTCAAGGAGGATAACCTTCCATCCAACGAATGGCGTTTGGGACGGGTCAAGGAAACTCACCCGGGGCAGGATGACCGGGTCCGAGTGGTCGATGTTCTCACGACCCGCGGGATTATAAAAAGGCCAGTGGCCAAGCTTATCCTCCTTCCGCTCCAGTCCGAACCCAAAATTCCAAGCTCCTCACAAAAGTCGTGACTAACCGTTTTGTTCGACAAGAGTATGTTGACTAATTTCTGTTTTGTTTCTATTTTCCCAGACAACACTCGAGGAGCCATGGCACCCACCTCCAAACCACAGAAGCAAGCTGGTCGCCCACGCGGCGTCGCCTCTTTCCGCTGCCGTGTCTGCCGGGGGGTACATGCCCTAAAGAAGTGCCAGCGCTTCATGCACCTCGACGCTGAAAAGCGTCTCCGGGCAGTACTCATCAATAAGTACTGCCCCAACTGCCTGGCGCATCAACATTCAGGGCGATCGTGTCGCAGTGGAGCGAGTTGCCGCGTCTGCGGTGGTGAGCACCACACCCTGCTCCACCTGGATGAAGACCGCTCGCCAGGCTCCTCACAAGATGCTCGACCGAGGAGCCCATCTCCATGCTCGCTGCGTCACGAGAGGAGACACTCTCCGATCCGAGTGCAACGACCCCCAACACCACCATCCACCGTAGAACTTGCCATCCTGCCGACAGTGACAATCCTTGTCAATGTCGGTGAAAAAACGTTCGAGATGCGAGCACTGGTCGACCCGTGCAGTCCGCACAGCCGCGTCGATGCCTCCTTGGCAAAGGCCCTAGGCCTTTCCGCCACCAGGCTCGATGATAGGGTCAGTGCTCGCATCAAATCCAAGCACGGAACCTTCGACAAGGACTGCCATTTGGAGGTCATCCACGACCTGAACTTCAGGACACCAAAGGCGCCAGTTGAGGAACGTTTTCGGCAAAGCGTTCCCAACATTGTGCAGGCGGATGCGGGATGGTTTAGGCCATCCACAGTCAGTTTGGTGTTGGGAGCCGATGTTAACGGCCGTATTATTCAGCCAGGAGGTATTCCGAGCGAACATGGGCCAGTGGCTCAAAATACAACATTTGGGTGGATCCTATCTGGAGTCTGCAGCCAATAAGGTCCGCTCCCCAAGTTTCCAATCCCCTTCATTTGCAACTATATTGCAAGGGGGGCGGAATGTTCAAGCCGTAAAGTAGGCAGTGGCATCTGCAGCTCCCCACCCTAACAGAGTATGAAAGCTCGTGCTCTTTTCTGCAACATGCCATGTAATTAGCATAAGCATATAATGTTAATAGCCTGCTGAGCATGTTCAGTAGGTCCACTAGTTAGTTGAAACTTTACATTAAAGCAAACAAGTGCTAACACCCAAAAATCCGCAAGATTTATTTTTAAGCCCGTGTGCTATACGGTGATTTGGTCGCGTGTGTCAACCTACAACAAATCCATCCAACCACATTTTCAAGTTGTATGAACAACTTTTTTGTTTTTCAAACTATCTTAACCAAGCTCAGTAATTGCAAGTTTTATTATATCTATATATATAAAACAGTTTGACCTGATTGGTGATTGGTGATCAACGTAAGGCCCAAACCGTAAAAGCTAGAGAGCTGATATTTTCACAGTCTCTTAGTCTGAAAGTGCGTACTGAGAAGATTTTGGAAATTTCTATACAAGAACTCGGGAAATGAGGAAAACGTTGTATGCAACTTTTTGGTTTTTCATCGGATAGGGTGCAAACTTATTTTCAAAGAACATTATAAAAATTGATTAAGAAATGTGTACCAATTTTGTGGAAAATGCACCCCCCTGGGAAGAAAATGGTGGGTAGTATGGGTGAAAATTAAATTTTCGTCTGACTATTTTAAATTGATTTTCAAAGCTTTGCGCCTAAAGAGAAAAAAAACTCTATTTTTCTCTACCTCTTTGGTGGTGAGAAAATGAGATATTATAACAGTTATATTAATACTTTTTTTTTATATATAAAGAACGGGAAATGCTAGTTTTCTATAGATTGATTGAATTTGGTCAAAATCGGCCGACTATATCTTACAGGTGGTTGATGCAGGCGTAGACTTCCATAATAGATGTACTTTTCGTATAGCTTATGAAGTGAGTAATAATAACAACAACGCCAGAGCAACGTTTGAAGCTACGTGATGTTGTTTTGCTTCGTGAAATTTTATTTATATCCGTTTTTTTGCCTCCGCCACAACATGTGGTCCTTCGATCCGGATATTTCAAGCATCCACTGCCACAGCTAGCTATTTGGAGAATAACAAAAGATAAATAATGTCTATGGACGTTGATGTACTAACGTTCAGTACATTCAAGTGGCCCAACGATACCAAGTCAGGGCTTCTTAACGAGCGGACCCAGGCAAAATGCAACACACCTCCCGCCCAACCGACCGAGGGGCGCGCCGCATAACTTGCGGTTACGAAGATCGCAATATAAGAATAGAACATACTATTTAAATTATACAAATTAACATTGACTATTTAAATGTTAGACAGATGATGTAAGAGTAAAGTTCTGAGAGTAGGAATAGAAGAGCATTACTTATTATCTGGAAAAGGTTATTACAATTAGAGCATAAGATCCGAAAAGCGTTATGGACAGCAAAGTTAGTGTTACTGGCTTGCGGAGAAATCGGGAGAAGGTTTCTAGTACTTCTGATCGGAACAGCAAAACTAATTAAAATGTTCTTGTCGCTAAAAACATAAAACTTAACAAAACTAATTAAGCTAATTAATCCGGACGAATCAATTTCCCCGTTAATATTTAGATTTATTAGTAAAAGTCTACTACGGTAAGGAGGCAAGCGAGCATTAGGATTCCAATGAAGATACCGGAGGGCAAAGAGTAGAAATTGTTTTTGTTCAGATTCTATTCTATACTGATGAACATACTCAAGAATAGGGCGAAAAAGTGAAGTATAAAGAGTCTTAGTAACGTAGGGATCCTTTTAAAAGATTTTTTGGGATCTTTAACTTAGATAATTGGAGAACCAAAGAATTAAGTTTTTTCAAAATCCCAGAAGATGAAGTTTGTGAAGTAAAAGAGAATGATTAACAGAGTCAAAAACTTTATAGAAATCAATGTAAATAACATCTGTTGCATTTTATTTTGGAACTCCTTCATAACAAAAGGCGTTTTTTTTTTTGTTTTGATACATAATATTTATTAACGTGTTTCGTATAAATTAACAACCTTTCACATTGTACAAGTTAAACATAAAGAAAACAAAGCAGACCCTCAGAACAAGTGGAGGGAAAAGGATTAAAATAAATTATTAGCCGTAACTATGTTATGCAGAGAGTACTTTGTGTAAGAGACAACAAGGACGGAACTAAATATCCGGTAAGAGTCGGCCCACAGGTGAGCGCCCAATTATCCAATTATCCGCTGCATGAATTCTTTTCAGACGACGCCTTCTTAGCGGTACCAGACGAACTGCTAGTACATTTGAGTGGATAATTAGCCTGTCCCGGTAACGTGAAGCAAAGTAAGAAATGGCTGCACAGACTGGCTGTATCCGCAGATCTCTATAGATAGTGCTGTTACGAACAAACGGAGGGGCGTCCTCTAAGCGCCTTACAATTTTGCTTTGACATGACTCAAAAAGTTGAAGGGAGGAGGAGCACGCGGTACCCCAGCTGTTGATACCCCAAGTAAGAGTGGTCCCGATAGCTTTGAATAGCCGGACCTTAGCTGCAAGTGACAGTCCACTATTTGGCCTAAGCAGCCATTCCATCTGTCGACACTTGGATACAGCAGCAGCACGCGTTCGCAAAATGTGGGGCTTCCAAGTTAGCCTTCGGTCTAGCATCAAACCAAGATATTTAACGTTAGCCGAATGCCTTATGCGAACGCCGTCGAGAGTCAAACGAGACGTGTTGAGACGATTTAATGAAAAAGTGGCATGCTGAGTCTTGAGAGGATTGACCGCTGTGTTCCATCTTGAGGCCCATTCTTTAAATTCATCCAAGAACCCTTGTACTAACAGGGACGCATGCCTTCTACAAGAGCTAGTTGCCAAGAAAGTGGTGTCATCAGCATAAGTTGCAGTAAGAGTCCTCCGGCTGCGCAAAGAAGGGAGGTCATATGTATAGATGGTATAAAGGATAGGTCCCAACACACTCCCTTGAGGGACTCCAGCTAGGATCCTTCTTGAGGTGGACTTAGTATCCCGGACATCCCCTTGGAATGTTCTCTCCAAAAGAAATGAATGGAGTAGTCGGTAGTAAGCGGGGGGAAGGATGGGCTTGAGCTTAAAAAGAGGCCATCATGCCAAACACGATCAAAAGCTTGTTTAACGTCCAGAAAAACGCCAGAACAGTATTTACCTTCCTCGAAGGCACACATGATATGATTAACCACACGATGCGTCTGCTGAACAGCACTATGAATACTTCTGAACTCAAACTGATGATCAGGGATAGTTTGCTCAAAAGAATCAACTACCATTAAACGTCTCAAGAACAAACGTTCGAACATTTTGGAAAACGTGGGAAGAAGACTGACGTGTTGATAAGCATCAGCAGATCGGAGATTGACATCCTTTTTCGGGATCATAATAACGTTGGCGTGTTTCCATTGGCCAGGGAATATAGCATACTTCAGCATAGCTTGTATATGCACACCAGCATAGCAGTGGCTGCCTCCGGTAGCGCTTTAGCCACTTTTACATCATTTCCGTCATGACCGGGCGCTCTGTTTGGCTTGAGACGTTTGATCTGAAACGCAACCTCCTCAAAGTTAATTGGCGGGATGTCAATGTCAGGTCCAGAAGCAACGCCGACAAAGGCTAATGTATCATTTTCTCTAACTCATTTGCGAACTCTTCGGCTATGTCTTTATCAGATTTAGCCCATGTGCCGTCACAGCGAAGCAGTGGAAGTATGCGTGTCGGCTGCCTCTTTAGTCTCCGCGTACATTTCCATAACGCAAAGCCTCGGTCTTGATCAGGGTCAATTGCAAGAAGTTTCTCAATGAAAAAATTAGATTTAGCTTCATATAAAGCTTTCTTAAGTTCAGCAGTGGCCAATTTGAACTCCGCCAAGTCAGCCGGATGCCGTGAACGCATCCAGCGTCGCTGCAAAGCTCGTTTTCGCCTTACCATAGCCAAAATTTCAGGTTTTAAAAGTGCCTTATTTGGCTGTGACAGGGCAGCGTGATTTGGACTGATGTTTGAAACAGCAGCAGCAGCTTGGATTTTTAATGAGATGCTCAGCGGCAACTTCGATATCTTAAGCACAGTCAAAAGCTTGGGGATTGTTCACACCGATGAGAGATGCAAGTTTGTCTTTAAAAATTTTGATATTAGCCCCTTGTGAGAGAAGCCTCGGCTTGGCAGCTTGGGTGCTGGCTGCAGCACAGATACAAATTAGCAGCGGGATATGATCTGAACTGAGCTCTGTGCTTTCAGTTATGTCCAGAACATTATATGGAACGCCACCATAGATAGCAAAGTCAATGGCCGTTGGACTCTTGTTAATGTCATATGGATAGTGCGTGAGGCCGCCGGTGGCTAACACTTGTAAGTTAGATGAAGTGATGCAATCCAGAATTTCAACACCTCTTGGAGACGATAGGCTACCTCTCCAGAACCTATTGTAGGCATTCCCGTCACCAGAAAGTTGTCAGTAAGATCATTAAATAGTAAAGAAAATTCTCTTGCAGTCCATTGATGTCCAGGAGGGCAGTATATAGAGCCCATTACTAGATCACCAAGATCCGTCGAGAGACTGACCGCAACTGTCTGAGACTTAACTGATGCATCTGAGCTGTGTAAATAGTATTGCAAGTGAGTACGGATTAGAATGGCAGCGCCTCCTTGCAGACGATCGGAGGGGTGATTTGCTGTAAAAAGCTCGTAACCAAAAATCCTGAAATTAGAGCGACTGTTGAAATGGGTTTCGCTTAACAGCATAACGTCAACAGCGTTGCTGCTTAGGTAGAGCTCCAATTCAAGATTCTTGACAATGAGGCCATTGGCGTTCCAAAAAGAGATACGGATACCTAGATTAGACATTGATCCTCTTGTGTGCAAGAGCAAGAGGAGCAGGATTGCTTATAAAGTGACTCAGTAATGTGTCCATCTTCGTCATCATCATCGACATCATCTGATCAACACGCGATATGAGTTGCTCAATGCATGTAAAGAGGGGAGAGGCGTTAGCTAGTAGCTGCTGCTGTTGCAGAGGTGTAGAGCTATGATCTTGCTGGAGAAGACGATTCTGGACAGCAGAACCCCTGTCATTAGGAGGTCATTAGGCTTTTCGACCAGCCCCGAGAGCAGGCCAAGCATCTGGTGATACATAAAAAGAGCTCAGGCGAGACAGCAAGGCACCTGGCAGTATCACGGGCCTCGTGGTCGCCACCGCACTTGGCGCATTTGATAGGCCTTGAACAATAGGCCTTTGTATGTCCGAACTCCTGGCATCTATAACACCTAACAACATCGCCACGACGATCCGGGGGCTCCATAGTTATAGACTGATGAGCCAGACTCTTGACATCATACGCCTTAACATTGTTCGTGGCTGGCTCAAGTAAGTTAGTGGTAGTAGATCTATTTTTCACAAACCCATGATGGCGAGGTGAAATTATAGATCTTCAAATATGTTGTAGTTGAGAAGTTTTAAATTTTTCAAAAATCTTAGGAATAACAGACAACTAAGAAATACCTCTATAGTTCTCAACGTTAGACTGATTTCCTTTTTTATGGAGAGGAGTAAAAAATGATTATTTGCACTTGACAGGAAAAGAGCACAACTCCACTGATAAATTTAATAGATATTCGGTCTTTGTCGCGGCAAGACGTATTTTTCATTCGCTCTTGATTTTGATACTGTCTTATGTTTACTTATGTTTACTTATCTATAAATTTTAATTAATTTCAGCAGCAGGAGTTCTGTTGCAAATTGTTAATTTTTCTTATACATATCCGCGTTTGTGAAAGATAGTGACTTTATTTAACGATTTATAATATTATATTGTTACAACAACCGCAAGCAGCTGAAATTGTTGCTGTTCGATTCCGTTGCTTAAGTTTTCGTACATTAGTTTTTGCTCTAATCGCCTAAGCCTAGCTTTGTTGCTGTTCCGTTTCTCGGTTGTTCCGCTTCGTGTTGCGAGCTTTCCAACATTTCGATGCTCTGCGAGTTGAACTTTATTCGATCTCTAGTGAACTTACATACATATTGTTGTTATTGTAAAAGCTTTGCTTTATCGCTGCATTGCTGTTTATATTTTGTCGTTTAAAACTACATTGCCCGATGCAAGCTTAATTTACAACAAAAAAATCCGAAGCAATTTTATTCGTTTGTAAATTCAAAACGTTGAACGTCGTCTTTTTCACCGTGCATGTCCTTCAATAATGTTACGTGTGATAATGACTCTGGGATAGCTTACCTTTTTGCTGCCTTTTTCCAAGAATCCTATTCTTGTCTTGGCAAAATCAACCATACAATTTAGGTAGTTCTTGCTCTATTTATTCTCATATTTTTACTATCGAGCATGTTTGTAATTTTATGAAAGCTTTAAAACCATCGTTTTCTCCAGGTCCTGATGGTGTCCCTAACTGTGTGCTTAAGTATTGTGCGGAGTCTCTGTGTGTCCCTCTAAATATTCTGTTTAATGCATCAATTAATAATTCTTCATTTCTTGCTGCTTGGAAAACGTCTTTCGTTATTCCTCTACACAAGAAAGGTAGTAAATCTTGCATTGATAATTATCGAGGCATTTCGAAATTATCAGCAATCCCAAAACTTCTTGAGCAAATGTTGGTTGCTCACCTGCAACATTTATGCTTCTCAAAAGTTAGCCTAACCCAACACGGGTTTATGAAACGCCGTTCCACTACCACTAACCTTTTGGAATTTAACAGCTTTATGAATTGTGGTTTCCGTAACAAAATGCAGACAGATGTTGTATTTACGGATTTCAGCAAGGCATTTGATAAGATCAGCCACAATCTCCTTATCACTAAATTGAACTTGCTTGGCTTGCAGACTACCTGGTTAATAGGAAGCAGAGAGTACTGTTCCGTCAATATCTGTCTAATGAAATTGCTGTTACATCCGGTGTACCACAAGGGAGTCATTTTGGTCCCCTCCTTTTCAACCTGTTTATAAATGACCTCCCAGAAGTCTTAACTCATGCAAAAGTTTTATTGTATGCAGACGATGTTAAGCTTTGTTTTTCTTACAATGATTCTACCTCTTATTGTCTGCTTCAGAATGATATTAATTCCATGAGTACCTGGTGCTCATATAATTATCTGATGCTTAACCACTCTAAGTGCACTGTTATGTCTTTCTACCGTTCTAATGCCTGCATTTTGCCGTACACGATTGGTAGCGTTCAACTTGAGCGTATCTCATCTATTAATGATCTGAGAGTGTTATTTAATCATAAATTAGGTTTTAATGATCATATCTTCACCATGGTTAATAAAGCCAATAGTACTCTTGGATTTATCAAGAGATGGTCAAAGGAGTTTGATGATCCATATACTACCAAACTTCTTAACATCTCATTAGTGCACCCCTGCATTTGGAGTCCTCAGTATTCAGCTTATCAGGGAATGATTGAATCCGTACAGAAGAAGTTTTTGCTGTTTGCTCTTCGCGGCTTAAACTGGAATACATATCTTAGACTACCGTCTTATTCAAGTAGTTACTGCTTGATTTACCTTCATTTAAAGATAGACGGACTTGCCATGAAGCCATGTTTTTATTTGAACTTATTAATGGCCTTGTTGACTCTTCTGTGCTGCTTGCCAGTTTAAAGTTTGCTGTCCCATTGAGAGCAACGCGTAATTTTAAGCCATTGTCTTTACATCGCTGCCTTACAAATTATGCGCTCCATGAACCAATTTATGTTCTTTGTACTCCTTGTAATTACTTATATCCTGTTATTAGTTCTCATTGCTCTGTACCTATTTTAGGAAAGACTATTATGAAATTTTTAGGTAATCAGTCAATTTTGTAAAGTCTGTACTTCTGTCAACTTTCGCTGTGAGTTGGACCATAGCCTTATAAAAAATTGTCCCAACGGGTCGGATTTTTGTTAAACTATATTTTTATACCCTGATCCCATTAAAAATGGGAAAAAGGGGTATAATGGTTTTGTGCAAAAGTATGTAACAGGCATAAGGAAGCATCTTCGACCCCATAAAGTATATATATTATTGATCGCTATCAATAGTCGAGTCGATCTAGCCATGTCCGTCTGGCTGTCCGTCTGTCCGTCTGTATGAACGCGCTGTTCTCTAAGACTACAAAAGCTAGAGACTTCATATTTGGAATATAGGTTCTCCTAGTGCCGGGTCAATACAAGTTCAATTTTTTTTTTCGATATCTCATCTCGTTCAAAAGTTATCGATAAATATCGATTTCAGACAAGTGTTTTTCGGGCATAACTTGAAAGTCGTAAAAGTTAGAAACTTTATATTTGAGTTTAAGTTACTGTATTGCTGGCGCTGAACAATTTTTTTTTTATATCTCAAACCTTTCAAAAGTTATCGATAAATTAAATTTCCAAAACAGTGTTTTTAAGGTATAGCTTAAAAGTTATACTCTCCAATAGCATACAGAGGTTAAATGCATTTCACTTTTTAGATACCCCTCCCCAATCTCCCAGAAATCGAAAAATACGTATTTTAAAAGGTATGACCATCGGATTTTACATAGTCTCACATTTATATGCCATCTTTGTGTCCTACAAATTTCATTACGATCGGTAAATAAACAAAGAAGTTATTAACGATTCAATGTAACATAGTTTGTTGCCAAAGGAAGAAGAAGAAGCAAAGCAAATGTATGACGCGCGTAGCAAACAGCTTTTGTTTGTATATGTGTGTGTGTTTCTATGTATGAATACAGATAAATAACTTCAATGAATGTAAGACCTTGGATCAGGGTATATCCTAGTCGGGCACTCTCGACTAGAGCACTCTTACTTGTTATACCCTGATCCCATTAAAAATGGGAAAAAGGGGTATAATGGTTTTGTGCAAAAGTATGTAACAGGCATAAGGAAGCATCTCCGACCCCATAAAGTATATATATTCTTGATCAGTATCAATAGCCGAGTCGATATGGCCATGTCCGTCTGTCTGTCCGTCTGTCCGTCCGTCTGTATGAACGCCTGTTTCTCAGAGACTACAAAAGCTAGAGACTTCATATTTGAAATATAAGTTCTCGTAGTGCCGGGTCAATACAAGTTTATCATTTTTTTTCGATATCTCATCCCGTTCCAAAGTTATCGATAAATATCGATTTCAGACAAGTGTTTTTCGGTCATAACTTGAAAGTCATAAAAGCTAGAAACTTTATATTATAGTTTAAGTTACTGTACTGCCGGCTCTAAACAAACTCATCATATTTTTTCAAATATCTTAATCCTTTCAAAAGTTATCGATAAATGAAGTTTCCAAAACAGTGTTTTTAATGTATAGCTTAAAAGTTATAAGACGTAGAGTCACCAAATTTAGTACATATATTCTCCTATAGCATACAGAGGTTAAATACATTTCACTTTTTGGATACCCCTCCCCGATCTCACAGAAATCGAAAAATACGTAATTTTAGAGGTATGACCTTCGGATTTTACACAGTTGCACATTTTTATGCCATCTTTGTGTCCTACAAATTTAATAACGATCAGACAAAAAACGAAGAAGTTATTAACTATTCAATGTACCATAGTTTGTGGCCAAAGGAAGAAGAAGCAAAGCAATTGAGACGCGCGTAGCAAGCAGCTTCTGTTTGTATATGTGTGTGTGTTTCTATGTATCAATGCAGATAAATAACTTGAATGAATGTCAGAACTTGGATCAGGGTATCTCCTAGTCGGGCACTCTCGACTAGAGCACTCTTACTTGTTTTTAATGTTAACGTTGTTCATTGTAAGTGTTTGTATATAATTTATTTTTTTGTCAACTGAACTTAGTCGACGTTAAACAAACAAATAAATAAATAAATAAAATAAGTACCTAAGAGCCTAAGCACGCAGCCTGAAACTCCATCAGGTCCCGATGAGAACACTGGCTTAATGGCCTTAAGATCACTTAATAGCGAGCTTTCCGTGATCAAAGGTCCAAATATGTAATTAAAGACATTAACATTATAAGGATATGGCGAAACCAATTGAAAATTTGGTGAACTATAAGTTGTTTGAAAAAATTCAGCAAATAAACCGGCGATGGCCTTATCTGAGTAAGCTGTCGTTTTGATGATATACGCTTCGCATTAACGAAGTTATAAAACTGTTTAGGATCCCGCTGAAACTGTAACCTGCAACTTCTAAGGTAATCCTGGTAGAATTGGCTATTCAGGACAGAGAAATTGAATCGAGCAATCAAATAGTTAGAGAAATTCAAGAAAGAGACAGTTTCCTTGAACTTCTTGTACAATTTTGACTTTCTATTTTTCATGCTAGCTAATTGCCGGGTATGCCAAATTAATTTGTTGGAAATACGTGAATTACAAACCGGGACATGTAAATCAAATAATGTGTGTAAATTTGAGTAAAAATTGTGATTGCAATTTCATGTCCCTACACCTGTAAAGCTGATGCCAGTCAGTCTGAGATAACGGCTGAGTAAATTTAATAGAATCGGTGTTCCGAAATTGACGAACTCGCTCTAGAGGTAAAATACGTGGGCTTCATGCCTCTCAGTCTGCCTGATTGTCTGTTTGCCTTCCTGCCTGGCTGTATGCGTGTCTGTCTGTATGCCTGCCTGTCTATATGTCTGTCTGCCTGCAAATGTTTCGACAATAGCTGCTACCGACCTCAGGAATGTTGCAGCTATGAATGCTACTGGTGCTAGCGATGTTGCCTCTGCTCCTGTCTCTGATGCAATACCGATTGCTGCTGCTATTTCTTCTTCGTCTGTTAATCCTACATTGGTAACAGTTGTACTTTCTGCAGTCCCACCACGCAAGTCTATTTTTGTTTCCAGACTTGCTGTGAACGTTACCGCGGATTTATATATATGTCAAAAGTTGAGCTATGACATACCTGATGATATTGGCGTATCTAAATTTTCTTTTAAATATGAGAGATATTGCATCTTTTAAGATTTCGTTACCCGAGTGCCTAACGGAACGTGTCTTGGAACCGTCATTTTGGCCTCAGCATACTATTCTGCATGAGTTCCAGTTTTAATCGCCTAAGCCTCGATCTAGACATCCCGCTAAATCGTCCTCTGCTGCAGCGGTATCTTTGGTTAGCGTTCCAAAAAACAATAAGCTTCTTATATTTTACACTACCCAAAATGTAAGAAGTCTACTTGGGAAACTTAGCAAGCTTTATATTAGTAGTGCAGCGTTTGAAGCCGACATTATTGTCTTAATCCTAAAATCAATAATTCCGAAATTTTTGTTGACAAATTTACAACTTATAGACTTGATCGCCCTGCTCGTCGTGGTGGTGGTGTACTCATATCGGTGAACATTAATTTGCCATCTGTCCTAGTTCCGATAGCTGTTGATCCTGGAAATGAACTTCTAGTCGTGAAAGCTAAATTGCAAACCAGCTTTTTGTACTTAACCTGTTCCTACATCCCTAATGTATACTCAATTTTCTCTGACCTTGACTACTTGCTTACTCTTGGTGACTTTAATTTACCTTATATTGACTGGAAAATCCTTGATGACTCTATGTACCTTACTCCTTCTGCACAGAAGGACTTTATTGATGCATTGTATGAATTGTCTCTGTTCCAAATTAACCATGTTCAAAATTGTTCGAATCGATGGCTTGACTTGGCTTTTGTTAGCTCGGTTAATAATTGCCTGGTTACAAGAACGTCACCGCTCTCTGTCCCTGAGGACATATATCACCCCACACAACAACTTAAACTTGAGCCAGATAATGTCTTATACAGTGTCAAATTTTTTGTTCCTATACGTTCTCGTTATTTTCGTAAAACCAACTTCCCAATGTTAAATAATTTATTCTTTAATGTTGATTGGTCTTGTCTTAGTGATTGTTCTGACATAAATGTTGCCACTGATCATTTTAATATGATTTTAAGCTCCGCTTTTGATTCGTGTGTACCGTATTCTGTGTGCCACTCTGTTTCTAACTGCTCACCATGGTTTACTAGGGAACTTACTTCATTAAAAAATAAAAAATCTAGGCTTTTTAAAAGATTTCATCAGTCTTGTACACTACAGAGCTTTTCTAAATTTTCTGCTGCTGGAGCACATTTTTCTACGCTTAACAATATTCGTTATAAAAACTACATTGCCTGATGCAAGCTTAATTTTAAAAAAAAATCCGAAGCAATTTTATTCGTTTGTAAATTCAAAACGTAGAACGTCGTCTTTTCCACCGTGCATGTCCTTCAACAATGTTACGTGTGATAATGACTCTGGGATAGTTAACCATTTTGCTGCCTTTTTCCAAGAATCCTATTCTTGTCTTGGCAAAATCAACCAACCCTACACTTTAAGTAGTTCTTGCTCTATTTATTCTCCTATTTTCACTATCGAGCATGTTTGTAATTTTATGAAAGCTTTAAAAGCATCGTTTTCTCCAGGTCCTGATGGTGTCCCTAACTGTGTGCTTAAGTATTGTGCGGAGTCTCTGTGTGTCCCTCTAAATATTCTGTTTAATGCATCAATTAATAATTCTTCATTTCTTGCTGCTTGGAAAACGTCTTTCGTTATTTCTCTACACAAGAAAGGTAGTAAATCTTGCATTGATAATTATCGAGGCATTTCAAAATTATCTGCAATCCCAAAACTTCTTGAGCAAATGTTGGTTGCTCACCTGCAACATTTATGCTTCTCAAAAGTTAGCCTTACACAACACGGGTTTATGAAACGCCGTTCCACTACCACTAACCTTCTGGAATGAACCAGCTTTATTAATTGTAGTTTCCGTAACAAAATGCAGACAGATGTTGTATTTACGGATTTCAGCAAGGCATTTGATAAGGTGAACGACAATCTCCTTATCACTAAATTGAACTTGCTTGGCTTGCTGACTACCTTGTTACTAGGGCGCAGAGAGTACTGTTCCGTCAATCTCTGTATAATGAAATTGCTGTTACATCCGGTGTACCACAAGCGAGTCATTTTGGTCCCCTCCTTTTCAACCTGTTTATAAATGACCTCCCAGACGTCTTAGCTCATGCAAAAGTTTTAATGTATGCACACGATGTTAAGCTTTGTTTTTCTTACAATGATTCTACCTCTTATTGTCTGCTCCATAATGATATTAATTCCATGAGTACCTGATGCTTAACCACTCTAAGTGCACTACCGTTCTAATGCCTGCATTTTTCCGTACACGATTGGTAGCGTTCAACTTGAGCGTATCTCATCTATTAATGATCTGGGAGTGTTATTTAATCGTAAATTATGTTTTAATGATCTTATCGTCACCATGGTTAATAAAGCCAATAGTACTCTTGGATTTATCAAGAGATGGTCAAAGGTGTTTGATGATCCATATACTACCAAACTTCTTTACATCTCATTAGTGCGCCCCAACCTTGAGTACTGTTCCTGTATTTGGAGTCCTCAGTATTCAGCTTATCAGCTGTTTGCTCTTCGCGACCTTAACTGGAATCCATCTCTCAGTCTACCGTCTTATTCAAGTAGATTGTTATTGCTTGATTTACTTTCACTTAAAGACAGACGGACTTGCCATGAAGCCATGTTTTTATTTCAACTTATTAATGGCCTTGTTGACTCTTCTGTGCTGATTGCCTGTTTAAAGTTTGCTGTCCCATCGAGAACAACGCGTAATTTTAAGCCATTGTCTTTACATCGCATTTTAGGAAAGGCTATTATGAAATTTTTAAATAATCAGTCAATTTTGTAAAGTCTGTACTTCTGTCAACTTTCGCTGTGAGTTGGACCATTGCCTTATAAAAAATGGTCGGATTTTTGTTAAACTATATTTTTTAATGTTAACGTTGTTCGTTGTAAGTGTTTCTATATATAATTTCTTTTTTTGTCGACTGAACTTAGTCGACGTTAAACAAACAAAAAAAAAAAAAATTTTAGCACAGTATTTAAGCACGCAGCCTGAAACTCCATCAGCTCCCGGTGAGAACACTGGCTTAATGGCCTTAAGATCACTTAATAGCGAGCTTTCCGTGATCAAAGGTCCAAATATGTAATTTGAGACATTTACATTAAAGGGATATGGCGAAACCAATTAAAAATTTGGTAAACTATAAGTTGTTTGAAAAAATTCAGCAAATAAATCGGCGATGGCCTGATCTGAGTTAGCTGTCGTTTTTTTTTTTTTTCAAAAATACGGTTGATGGAAGTGTTGATGATATACGCTTCGCATTAACGAAGTTATAAAACTGTTTAGGATCCCGCTGAAACTGTAACCTGCAACTTCTTAGGTAATCCTGGTAGCATTGGCTATTCAGGACAGAGAAATTGAATCGAGCAATCAAATAGTTAAGAAAGTCTGTTTGAGTTCCTGCCTGTCTATCTGTCTGTATGTCTGCAGGTATGCATGTCTGTCTGCGTGCCTGGCTGTCTGCCTGATTGTCTGCCTGTCTCTCTGTTGTCTGTCTGTCTGCCGGTTTTCCTGAATGTCTGTCTGCCTGAATGTCTGTCAGCCGGTCTGATTGGCTGTTTGTCAGCTTGTCTACCTCACTGTCGGTGTGTGCCTTTCTGTCTGACTGATTTCCTGCCTGTCTGTCTGGCTGTCTCTCTTCTTGCTTCCATGTATGCCTGTAGCCTGTCTGCCAAGCTGCGTGTCTGTCTGCCTTCCTGTCTTTCAACCTGTCTGCCTGTCACTCTGTCTGCCTGTCTGTCCGATTGTCTGTCTATCTGCATGTGTATTTGTCTTATTGCCTGTCTGCATGTCGTCTGTCTGTCTTTCTGTCTGAATGTCTGATTGCCTCTCTGCCTTTATATTTGCCTATTTGCCTGCCGGTCTGTCTGTCTGCATTGTTATGTACAGTTTCTGCCTTTGGTATATTTTCACAAATAATTATTATACCCTGATCCCATTAAAAATGGGGGAAAAGAGTATAATGGCTTTGTGCAAATGTATGTAACAGGCATAACGAAGCATCTCCGACCCCATAAAGTATATATATTCTTGATCACTATCAATTGCCGAGTCGATATAGCCACCCGTCTGTATAAACGCGCGTTTCTCAGAGACTACAAAAGCTAGAGGCTTCAAATTTAAAATATAAGTATAGTGGCGGGACGATACAAGTTTATGTTTTCGATATCTCGTCCCGTTCAAAAGTTATCAATAAATTTCGATTCCAGACAAGTGTTTTTCGGGCATAACTTGAAAGTCATAAAAACTAGAGACTTAATGTTTGAATTTCGATATCTCAACCCTTACAAAAGTTATCGATAAACTAAAATTACAGATTCCTATAGCATTCAGAGGTTAAATACATTTCACTTTTTGGATACCTCTCCCCGATCTCATAGAAACGTAATTTAAGATTTATGACTTTCAGATTTTACATAGTTGCACATTTTTATGCCATCTTTATGTCCTAAAAATTTAACTACGATCGGACAATAAACAAAGAAGTTGCTTACGATTCAATATAACATAGTTTGGGGCCAACGGTAGAAGAAGAAGCGAAGCAATTGCATGACGCGCGCATCTAGCAGCATGTGTTTGTATGGGTGTGAGTGTGTGTTTCTATGTATGAATGCAGATAAATAATTATGAATGTAAAAACTGGGTTCAGGGTATCTCCTAGTCGGGCACTCTCGACTAGAGCACTCTTAATTGTTTTTCTCTAGCAGAGATACACAAACGCAGTGTTTGAAAAAGTAACGACATTCCTCTAAGACAACAACCCATAAACGATATGCGACATCAGCCTCAGACGTGCATTCCGCAGACAAAGACCAAGTAAGGGTCAGCTGATTTTCGCCAAGATCAATCAAGTCAGAGTTAGCACCCGATCGTTTTCGATCCAGCCGTTGATAAGGGGCTAGTCTCTCAATTTTGATGAAACTGGGTACAGATGCTTATTTCTGCTGCACGCAGATAATATGTCGGAATCAGGCGGATCGGAGGAACGATCGGTCGAAAATACTTGTTTTTTGAGATAACTCAACCAAACTTACCAAATATAAGTTTTAGCAATTTCATTAAAATCGGACCACTATTTCTTTTAGCTGGCATAGGAACAATCTGTAGAAAAATGAGTTGTGTGAACAACTTTTTTGTTTTTCAAACTATCTTTACCAAACTCAGTAATTGCAAGTTTTATTATATCTATATATATAAAACAGTTTGACATGATTGGTGATTGGTGATCAACGTAGGGCCCAAACCGTAAAAGCTAGAGAGCTGATATTTTCACAGTAGTTTCCTCTTAGTCTGAAAGTGCTTACTGAGAAGATTTTGGAAATTTCTATACAGGAACTCGGGAAATGAGGAAAACGTTGTATGCAACTTTTTGGTTTTTCATCGGATAGGGTGCAAACTTATTTTCAAAGAACATTATAAAAATTGATTAAGAAATGTGTACCAATTTTATGGAAAATGTACCCCCCTGGGAAGAAAATGGTGGGTAGTATGGGTGAAAATTAAATTTTCGTCTATTTTAAATTGATTTTCAAAGCTTTGCGCCTAAAGAGAAAAAAAAACGCTATTTTTCTCTACCTCTTTGGTGGTGAGGAAATGAGATATTATAACAGTTATATTAATACTTTTTTTTATATATAAAGAACGAAAAACGCTAGTTTTATATAGATTGATTGAATTTGGTCAAAATCGGCCGACTATATCTTACAGGTGGTTGATGCAGGCGTAGACTTCCGTAATAGATGTATTTTTCGTATAGCTTATGAAATGAGTAATAATAAAAACAACGCCAGAGCAACGTTTGAAGCTACGTGATGTTGTTTTGCTTCGTGTCTGGTCGATGTGGTAATAACTGACGTTTAATTGATGCTGTTTAAGCCGCAAAGTATGCAGTGGGGTGGTCAGCATATTGAGCTTTCCCCACAGCTACAACTCCACGGCGCTGCTAACAGCTTCATGCCATGAACCACACTGGTTCTATACTACAACCGCAGCACATGTAATTCAATAGGAAAAAAATTAAGTACATTTATATTTAAGCACAACTACAAAATCTCATCGACTTATACATATACTGGAAATTTAGAAATTTTATTTATATCCGCTTTTTCGCCTCCGCCACAACATGTGGTCCTTCGATCCGGATATTTCAAGCATCCACTGCCACAGCTAGCTATTTGGAGAAGAACAAAAGATAAATAATGTCTAACGACGTTGATGTACTAACATTCAGTACATTCAAGTGGCCCAACGATACCAAGCCAGGGCTTCTTAACGAGCGGACCCAGGCAAAATGCAACACACCTCCCGCCCAACCGACCGAGGGGCGCGCCACATAACTTGCGGTTACGAAGATCGCAATATAAGAATAGAACATACAATTGAAATTCTACAAATTAACATTGACTATTTAAATGTTAGACAGATGATGTAAGAGTAAAGTTCTACGGGGAGGGATAGAAGAGCATTACTTATTATCTGGAAAAGGTTATTACAATTAGAGCATAAGATCCGAAAAGCGTTATGGACAGCAAAGTAAGTGTTACTGGCTTGCGGAGAAATCGGGAGAAGGTTTCTAGTACTTCTGATCGGAACAGCAAAACTAATTAAGCTAATTAATCCGGACGAATCAATTTCCCCGTTAATATTTAGATTTATTAGTAAAAGTCTACTACGGTAAGGAGGCAAGCGACCATAAGGGTTCCAATGAAGATACCGGAGGGCAAAGAGTAGAAATTGTTATACCCTGATCCCATTAAAAATGGGAAAAAGGGGTATTATGGTTTTGTGCAAAAGTATGTAACAGGCATAAGGAAACATCTCCGACCCCATAAAGTATATATATTCTTGATCACTATCAATAGCCGAGTCGATTTAGCCCTGTCCGTCTGTCCGTCCATCTGTCCGTCTGACCGTCTGTCCGTCTGTATGAACGCACGTTTCTCAGAGACTACAAAAGCTAGAGACTTCATATTTGAAATATAAGTTCTCGTGGTGCCGGGACAAGACCAGTTTATCATTTTTTTTCGATATCTCGTCCCGTTCAAAAGTTATCGATAAATTTCGATTTCAGCCAAGTGGTTTTTGGGCATAACTTGAAAGTTATAAAAGCTAGCAACTTTATATTTAAGTTTAAGTTACTGTTCTGCCGGCTCGATACTTGAAAGTTATAAAAGCTAGCAACTTTATATTTAAGTTTAAGTTACTGTTCTGCCGGCTCGATACAAACTCATCATTTTTTTTTCGATATCTCAATCCTTTCAAAAGTTATCGATAAATTAATATTCCAGAACAGTGTTTTTAAGGTATAACTTAATAGTTATAACATGTAGAGACACCAAATTTGGTACATATATTCTCCTATAGCATACAAAGGTAAAATACATTTCACTTTTTGGATACCCCTCCCCAATCTCACAGAAATTGAAAAATACGTAATTTTAAAGGTATGACCTTCGGATTTTACATAGTTGCACATTTATATGCCATCTTTGTGTCCTACAAATTTTATTTTGATCAGACAATAAACAAAGAAGTTATTAACAATTCAATGTACCATAGTTTAAAGCCAAAGGAAGAAGAAGCATCAAAGCAAATGTATGACGCGCGTAGCAAACAGCTTTTGTATGTATATGTATGAATGCAGATAAATAACTTCAATGAATGTAAGACCTTGGATCAGGGTATCTCCTAGTCGGGCACTCTCGACTAGAGCACTCTTACTTGTTGAAATTGAATTTGGGTCCATCTGAATTTGGTGAAATCCCTTAGCTAAATCTATCGTTGTGAAGTATTGACACTTTGCAAGTTTGTCTAATACGTCATCTATAACAGGTATTGGATATTTATCATCCACTGTTATTTTATTTAGACCTCTATAGTCTATTACGATTCTAAATTTCTTTTTTCCAGATGCGTCGTCTTTCTTTGGCACAATCCAAAGTGGCGAACAATATGGTGAATTTGATTTACGAATTATTCCCTGTTTTATCATATCTTTCATTTGTTCATTTACTTCTTGATCGTAAATTTGTGGGTACTTGCATGGCTTTTTGTAAATAGCATCTTGGTGTTTTGTTATTATTTTGTGGTTTATAGTACTTGTGAAAGTCAAAATGTCACCTTCTTTGTACAGTAAATCACTAAAATCATATAACAATTTTGATAGTTTTTCTCTTTCTTCGCTATTCAAATGTTCTAGCCTGAATTGATAAGACTCATGTTAGTCGTTTTCAATTGCAAAGGTATAAAACTTGTCTTCCGAAAGTGGAGGATCAAGGCACTCTGGCACATTGTCATAGCTGTCTTCTGAATCTTCATCAGTAGAAAAGTGAAAGGATAAATCTCCTAATTTTAATGTTTAATCAATGTAATTTATAACTCCTTTACCATCTTCCAAATAGTTTCTGCCTAAAAGTATATCGTAATTTTTTGAAAACTCATGAATAAAAAATATTTGATGAGTGGGGCAAAGCAGGCTAGGCGCTGTTGAAATGTATTTATTGAAATAGAAAATTCCATTAATTGTATTTACTTTTAGTTGTTTTTCTTTTATAGGGAATTCTAAATGGTTTTTGGTCATAATATTTATATTTGACCCAGTATCGATGATACATCGGAGAGGCACGTCATTCATAATTAATCGAATGAAAGGGCTTCTATTTCCGATTCTGTGTCCGAGGCTGTTTGATGAAAATTTTCGGATGTGTCCATTTTTATACCCTGATCCCATTAAAAATGGGAAAAAGGGGTATTATGGTTTTGTGCAAAAGTATGTAACAGGCATAAGGAAACATCTCCGACCCCATAAAGTATATATATTCTTGATCACTATCAATAGCCGAGTCGATTTAGCCCTGTCCGTCTGTCCGTCTGTCCGTCCGTCTGTCCGTCTGTATGAACGCACGTTTCTCAGAGACTACAAAAGCTAGAGACTTTATATTTGAAATATAAGTTCTCGTGGTGCCGGGACAAGACCAGTTTATCAATTTTTTTCGATATCTCGTCCCGTTCAAAAGTTATCGATAAATTTCGATTTCAGCCAAGTGGTTTTTGGGCATAACTTGAAAGTTATAAAAGCTAGCAACTTTATATTTAAGTTTAAGTTACTGTTCTGCTCTCAATCCTTTCAAAAGTTATCGATAAATTAATATTCCAGAACAGTGTTTTTAAGGTATAACTTAAAAGTTATAAGATGTACAGACACCAAATTTGGTACATATATTCTCCTATAGCATACAAAGGTAAAATACTTTTTGGATACCCCTCCCCAATCTCACAGAAATTAAAAAATACGTAATTTTAAAGGTATCTCCTAGTCGGGCACTCTCGACTAGAGCACTCTTACTTGTTTTTGTACAGATTATATTCTATACTGATGAACATACTCAAGAATAGGGCGAACAAGTGAAGTATAAAGAGTCTTAGTAACGTAGGGATCCTATAAACAGATTTTTTGGGATCTTAAACTTAGGGCTTCCAAGTTAGCCTTCGGTCTAGGATCAAACCAAAATATTTAACGTTAGCCGAATGCCTTATGCGAACGCCGTCGAGAGTCAAACGAGACGTGTTGAGACGATTTAATGAAAAAGTGGCATGCTGAGTCTTGAGAGGATTGACCGCTATGTTCCATCTTGAGGCCCATTCTTCAAATTCATCCAAGAACCCTTGTACTAACAGGGACGCATGCCTTCTACAAGAGCTAGTTGCCAAGAAAGTGGTGTCATCAGCATAAGTTGCAGTAAGAGTCCTCCGGCTGCGCAAAGAAGGGAGGTCATATGTATAGATGGTATAAAGGATAGGTCCCAACACACTCCCTTGAGGGACTCCAGCTAGGATCCTTCTTGAGGTGGACTTAGTATCCCGGACATCCCCTTGGAATGTTCTCTCCAAAAGAAATGAATGGAGTAGTCGGTAGTAAGCGGGGGGAAGGATGGGCTTGAGCTTAAAAAAGAGGCCATCATGCCAAACACGATCAAAAGCTTGTTTAACGTCCAGAAAAACGCCAGAACAGTATTTACCTTCCTCGAAGGCACACATGATATGATTAACCACACGATGCGTCTGCTGAACAGCACTATGAATACTTCTGAACTCAAACTGATGATCAGGGATAGTTTGCTCAAAAGAATCAACTACCATTAAACGTCTCAAGAACAAACGTTCGAACATTTTGGAAAACGTGGGAAGAAGACTGACGTGTCGATAAGCATCAGCAGATCGGAGATTGATATCCTTTTTCGGGATCATAATAACGTTGGCGTGTTTCCATGGGCAGGGAAAATAGCATACTTCAGCATAGCATTGTATATGCACACCAGCATAGCAGTGGCTGCCTCCGGTAGCGCTTTAGCCACTTTTCCATCAATTCCGTCATGACCGGGCGCTTTGTTTGGCTTGAGACGTTTGATCTGAAACGCAACCTCCTGAAAGTTAATGGGCGGGATGTCAATATCAGGTCCAGAAGCAACGCCGACAAAGGCTAATGTATCCTTTTCTCTAACTCATTTGCGAACTCTTCGGCTATGTCTTTATCAGATTTAGCCCATGTGCCGTCACAGCGAAGCAGTGAAAGTATGCGTGTCGGCTGCCTCTTTAGTCTCCGCGTACATTTCCAGAACGCAAAGCCTCGGTCTTGATCAGGGTCAATTGCAAGAAGTTTCTCAATGAAAAAATTAGATTTAGCTTCATATAAAGCTTTCTTAAGTTCAGCAGTGGCCAATTTGAACTCCGCCAAGTCAGCCGGATGCCGTGAACGCATCCAGCGTCGCCGCAAAGCTCGTTTTCGCCTTACCATAGCCAAAATTTCAGGTTTTAAAAGTGCCTTATTTGGCTGTGACAGGGCAGCGTGATTTGGACTGATGTTTGAAATAGCAGCAGCAGCTTGGATTTTTAATGTGAGATACTCAGCGGCAACTTCGATATCTTAAGCACAGTCAAAAGCTTGGGGATTGTTCACACCGATGAGAGATGCAAGTTTGTCTTTAAAAATTTTGATATTAGCCCCCTTGTGAGAGAAGCCTCGGCTTGGCAGCTTGGGTGCTGGCTGCAGCACAGATACAAATTAGCAGCGGGATATGATCTGAACTGAGCTCTGTGCTTCCAGTTATGTCCAGAAAATGAGATGGAACGCCACCATAGATAGCAAAGTCAATGGCCGTTGGACTCTTGTTAATGTCATATGGATAGTGCGTGAGGCCGCCGGTGGCTAACAAGTTAGTTAGTTGTAAGTTAGATGAAGTGATGCAATCCAGAATTTCAACACCTCTTGGAGACGATCGGCTACCTCCCCAGAACCTATTGTAGGCATTCCCGTCACCAGAAAGTTGTCAGTAAGATCATTAAATAGTAAATAAAATTCTCTTGCAGTCCATTGATGTCCAGGAGGGCAGTATATAGAGCCCATTACTAGATCACCAAGATCCGTCGAGAGACTGACCGCAACTGTCTGAGACTTAACTGATGCATCTGAGCTGTGTAAATAGTATTGCAAGTGAGTACGGATTAGAATGGCAGCGCCTCCTTGCAGACGATCGGAGGGGTGATTTGCTGTAAAAAGCTCGTAACAAAAAATCCTGAAATTAGAGCGACTGTTGAAATGGGTTTCGCTTAACAGCATAACGTCAACAGCGTTGCTGCTTAGGTAGAGCTCCAATTCAAGATTCTTGACAATGAGGCCATTGGCGTTCCAAAAAGAGATACGGATACCTAGATTAGACATTGATCCTCTTGTGTGCAAGAGCAAGAGGAGCAGGATTGCTTATAAAGTGACTCAGTAATGTGTCCAACTTCGTCATCATCATCGACATCATCTGATCAACACGCGAGATGAGTTGCTCAAAGCATGTAAAGAGGGGAGAGGCGTTAGCTAGTAGCTGCTGCTGTTGTAGAGGTGTAGAGCTATGATCTTGCTGGAGAAGACGATTCTGGACAGCAGAACCCCTGTCATTAGGAGTAGGAGCTTTTCGACCAGCCCCGAGAGCAGGCCAAGCATCTGGTGACAGAGCTGGAAACAGTGCCGATATATGAGCTCCAGCATTCCAAACGTTCTGACGAGGAGATGAGATGGGAGCAGGTTTCCTCTGAGTCTGGCGCGCAGAAGAGCCGATCTTGCACTTATAAGCAATGGTAGGCGAGGCAGCCCCGATAACCGGCGCTATGATTAGAGCTGCAGTTGATACATAAAAAGAGCTCAGGCGAGACAGCAAGGCACCTGGCAGTATCACGGGCCTCGTGGTCGCCACCGCACTTGGCGCATTTGATAGGCCTTGAACAATAGGCCTTTGTATGTCCGAACTCCTGGCATCTATAACACCTAACAACATCGCCACGACGATCCGGGGGCTCCATAGTTATAGACTGATGAGCCAGACTCTTGACATCATACGCCTTAACATTGTTCGTGGCTGGCTCAAGTAAGTTAGTGGTAGTAGATCTATTTTTCACAAACCCATGATGGCGAGGTGAAATTATAGATCTTCAAATATGTTGTAGTTGAGAAGTTTTAAATTTTTCAAAAATCTTAGGAATAACAGACAACTAAGAAATACCTCTATAGTTCTCAACGTTAGACTGATTTCCTTTTTTATGGAGAGGAGTAAAAAATGATTATTTGCACTTGACAGGAAAAGAGCACAACTCCACTGATAAATTTAATAGATATTCGGTCTTTGTCGCGGCAAGACGTATTTTTCATTCGCTCTTGATTTTGATACTGTCTTATGTTTACTTATGTTTACTTATCTATAAATTTTAATTAATTTCAGCAGCAGAAGTTCTGTTGCAAATTGTTAATTTTTCTTATACATATCCGCGTTTGTGAAAGATAATGACTTTATTTAACGATTTATAATATTATATTGTTACAACAACCGCAAGCAGCTGAAATTGTTGCTGTTCGATTCCGTTGCTTAAGTTTTCGTACATTAGTTTTTGCTCTAATCGCCTAAGCCTAGCTTTGTTGCTGTTCCGTTTCTCGGTTGTTCCGCTTCGTGTTGCGAGCTTTCCAACATTTCGCTGCTCTGCGAGTTGAACTTTATTCGATCTCTAGTGAACTTACATACATATTGTTGTTATTGTAAAAGCTTTGCTTTATCGCTGCATTGCTGTTTATATTTTGTCGTTTAAAACTACATTGCCCGATGCAAGCTTAACTTACAAAATTACAAATTATGCGCTCCATGAACCAATTTATGTTCTTTGTACTACTTGTAATTACTTATATCCTGTTATTAGATCTCATTGCTCTGTACCTATTTTAGGAAAGCCTATTATGAAATTTTTACGTAATCAGTCAATTTAGTAAAGTCTGTACTTCTGTCAACTTTCGCTGTGAGTTGGACCATAGCCTTATAAAAAATTGTCCCAATGGTTCGGATTTTTAATAAACTATATTTTTTAATGTTAACTTTGTTCATTGTAAGTGTTTGTATATAATTTATTTTTTTGTCAACTGAACTTAGTCGACGTTAAACAAACAAATAAATAAATAAATAAAATAAGTACCTAAGAGCCTAAGCACGCAGCCTGAAACTCCATCAGGTCCCGATGAGAACACTGGCTTAATGGCCTTAAGATCACTTAATAGCGAGCTTTCCGTGATCAAAGGTCCAAATATGTAATTAAAGACATTAACATTATAAGGATATGGCGAAACCAATTGAAAATTTGGTGAACTATAAGTTGTTTGAAAAAATTCAGCAAATAAACCGGCGATGGCCTTATCTGAGTAAGCTGTCGTTTTGATGATATACGCTTCGCATTAACGAAGTTATAAAACTGTTTAGGATCCCGCTGAAACTGTAACCTGCAACTTCTAAGGTTATCCTGGTAGAATTGGCTATTCAGGACAGAGAAATTGAATCGAGCAATCAAATAGTTAGAGAAATCCAAGAAAGAGACAGTTTCCTTGAACTTCTTGTACAATTTTGACTTTCTATTTTTCATGCTAGCTAATTGCCGGGTATGCCAAATTAATTTGTTGGAAATACGTGAATTACAAACCGGGACATGTAAATCAAATAATGTGTGTAAAGTTGAGTAATCGTGATTGCAATTTCATGTCCCTACACCTGTAAAGCTGATGCCAGTCAGTCTGAGATAACGGCTGAGTAAATTTAATAGAATCGGTGTTCCGAAATTGACGAACTCGCTCTAGAGGTAAAATACGTGGGCTTCATGCCTCTCAGTCTGCCTGATTGTCTGTTTGCCTTCCTGCCTGGCTGTATGCGTGTCTGTCTGTATGCCTGCCTGTCTATATGTCTGTCTGCCTGCAAATGTTTCGACAATAGCTGCTACCGACCTCAGGAAAGTTGCAGCTATGAATGCTACTGGTGCTAGCGATGTTGCCTCTGCTCCTGTCTCTGATGCAATACCGATTGCTGCTGCTATTTCTTCTTCGTCTGTTAATCCTACATTGGTAACAGTTGTACTTTCTGCAGTCCCACCACGCAAGTCTATTTTTGTTTCCAGACTTGCTGTGAACGTTACCGCGGATTTATATATATGTCAAAAGTTGAGCTATGACATACCTGATGATATTGGCGTATCTAAATTTTCTTTTAAATATGAGAGATATTGCATCTTTTAAGATTTCGTTACCCGAGTGCCTAACGGAACGTGTCTTGGAACCGTCATTTTGGCCTCAGCATACTATTCTGCATGAGTTCCAGTTTTAATCGCCTAAGCCTCGATCTAGACATCCCGCTAAATCGTCCTCTGCTGCAGCGGTATCTTTGGTTAGCGTTCCAAAAAACAATAAGCTTCTTATATTTTACACTACCCAAAATGTAAGAAGTCTACTTGGGAAACTTAGCAAGCTTTATATTAGTAGTGCAGCGTTTGAAGCCGACATTATTGTCCTAATCCTAATAATTCCGAAATTTTTGTTGACAAATTTACAACTTATAGACTTGATCGCCCTGCTCGTCGTGGTGGTGGTGTACTCATATCGGTGAACATTAATTTGCCATCTGTCCTAGTTACGATAGCTGTTGATCCTGGAAATGAATTTCTAGCCGTGAAAGCTAAATTGCAAACCAGCTTTTTGTACTTAACCTGTTCCTACATCCCTAATGAATACTCAATTTTCTCTGACCTTGACTACTTGCTTACTCTTGGTGACTTTAATTTACCTTATATTGACTGGAAAATCCTTGATGACTCTATGTACCTTACTCCTTCTGCACAGAAGGACTTTATTGATGCATTGTATGTTGTTTGAAAAAATTCAGCAAATAAATCGGCGATGGCCTGATCTGAGTTAGCTGTCGTTTTGATGATATACGCTTCGCATTAACCAAGTTATAAAACTGTTTAGGATCCCGCTGAAACTGTAACCTGCAACTTCTAAGGTAATCCTGGTAGCATTGCCTATTCAGGACAGAGAAATCAGGATCGAGCAATCAAGTAGTTAGAGAAATCCAAGAAAGAGCCAGTTTCCTTGAACTTTTTGTACAATTTTGACTTTCTATTTTTCATGCTAGTTAATTCCCGTGTAAACCAAATTGGTTTGTTATAACTACGCGAATTACGAACCGGGACACATTAATCAAATAATGAATTTAATGTTGAGTAAAAAATCGTGATTGCAGTGTCCATGTCTCTACACCTGTAAAGCTGGGACCAGTAAGTCTGGGTTAAGAGTTGAGTAAGTTTAATAAAATCGAAATTCCGAAATTGACGAACTCGCTCTGGAGGTAGAGTACGTGGGCACATCCCCCGGATAGGTAAATCTATCAACACTTCCAAAGTTGGGTGATAATGATCTTCAGGAAGGGATATAGGTTCAATACGGGAGACAGATACGAGGGACGGATCCAAAACGAAAATAAGATCAAGCATATTATTCTGAGAATATGGGATAGCATTGATTTGACACAATGACATCCCAAATAAATTATCAAGAAAATCATGTTGGGTCGTGGGAGTCAATACATTGGAGTCTACATTATAAATCCAAACAGTCCCAGCAATATTGATATCACCAAGAACAACAAGAAAATCACGACCAGAAAGCATAGATGATACAGAGTGTATTGCAGAAAAATGCGAAAAATATACAGAATTGTCTGCAGAAGGGGGAATATAAGAACAAGTAATAAAAAGGCTAACACCACGAAGGCTCAATTTGACAGCAACAAATTCAATACCTACTATCTATAGTGACGTATCCATACGTTCCTACACACATACATGCTAACATCCATATGTACCCACACACACACATAATAACTCAACCGCATAAGAGTTGAGTCATAATCAATTTCGTTTGTAGCTAAGCCAGAATGGTCAAGCATAAGTCACCCTAGAACTTTCCGCTGCATAATTGCTGATCTATCACTTTAAGCCAAGACATAAACAGGAAGGCGCAAGCCCCACACATAAATTATTGTAAACATTCCCACAGATCGCGAAGCTGTCGCTTCCAATACATAAGTTAATGTAAACATTTCCAATGTACTCGCTCATTTAAAATTACGCTCACAAAAAGATCAAATCATCAGATTAAAAACTTTCAAAGCTCGCTCCCCAAATTGTAAATAAGAAGCCGAGCCTTCTTTATAATAATGATGCACACTTGAGAGTTAGTTCTAAGCCTACGCTTAAACAATAAGTGCCACTTATTGTAATTGTGAACTTATTATACACTTAGCAATTCATTTAAAATAAAGATTCGTTTTTTTCGACTAAGAGAGAATCGAGTATTTAATTGGCGCAGCCGGTAGGATGCCAATTTAAAAAAAAATAAAACACACTCTTCGGTCAACTAAAAGGGACAAAAACCCCTGTGTACCAGCAAGTGCAATTGCGCACAGAAGAAAGTGAATTAAAACTTTAACAACGCATCCGATAAAAACAATCTACGTGCAGTGTGTGTTAATTCCAAAATTTCAATTAAATCACGAAAGAAGATTTTTGAAAAAAAAAAAAAAACAACACAACTAAAAAGATGGCACACGCAGCAGATAACGTTGCACCGCAACGACTAACAGACGGGTTAATGAGCCAGTTCCTGGCGCAACTCAAAAACATCCCCAGTTTCAATGGAAACTCTTACCAATTGGGACCTTTCGTGAAGAAAGTGGAGGTGCTTCTTCAACTATATAGAACGAATGACGCCTTTCAACAAAACGTTATTTATAACGCCATCGAGTCACTCATCGTGGGAGATGCAGAAAGAGCCATGTTCCAGAGATGTCCGAACTCCTGGACATCATTGAAGAAAGTCCTCATCACAAGCTTGCAAACACCCTTGCCGGACCTGATTCAACATCTACAAGCTACCAAATCTACCTATCTAGGAAGTCTCCGTAAGTTTGCAGAAATCTTAGATCAACGTATTTTTGTAATTATAAATAAGTTAGAGCTAGAAAACAATAGCATAAATTCAATGTGCTATACAGACATGATAAAAAATGTAATTAAATCAACAATAGCTACACAACTTCCCGACAGAATTTTCATGACTTTAGTTAGGTATGGAATAGACACTGTCCAAGATTTAATAAAAACAGCTCAAATAGCTGGAATATATGAAAACCAAGATAAAAAGAAATTTTCCGAAGTTAATCAAAGAAAAAATAATAATCAAGGTCAGTCTCAGACTCAACCAAACGCTTACAATATATTTAATTCCTCATCGGTTAACCCAAATAAAACATACATATAATTCTAACCCATTAAATACAAACCAAACGCATGCTAATTCGCGCCAAACATCTGAGCAAATTAGAGTTCCGAGTCGACAAGGTGGTCAACCTTGGCCTCACGGTAATAATTATAATAATAATCAAGTTCAGAACAATCCATTTAGTGGTCAACCTATAAAGAGAATGAGAGAGTCCAATTCAGGGCAATTTAAAAAGGAAACAAGTAAGAGTGCTCTAGTCGAGAGTGCCCGACTAGGAGATACCCTGATCCAAGGTCTTACATTCATTGAATTTATTTATCTACATTCATACATATACATACAAAAGCTGTTTGCTACGCGCGTCATACATTTGCTTTGATTCTTCTTCTTCCTTTGGCTTTAAACTATGGTACATTGAATTGTTAATAACTTCTTTGTTTATTGTCTGATCTAAATGAAATTTGTAGGACACAAAGATGGCATATAAATGTGCAACTATGTAAAATCCGAAGGTCATACCTTAAAAATTACGTATTTTTAAATTTCTGTGAGATTGGGGAGGGGTATCCAAAAAGTGAAATGTATTTTACCTTTGTATGCTATAGGAGAATATATGTACCAAATTTGGTGTCTCTACATCTTATAACTTTTAAGTTATACCTTAAAAACACTGTTCTGGAATATTAATTTATCGATAACTTTTGAAAGGATTGAGATATCGAAAAAAAAATGATGAGTTTGTATCGAGCCGGCAGAACAGTAACTTAAACTTAAATATAAAGTTGCTAGCTTTTATAACTTTCAAGTATCGAGCCGGCAGAACAGTAACTTAAACTTAAATATAAAGTTGCTAGCTTTTATAACTTTCAAGTTATGCCCAAAAACCACTTGGCTGAAATCGAAATTTATCGATAACTGTTGAACGGGACAAGATATCGAAAAAAAATGATAAACTGGTCTTGTCCCGGCACCACGAGAACTTATATTTCAAATATGAAGTCTCTAGCTTTTGTAGTCTCTGAGAAACGTGCGTTCATACAGACGGACAGACGGACAGACGGACAGACGGTCAGACGGACAGACGGACGGACAGACGGACAGGGCTAAATCGACTCGGCTATTGATAGTGATCAAGAATATATATACTTTATGGGGTCGGAGATGTTTTTTCTTATGCCTGTTACATACTTTTGCACAAAACCATAATACCCCTTTTTCCCATTTTTAATGGGATCAGGGTATAAAAACAGCCTTTTCAACCAAACACGGTCATTACGAATATACTCGTATGCCGTTGGATTAAAAAATGCACCCTCGACATTTCAGAGATGCATGAACAATTTATTAGAAGACTTAGTATTTAAGCATTGTCTTGTTTATTTAGATGATATCATAATTTACTCTACATCATTAGATGAACACCTATTATCATTGACAAAAGTATTCGAAAAATTGAGAAAAGCTAATTTAAAATTGCAGTTAGATAAATGCGAGTTTATGAAGAAAGAAACAAAATTTTTAGGACACATAATTAACACAGAAGGGATTCAACCCAACCCTGACAAATTAAAAGTAGTAAGAAATT
Organism: Drosophila maculinotata; assembly: GCA_035045305.1. Classification (NCBI taxonomy): domain Eukaryota; kingdom Metazoa; phylum Arthropoda; class Insecta; order Diptera; family Drosophilidae; genus Drosophila; species Drosophila maculinotata. Next base: position 516,686 of record JAWNPD010000188.1, on the reverse strand, counting down.
TCCCAATACCAACAACTCAGAAAGAGATAAAATCATTTTTAGGCTTATGTGGATTTTATAGAAAATTCATTCCTGATTTTGCAAAAGTAGCAAAATCAATGACAACTTATTTAAAACAAGTAAGAGTGCTCTAGTCGAGAGTGCCCGACTAGGATATACCCTGATCCAAGGTCTAACATTCATTGAAGTTATTTATCTGCATCCATACATAGAAACACACACACAAATACAAACAAAAGCTGCTGGCTACGCGCGTCATACATTTGCTTTGCTTCTTCTTCTTCCTTTGGCACCAAACTATGTTACATTGAATCGTTAATAACTTCTTTGTTTATTGTCCGATCGTAATGAAATTTGTAGGACACAAAGATGGCATATAAATGTGAGACTATTTAAAATTCGAAGGTCATACCTCTAAAAATACGTATTTTTCGATATCTGGGAGATCGGGGAGGGGTATCCAAAAAGTGAAATGCATTTAACCTCTGTATGCTAATGGAGAGTATATGTACCAAATAAAGTGACTCTACGTCTTATAACTTTTAAGCTATACCCTAAAAACACTGTTTTGGAAACTTAATTTATCGATAACTTTTGAAAGGATTAAGATATTGCAAAAAAAAAATGATGAGTTTGTTTAGAGCCGGCAGTACAGTAACTTAAACCTGAATATAAAGTTTCTAGCTTTTATGACTTTCAAGTTATGCCCGAAAAACACTTGTCTGAAATCGATATTTATCGATAACTTTTGAACGGGATGAGATATCGTAAAAAAATTATAAACTTGTATTGACCCGGCACTACGAGAACTTATATTTCAAATATGAAGTCTCTAGCTTTTGTAGTCTCTGAGAAACAGGCGTTCATACAGACGGACGGACAGACGGACAGACAGACGGACATGGCCATATCGACTCGGCTATTGATACTGATCAAGAATATATATACTTTATGGGGTCGGAGATGCTTCCTTATGCCTGTTACATACTTTTGCACAAAACCATTATACCCCTTTTTCCCATTTTTAATGGGATCAGGGTATAAAAAGGAAAAATAATAAACATAAATGACAAAGAATACATAGAGGCATTTGAAAAACTCAAAGCACTAATACTTAGTGACCCCATCCTAACTTATCCAGATTTTAATCAAAAGTTTTCACTTACAACAGACGCCAGCAACTACGCAATAGGAGCAGTTTTATCACAAAAGGGTAAACCTATTTGTTTTGCTAGTAGGACATTAAATGATCATGAAATTAATTATTCCACAATAGAAAAAGAATTTTATGCCATTGTTTGGGCAACAAAACAATTTAGAAGTTATTTATTCGGTAGACAGTTTGAAATATTAAGCGACCATAGACCGTTAGTTTGGCTAGAAAACATTAAAGAACCTAACATGAAATTGCAAAGGTGGAAGATAAAATTAAATGAATTTGATTATAAAATTAAATACATAGCAGGAAAAGACAACAAAGTAGCTGATGCTTTATCCAGAATTAAAATAAATGAAACATTCATTGGTGAAAGCACCTCAGACAATGAGACTACACTCGCAACAGTCCATAGCGCTGACGAGGATAATCAAAAATGCATAGACATAACAGAACGACCAATAAACATGTTCAACAGACAAAGAATATTTAAAAGAGCAGAAACAGATATAGTTAGAACTCTATCATATTTTCACAAATTAATCATAACAGTAGATTATAAAGAAATGACAAATGAAGTCGCAAAAGATTTAATAAAAAGACTATTTTGCGAGAAAAATAGCGTAATTTATATGGAAAATGAGAGAGACTTCTCCATATTCCAAGCGGCATATCAAGAAATAATAAATAATGATTTAAAAATAAAAATAATGAAAACCAGTAAAATTTTAGAAAACATTAAAGATTATGCAACCTTTAAAGAAAAAATATTTAAAATTCATATTAAAACATTACATAACGGAATTGAAAAAATAACTGAAGAATTTAAGAAAAACTACTATTATCCAGACTTTAAACATTTAATTTAAAACATTATAAACGAATGCGAAACATGTAACCTCAGTAAGGCAGAACACAGAAAAACAGGATTACCATTTGAAGTAACCCCAGAACCAAAAGCCAATCCATTTAAGAAAACAAATGGAACAGTAGAAAAATTAGGAGATAAACATTTTATCGAAACAGATAAAAGAGGTGTAAAGCATAAGCACCATAGGAGTGTTTTTAAAAAGAAAAAGAAATTCAATAAATCTAAATATTTACAAGAAAAACAATAACTTTTTGGATGATAATGATATTAATATCTTCAAATACTTGCACAGGCCAAAGTCTTGAAATCAACCCTATAATATCAGAACATGGATACCTTCTATTCGAAACAGGAAATATTGACATACCATTAGAATATGAACACCATTGCTTAGCAATAAATGTATCAGAAATATTAACAATGTATCAAGTATTACTAATACAAGGAAAACACTTTGAACATTTACCACACATAACCTATTTACTTAATGACCTAACTAAAGAAATTAAAGGAATTAAAATCAACACACGTATTAAGAGAGGATTAGCTAACGTAGTAGGCAAAACTTTTAAATTTTTATTCGGTACACTAGACGAAGACGATAAAGAAGAATTACAAAATCAACTAAAAAACATTCAATCTAACGACATACATGTAGAAGATCTAAATAAAGTAATAAAATCAGTCAACACAGGAATAACAGAGTTAAATAAAATTAAAAATGAAAAAGAATTAACTACAAAATTAGATTTGTATATTTTTACAGTGAGAACATTTACTGAGTACATTGAAGATTTGGAACTAGGATTACAATTAACACGCATTGGTATTTTTAACCCAAAATTATTAAAAAATGACAATTTAAATACTATAACTCAATCGCAAATTATTTTAATCAAAACATCCGCATGGTTGAACGCAGACACTGACCAGATTCTTATATTTTCTCATATACCAATTAAAATAAGCAACACACCAAAATACAAAATCATAAATTACCCTAATTCAGAAAGTAGATGGTTAAACGCAAACGAATACACAGAATATTACCAAAGGAATAATCAGACAATGACAGTAGAACATAACACTATAATTCAAGACAAATGTATAACAAACATTATAAAAAATGAAGAAACAACATGCACATTAACATTAATCGATACACAAACCTTTGTTAAACACATAAAACCTAAAATCCTCATAACATTTAATGAAACCGAAACAAATTTAAAACATAACTGTAACAACCAAATAGTAAACATAAAAGGCAATCAAATTATTAAAATCCATAATTGTGAAGCTCAATTAAATAATATAAAAATAAGTCAAAAGAATTCCAACTTTGTCAAACCAATTTACCTAGGAAATATCATTCACAAATTAAAGCCAATAGAATATCTCAAAACGAAAGAAATTTTTGAAAAACAAAATTACAAAAATGACTGTTTTATATACCTATCTATAACATTAGCTACTATACTAATTATACCCTGATCCCATTAAAAATGGGAAAAAGGGGTATTATGGTTTTGTGCAAAAGTATGTAACAGGCATAAGGAAACATCTCCGACCCCATAAAGTATATATATTCTTGATCACTATCAATAGCCGAGTCGATTTAGCCCTGTCCGTCTGTCCGTCCGTCTGTCCGTCTGACCGTCTGTCCGTCTGTCCGTCTGTATGAACGCACGTTTCTCAGAGACTACAAAAGCTAGAGTCTTCATATTTGAAATATAAGTTCTCGTGGTGCCGGAACAAGACCAGTTTATCATTTTTCGATATCTTGTCCCGTTCAAAAGTTATCGATAAATTTCGATTTCAGCCAAGTGGTTTTTGGGCATATAAAAGTTATATATATAGTTATAAAAGCTAGCAACTTTATATTTAAGTTTAAGTTACTGTTCTGCCGGCTCGATACAAACTCATCATTTTTTTTTCGATATCTCAATCCTTTCAAAAGTTATCGATAAATTAATATTCCAGAACAGTGTTTTTAAGGTATAACTTAAAAGTTATAAGATGTAGAGACACCAAATTTGGTACATATATTCTCCTATTGCAAACAAAGGTAAAATACATTTCACTTTTTGGATACCCCTCCCCTATGACCTTCGGATTTTACATAGTTGCACATTTATACGCCATCTTTGTTTCCTACAAATTTCATTTTGATCAGACAATAAACAAAGAAGTTATTAACAATTCAATGTACCATAGTTTAAAGCCAAAGGAAGAAGAAGAATCAAAGCAAATGTATGACGCGCGTAGCAAACAGCTTTTGTATATATATGTATGAATGCAGATAAATAACTTCAATGAATGTAAGACCTTGGATCAGGGTATCTCCTAGTCGGGCACTCTCGACTAGAGCACTCTTACTTGTTTTATTATCAATTTTATACATTTTGTTTAAATATAAGAAAATTAGTAATCGTAAGAACATTATTGTACATCAACAAATCGAAACCAGCAACCTAGCAACAGACATTCTTGCTACTTGTTGATCGAGCGAGGACGCTCTCAGCCTAAGAAGGGGCGAGTGACGTATCCATACGTTCCTACACACATACATGCTAACATCCATATGTACCCACACACACACATAAAAACTCAACCGCATAAGAGTTGAGTTATAATCAATTTCGTTTGTAGCTAAGCCAGAATGGTCAACCATAAGTCACCCTAAAACTTTCCGCTGCATAATTGCTGATCTATCACTTTAAGCCAAGACATAAACAGGAAGGCGCAAGCCCCACACATAAATTATTGTAAACATTCCCACAGATCGCGAAGCTGTCGCTTCCAATACATAAGTTAATGTAAACATTTCCAATGTACTCGCTCATTTAAAATTACGCTCACAAAAAGATCAAATCATCAGAGTAAAAGCTTTCAAAGCTCGCTCCCCAAATTGTAAATAAGAAGCCGAGCCTTCTTTATAATCATGATGCACACTTGACAGTTAGTTCTAAGCCTACGCTTGCAAATGCAAGTTCATACTCTGTAAATCAAGCACTTCACTTAAACAATAAGTTCCACTTATTGTAATTGTGAACTTATTATACACTTAGCAATTCATTTAAAATAAAGATTCGTTTTTTTTCGACTAAGAGAGAATCGAGTATTTAATTCTATTATTACTATTTCTGAAGATAAATCGGCATCAACAGCAATAAGTACACGACGAGGAGTACAATCTTTTCTATAAATGGAAAAATTTTTAAAAATAATTTCAGAATTTAGGATGTCGGGCCTTAACTATGTTTCAGAAAAGGCAACGACATCAAAAGTAAAGGATATGCTATTTAAGTAAAGATTACTAAATTTACTACAAATACCTCTTACATTCTGATAGCCCAGTGAGAGGGAGGATTTTAGTTTTTTGTGCTATCAGAGACCATAGGTGCAGGATTAGAACTAGCAACTGGAGTCCGATTTTTCTTTTTTACAGTGTATTCTTTTATAATACACACATACATGCTAACATTCATATGAACCCACACACACACATAATAACTCAACCGCATAAGAGTTGAGTCATAATCAATTTCTGTTGTAGCTAAGCCAGAATGGTCAAGCATAAGTCACCCTAAAACTTTCCGCTGTATAATTGCTGATCTATCACTTTAAGGCAAGACATAAACAGGAAGGCGCAAGCCCCACACATAAATTATTGTAAACATTCCCACAGATCGCGAAGCTGTCGCTTCCAATACATAAGTTAATGTAAACATTTCCAATGTACTCGCTCATTTAAAATTACGCTCACAAAAAGATCAAATCATCAGAGTAAAAGCTTTCAAAGCTCGCTCCCCAAATTGTACATAAGAAGCCGAGCCTTCTTTATAATCATGATGCACACTTAACAGTTAGTTATAAGCCTACGCTTGCAAATGCAAGTTCATACTCTGTAAATCAAGCACTTCACTTAAACAATAAGTTCCACTTATTGTAATTGTGAACTTATTATACACTTAGCAATTCATTTAAAATAAAGATTCGTTTAGACCTAGCAACTGGAGTCCGATTTTTCTTTTTTACAGTGTATTCTTTTATAATACACACATACATGCTAACATCCATATGTACCCACACACACACACATAATAACTCAACCGCATAAGAGTTCCACTTATTGTAATTGTGAACTTATTATACACTTAGCAATTCATTTCAAATAAAGATTCGTTTTTTTTCGACTAAGAGAGAATCGAGTATTTAATTCTATTATTACTATTTCTGAAGATAAATCGGCATCAACAGCAATAAGTACACGACGAGGAGTGCAATCTTTTCTATAAATGGAAAAATTGTTAAAAATATTTTCAGAATTTAGGATGTCGGGCCTTAACTATGTTTCAGAAAAGGCAACGACATCAAAAGTAAAGGATATGCTATTTAAGTAAAGATTACTAAATTTACTACAAATACCTCTTACATTCTGATAGCCCAGTGAGAGGGAGGATTTTAGTTTTTTGTGCTATCAGAGACCATAGGTGCAGGATTAGACCTAGCAACTGGAGTCCGATTTTTCTTTTTTACAGTGTATTCTTTTATAATTAAGTGTTCAGGCCAAAATTCTTTACAACAAATTTTGCTGAAATGATGTATCCCAAAGATACGTAAATCTAAATTTTTCCACCGTAATATTGGCTTCAGATTTTGCCTGAATAAAGGCCTTGACATCGTCAGATGTATTATCAGGGGCAAGCCTAGAATTTGTTTTTTTGGTGGGACACCTACAATGGTATTAACATCAACCGCAGCTGTAACTTCAGGAGGAGCTATAGCCTTAATTGGATGAGCATTTGACTCGGCAGACATACTAGCAAAAGTATGTTGACTTGCAACAACACTGCCAGCATTCGCCGAGAAGGCATTTCTACTGGCTCAGCAGGAACAACATCCATGGGTATGGCGTTGATTTCCTCACTACTGACTACTATCTGGGGACGCGGGGATGTAAAATCCATCAGTGATGGAGCAGATGAAGCAACTAGGACTGTTGGGACCGAAAGCTCATTAGGGCCAATTGACAGCCTATGATTGGCCTTTTTGCGCTTAGGAGACTCGTTCAAAAGTTTCATACTTTTGAACTCGTCATCCAACGCAGAGAAACCTTCGAGCAGTTTTTTGAACCGACCGAAGATATCTCCAAAGCCCTTCTTGGTCTGCCTCATGAATCCCATCATATCCCTTTCGACATCCCTACAGGTCTCACAAGTCCACTTAAAGCCTGATTTAGACTCGATCAGGTCTATAATACGGCCGTTGAGGCCAGCGCATTTTTCGTTGTATTAATATACTTTTTTTTTTTCAAGTGTCAAATTTTTTGTTCCTATACGTTCTCGTTATTTTCGTAAAACCAACTTCCCAATGTTAAATAATTTATTCTTTAATGTTGATTGGTCTTGTCTTAGTGATTGTTCTGACATAAATGTTGCCACTGATCATTTCAATATGATTTTAAACTCCGCTTTTGATTCTTGTGTACCGTATTCTGTGTGCCACTCTGTTTTTAACAGCTTACCATGGTTTACTAGGGAACTCACTTCATTAAAAAATAAAAACTCTAGGCTTTTTAAAAGATTTCAGCAATCTTGTACACTACAGAGCTTTTCTAAATTTTCTGCTGCTAGAGCACTTTTTTCTACGCTTAATAATATTTGTTATAAAAACTACATTGCCCGATGCAAGCTTGATTTTAAAAAAAAAATTCCGAAGCAATTTTGTTCGTTTGCAAATTCAAAACGTAGAACGTCGTCTTTTCCACCGTGCATGTCCTTCAATAATGTTAGGTGTGATAATGACTCTGGGATAACTAACCTTTTTGCTGCCTTTTCCAAGAATCCTATTCTTGTCTTGGCAAAATCAACCATAACCCTACAATTTAGGTAGTTCCTGCTCTATTTATTCTCCTATTTTTATACCCTGATCCCATTAAAAATGGGAAAAAGGGGTATAATGGTTTTGTGCAAAATTATGTAACAGGCATAAGGAAGCATCTCCGACCCCATAAAGTATATATATTCTTGATCAGTATCAATAGCCGAGTCGATATAGCCATGTCCGTCTGTCTGTCCGTCTGTCCGTCCGTCTGTATGAACGCCTGTTTCTCAGAGACTACAAAAGCTAGAGACTTCATATTTGAAATATAAGTTCTCGTAGTGCCGGGTCAATACAAGTTTATAATTTTTCGATATCTTATCCCGTTCAAAAGTTATCGATAAATTTCGATTTCAGACAAGTGTTTTTCAGGCATAACTTGAAAGTCATAAAAGCTAGAAACTTTATATTTGAACTAAAGTTACTGTACTGCCGGTTTTTTTTCAATATCTCAATCCTTTCTAAAGTTATCGATAAATTAAGTTTCCAAAACAGTGTTTTTAAGGTATAGCTTACAAGTTATAAGACGTAGAGTCACCAAATTTGGTACATATATTCTCCAATAGCATACAGAGGTTAAATACATTTCACTTTTTGGATACCCTTCCCCGATCTCCCAGAAATCGAAAAATACGTATTTTTAGAGGTATGACCTTCGGATTTTACATAGTCTCACATTTATATGCCATCTTTGTGTCCTACAAATTTCATTACGATCGGACAATAAACAAAGAAGTTATTAATGTAACATAGTTTGGGACCAAAGGAAGAAGAAGAAGCAAAGCAAATGCATGACGCGCGTAGCCAGCAGCTTTTGTTTGTATATGTGTGTGTGTTTCTATGTATGAATGCAGATAAATAACTTCAATGAATGTTAGACCTTGGATCAGGGTATATCCTCATCGGGCACTCTCGACTAGAGCACTCTTACTTGTTACTATAGAACATGTTTGTAATTTTATGAAAGCTTTAAAACCATCGTTTTTTCCAGGTCCTGATGGTGTTCCTAACTGTGTGCTTAAGTATTGTGCGGAGTCTCTGTGTTTCCCCCCAAATATTCTGTTTAATGCATCAATTAATAATTCTTCATTTCCTGCTGCTTGGAAAACCTCTTTCTCTACACTCGTCCTCTACACAAGAAAGGTAGTAAATCTTACATTGATAATTATCGAGGCATTGCGAAATTATCAGCAATCCCAAAACTTCTTGAGCAAATGTTGGTTGCTCACCTGCAACATTTATGCTTCTCAAAAGTTAGCCTAACACAACACGGGTTTATGAAACGCCGTTCCACTACCTCTAACCTACTGGAATTTACCAGCTTTATTAATTGTGGCCTCCGTAACAAAATGCAGACAGATGTTGTATTTACGGATTTGATACGGCATTTGATAAGGTGAACCACAATCTCCATATCACTAAATGGAACTTGCTTGGCTTGCTGACTACCTGGTTAATAGTACGCAGAGAGTACTGTTCCGTCAATATCTGTCTAATGAAATTGCTGTTACATCTGGTGTACCACAAGGGAATCATCTTGGTCCCCTCCTTTTTAACCTGTTTATAAATGACCTCCCAGACGTCTTAGCTCATGCAAAAGTCTTAATGTATGCAGACGATGTTAAGCTTTGTTTTTCTTACAATGATTCATCCTCTTATTGTCTGCTCCAGAATGATATTAATTCTATGAGAACCTGGTGCTCATATAATTATCTGATGCTTAACCACTCTAAGTGCACTGTTATGTCTTTCTACCGTTCTAATGCCTGCATTTTGCGGTACACGATTGGTAGAGTTCAACTTGAGCGTATCTCATCTATTAATGATCTGGGAGTGTTATTTAATCATAAATTATGTTTTAATGATTATATCTTCACCATGGTTAATAAAGCCAATAGTACTCTTGGATTTATCAAGAGATGGTCAAAGGAGTTTGATGATCCATATACTACCAGTACTGTTCCTGTATTTGGAGTCCTCAGTATTCAGCTTATCAGGGAATGATTGAATCCGTACAGAAGAATTTTTTGCTGTGTGCTCTTCGCGGCCTAACCTGGAATACATCTCTTAGACTACCGTCTTATTCAAGTAGATTGTTACTGCTTGATTTACTTTCACTTAAAGACAGACGGACTTGCCATGAAGCCATGTTTTTATTTCAACTTATTAATGGCCTTGTTGACTCTTCTGTGCTGCTTGCCAGTTTAAAGTTTGCTGTCCCATCGAGAACAACGCGTAATTTTAAGCCATTGTCTTTACATCGCATTTTAGGAAAGGCTATTATGAAATTTTTAAATAATCAGTCAATTTTGTAAAGTCTGTACTTCTGTCAACTTTCGCTGTGAGTTGGACCATTGCCTTATAAAAAATGGTCCCAACGGGTCGGATTTTTGCTAAACTATATTTTTTAATGTTAACGTTGTTCATTGTAAGTGTTTGTATATAATCTCTTTTTTTGTCGACTGAACTTGGTCGACGTTAAACAAACAAATAAACAAATAAATATAAGCACAGTATTTAAGCACGCAGCCTGAAACTCCATCAGGTCCCGGTGAGAACACTGGCTTAATGGCCTTAAGATCACTTAATAGCGAGCTTTCCGTGATCAAAGGTCCAAATATGTAATTAGAGACATTTACATTATAAGGATATGGCGAAACCAATTGAAAATTTGGTGAACTATAAGTTGTTTGAAAAAATTCAGCAAATAAATCACCGATGGCCTGATCTGAGTTAGCTGTCGTTTTTTTTTTTCAAAAAATACGGTTGATGAAAGTGTTGATGATATACGCTTCGCATTAACGAAGTTATAAAACTGTTTAGGATCCCGCTGAAACTGTAACCTGCAACTTCTAAGGAAATCCTGGTAGCATTGTCTATTCAGGACAGAGAAATTGAATCGAGCAATCGAATAGTTAGAGAAATCCAAGAAAGAGACAGTTTCCTTGAACTTCTTGTACAATTTTGACTTTCTATTTTTATGCTAGCTAATTGCCGTGTATGCCAAATTAGTTTGTTGGAAATACGTGAGTTACGAACCAAGACATGTAAATCAAATAATGTGTTTAAAGTTGAGTAAAAATCGTGATTGCAATTTCATGTCCCTACACCTGTAAAGCTGGTGCCAGTCAGTCTGAGATAACAGCTGAGTAAATTTAATAGAATCGGTGTTCCGAAATTGACGAACTCGCTCTAGTTGTAAAATACGTAGGCTTCATGCCTGTCTGTCTGCCTGATTGTCTGTTTGCCTTCCTGCCTGGCTGTATGCGTGTCTGTCTGTATGCCTGCCTGTCTATATGTCTGTCTGCCTGTTTGTGCGCCTGTCTGCATGTCAGTCTGTCTGCCTTTTTGCCTGCCTGTCTGTCTGTCTGCGTGCCTGCCCGTCTGTCTGTATGTTTGCTTGTCTGTCTGTCTGCTTGGTTTTCTGCCTGCCTGTCATACTTTATCTTTGCCTGTCTGTATGGCAGTCTGTCAGCCTGCCTTCCTTCCTGTCTGTGTCTTTGTCTGCTTGTCTGCGTGTCAGTCTGGCTGTCTGCCTGCTTGGCTGATTGCCTGCCTGTTTGTCAGATTGCCTGTGTACCTGTCTGTCTGTCTCTCGGCTTGCCTGCAATTCTGTCTGTTTGCTTATCTTCTTGTATGTCTGCCTGTCTGTTTGCGTGCAAGCGTCTCTGCCTGTCTGTTCGCCTGTCTGTCTGACTGTCTGATTAACTTCCTGTATTTCTGCTTGCCTTCCCTTAGTTTAAATGACTGCTTGCCTGACAGCCTGTCAGTGTGTTTGAGTTCCTGCCTGTCTATCTGTCTATATGTCTGCAGGTATGCATGTCTGTCTGCGTAACTGGCTGTCTGCCTGTCCTTCTGTTGTCTGTCTGTCTGCCGGTTTTCCTGAATGTCTGTCTGCCTGTAAGCCTGTCTGAATGTCTGTCAGTTTCGATTCCAGACAAGTGATTTTTGGGCATAAATTGAAAGTCATAAAAGCTAGAGACATTATATTTGAATTTCGATATCTCAACCCTTTCAAAAGTTATCGATAATTAAAATTCCAGAATTAAGATATAGCTTAAAAGTTAAAAGAGGTAGAGTCACCAAATTTGGTACATATATTTTCCTATAGCATACAGAGGTTAAATACATTTCACTTTTTGGATACCTCCCCCCGATCTCACAGAAACCAAACAAAGCCATCTTTCTGTCCTACAAATTTCATTACGATCGGACAATAAACAAAGAAGTTGCTAACAATTCAATATAACATAGTTTGAGGCCAACGGAAGAAGAAGAAGCGAAGCAATTGCATGACGCGCGCACATAGTCCGTGTATTTGTGTGGGTGTGAGTGTGTGTTTCTATGTATGAATGCAGATATAGAATTATGAATGTAAGAACTCGGTTCGGGGTATCTCCTAGTCGTGCACTTTCGACTAGAGCTCTTACTCTAGTCTCTTACTTGTTTTTCTCTAGCAGAGATACACAAACGCAGTGTTTGAAAAAGAAACGACATTCCTCTAAGACAACAACCAATAAACGATATGCGACATCAGCCTCAGACGTGCATTCCGCAGACAAAGACCAAGTAAGGGTCAGCTGATTTTCGCCAAGATCAATCAAGTCAGAGTTAGCACCCGATCTTTTTCGATCCAGCCGCTGACAAGGGGACAATTTGTGCAAAAGTTTCTTATTGCACATGGCATGCAAAAATAGAAAAAAAAAGGGAAGGAAATCCTGGCACATTTTTACTCCGATTTCTTGTTATAAATTGAGACCGGTGCACACAAATTCTACCCTGCATTAAATTTATGATGTAAGCTATAAAATTTATTAAATATATTTTTTTAGCCAACATAACCCAGAAACAAAATTTTTCCAGTGGAAATTCGTTATTCCTCCTTTGGAAACATTCCTTTGATTGGCAACAGCAAAATTCTCTGGAAAAAATATTCACCAAAATTGAATCGGCAAACGAATCCCCCAACAGTCCAGCAGTAGGCTCTTCATAAGTCAGATATGAAAAACTCAACAGCAAATTTCAATTCACAAAAGTGGCCAAGAGCAAAGCAGTGGAAACACAGTGAAACCCTTGCAGAGGGTATTATAAATACTAGTTTTTTGAGATAACTCAACCAAACTTACTAAATATAAGTTTTAGCATTATTTAAGCACGCCTACAAAATTTCATTAAAATCGGACTACAATATGTTATAGCTGCCAAAGGAACAATCTGTTGAAAAATGAGTTGTATGAACAACTTTTTTGTTTTTCAAACTATCTTAACCAAACTCACTAATTGCAAGTTTTATTATATCTATATATATAAAACAGTTTGACCTGAATGGTGATTGGTGATCAACGCAGGGCCCAAACCGTAAAAGCTAGAGAGCTGATATTCACAGTAGTTTCCTCTTAGTCTGAAAGTGCGTACTGAGAAGCGATTTTGGAAATTTCTATACAGAAACTCGGGAAATTCGGAAAACAGTTGTATGCAACCTTTTGGTTTTTCATCGGATCGGGTGCAAACTTATTTTCAAAGAACATTATAAAAATTGATTAAGAAATGTGTACCAATTTCGTGGAAAATGCACCCCCCACCCACCCCCTGGGAAGAAAATGGTGGGTAGTATGGGTGAAAATTAAATTTTCGTCTGACTATTTTAAATTGATTTTCAAAGCTTTAGGCCTAAAGAGAAAATTGATTTGAAAAAAAACCTTATTTTTCTCTACCTCTTTGGTGGTGAGGAAATGAGATATTATAACAGTTCTATGGACGTTGATGTACTAACGAACAGTAAATTCAAGTGGCCCAACGATACCAAGCCAGGGCTTGTTAACGCGCGGACCAAGGCAACATGCAACCCACCTCCCGCCCAACCGACCGAGGGGCGCGCCGCATAACGTGCGGATACGAAGATCGCGAAATAAGAATAGAACATACAATATAAATACAACAAATGAACATAGACTATTTAAATGTTAGACATATGTTGTAATAGTACAGTTCTGAGAGTAGGGACAGAAGTAGCATTACTTATTATCTGGAAAAGGTTATTATAACTAGAGCATAAGATCCGAAAAGGGTTGTGGACCGCATAGTTAGTATTACAGGCTTGCAGAGAAATCGGGAGAAAGTTTTAGTACTTCTGATCGGAACAGCAAAACTAATTTGGCTATTTAATTCGGACGAATCAATTTCCCCGTTAATAAGTTTGTGTAAGAAGATTCATTCGACGCCTAATGAAACCCAAGACACCAAAGGCTTGATTAGCAGCAGAAAAAATATGCTTGTCAAACTTAAGCTTTTGATCTTAGAGGATACCCAAATCATTAACCGACTCAATTCGTGCAAGTGGTTTACCATTAAGAACATAATTATTTAAAAATGTCATTCGACTATAAAAAGACATTACGTTGCATTAAAAACAATTTAGATTTAATAAATTTACCCGACACAAGATTTAAAAACTGCCAAGATCAGTTTGCAACCTTTGACCAGATAGAAAGTCAGTGGACGAAAAACAAAGTTTAACATCATCGGCATACATCAGCACCAGAGAGTGTGCTACCACCGAAGAAGGGTCATTTATAAACAATGTAAATAACAAGGGACCAAGGTGACTACCTTGTGGTACTACCTGAACAGACTTAGAGACAAGTCCTTTAAAAAAGACTTTTTGGGATCTTAAACTTAGATAATTGGAGATCCAAAGAATTAAGTTTTTTGGAAATCATAGAAGATGAAGTTTATGAAGTAAAAGAGAATGATTAACTGAATCAAAAGCCTTACTGAAATCGGTGTAAATAACATTTGTTTGCATGTCGTTTTGAAACCCCTTCATAACAAAAGAAGTGAATTCAAGTAAGTTAGTGGTAGTAGATCTTTTTTTCACAAACCCGTGCTGGCAGGGTGAAATTATAGATCTACACAGATATTGTAGTTGAGAAGTTATATCTTTCCACATGACGAGAAAAGAGCACAACTCGACGGACAAATTAAATAGCTTATATAATAGCATCAAACAACCTTCAGCACAATACCTAAACACGCAGCCTGGTACTCCACCAGGTCCCGGTGAGAATACTGGCTTAATGGCCTTAAGATCATTTAATAGCGAGCTTTCGGTTATCAAAGGTCCAAATATGTAATTAAAGACATTTACATTATAAGGATATGGCGAAACCAATTAAAAATTTGGTGAACTATAAGTTGTTTGAAAAAATGCAACAAATAAATCGGCGATGGCCTGATCTGAGTGGAAGTGTTCATGATTTACGTTTCGCATTAACGAAGTTATAAAACTGTTTAGGATCCCGCTGAAACTCTAACCTGCAACTTCTAAGGTAATCCTGGTAGCATTGGCTATTCAGGACAGAGAAATCAGGATCGAGCAATCAAGTAGTTAGAGAAATCCAAGAAAGAGCCAGTTTCCTTGAACTTTTTGTACAATTTTGACTTTCTATTTTTCATGCTAGTTAATTCCCGTGTAAACCAAATTGGTTTGTTATAACTACGCGAATTACGAACCGGGACACATTAATCAAATAATGAATTTAATGTTGAGTAAAAAATCGTGATTGCACTGTCCATGTCTCTACACCTGTAAAGCTGGGACCAGTCAGTCTGGGATAAGAGTTGAGTAAGTTTAATAAAATCGGTGTTCCGAAATTGACGAACTCGCTCTGGAGGTAGAGTACGTGGGCACATCCCCCGGATAGGTAAATCTATCAACACTTCCAAAGTTGGGTGATAATGATCTTCAGGAAGGGATATAGGTTCAATACGGGAGACAGATACGAGGGACGGATCCAAAACGAAAATAAGATCAAGCATATTATTCTGAGAATTTGGGATAGCATTGATTTGACACAATGACATCCCAAATAAATTATCAAGAAAATCATGTTGGGTCGTGGGAGTCAATACATTGGAGTCTACATTATAAATCCAAACAGTCCCAGCAATATTGAAATCACCAAGAACAACAAGAAAATCACGATCAGAAAACATAGATGATACAGAGTGTATTGCAGAAAAATGCGAAAAATATACAGAATTGTCTGCAGAAGGGGGAATATAAGAACAAGTTATAACAAGTAAGAGTGCTCTAGTCGAGAGTGCCCGACTAGGATATACCCTGATTCAAGGTCTTGCATTCATCGAAGTTATTTATTTCCGGATTCATATATAGAAACACACACACATATACAAACAAAAGCTGCTGGCTACGCGCGTCATACATTTGCTTTGCTTCTTCTTCTTCCTTTGGCCCCAAACTATGTTACATTGAATCGTTTATAACTTTGTTTATTGTCCGATCGTAATGAAATTTGTAGGACACAAAGATGGCATATAAATGTGAGGCTTTGTCAAATCCGAAGGTCATACCTCTTTAAATACGTATTTTTCGATTTCTTGGAGATCGGGGAGGGGTATCCAAAAAGTGAAATGCATTTTACCTCTGTATGCTATTGGAGAGTATATGTACCAAATGACTCTATGTCTTATGACTTTTAAGCTATACCTTAAAAACACTGTTTTGGAAACTTAATTTATCGATAACTTTTGAAAGGATTGAGATATTGAAAAAAAAAATGTCGAGTTTGTTTAGAGCCAGCAGTACAGTAACTTAAACTAAAATATTAAGTTTCTAGCTTTTATGACTTTCAAGTTATGCCCGAAAAACACTTGTCTGAAATCGATATTTATCGATCACTTTTGAACGGGATGAGATATCGAAAAAAAAATGATAAACTTGTATTGACCCGGCACTACGAGAACTTATATTTCAAATATGAAGTCTCTAGCTTTTGTAGTCTCTGAGAAACAGGCGTTCATACAGACGGACGGACAGACGGACAGACAGACGGACATGGCCATATCGACTCGACTATTGATAGCGATCAAGAATATATATACTTTATGGGGTCGGAGATGCTTCCTTATGCCTGTTACATACTTTTGCACAAAACCATTATACCCCTTTTTCCCATATTTAATGGGATCAGGGTAAAAAAAGGCTAACACCACGAAGGCTCAATTTGACAGCAAAAAATTCAATATCTACTATATATTATTACTATTTCTGAAGATAAATCGGCATCAACAGCAATAAGTACACGACGAGGAGTGCAATCTTTTCTATAAATGGAAAAATTGTTAAAAATAATTTCAGAATTTAGGATGTCATGCCTTAGCTATGTTTCAGAAAAGGCAACGACATCAAAAGTAAAGGATATGCTATTTAAGTAAAGATTACTAAATTTACTACAAATACCTCTTACATTCTGATAGCCCAGTGAGAGGGAGGATTTTAGTTTTTTTTGCCATCAGAGACCATAGGTGCAGGATTAGACCTAGCAACTGGAGTCCGATTTTTCTTTTTTTCAGTGTATTCTTTTATAATTAAGTGTTCAGGCCAAAATTCTTTACAACAAATTTTGCTGAAATGATCGGCAGGAACCCTTATTTAAAATGAGGAAATTTCCCGAAGATACGTAAATCTAAATTTTTCCACCGTAATATTGGCTTCAGATTTTGCCTGAATAAAGGCCTTGACATCGTCAGATGTATTATCAGGGGCAAGCCTAGAATTGGTTTTTTTGGTGGGACACCTACAAGGGTATTAACATCAACCGCAGCTGTAACTCCAGGAGGAGCTATAGCCTTAATTGAGCATTTGACTCGGCAGACATACTAGCAAAAGTATGTTGACTTGCAACAACACTGCCAGCATTCGCCGAGACAGAAATTTCTACTGGCTCAGCAGGAACAACATCCATGGGTATGGCGTTGATTTCCTCACTACTGACTACTATCTGGGGACGCGGGGATGTAAAATCCATCAGTGATGGAGCAGATGAAGCAACTGGGACTGTTGGGACCGAAAGCTCATTAGGGCCAATTGACAGCCTATGATTGGCCTTTTTGCGCTTAGGAGACTCGTTCAAAAGTTTCATACTTTTGAACTCGTCATCCAACGCAGAGAAACCTTCGAACAGTTTTTTGAACCGACCGAAAATATCTCCAAAGCCTTTCTTGGTCTGCCTTATGAATCCCATCATATCCCTTTCGACATCCCTACAGGTCTCACAAGTCCACTTTAAGCCTGATTTAGACTCGATCAGGTCTATAATACGGCCGTTGAGGCCAGAGCATTGTTCGTTATATTAATATACATTTTTTTTTTTAAATAAAGAAAGGGTGAAGCAACGCAAGCCGGAAATGCTAGTTTTAATAATTGCCTGCTTACAAGAACGTCACCGCTCTCTGTCCCTGAGGACGTATATCATCCCACACCACAACTTAAACTTGCCTTATATAGTGTCATATTTTTTGTTCCTATACGTTCTCGTTATTTTCGTAAAACCAACTTCCCAATGTTAAATAATTTATTCTTTAATGTTGATTGGTCTTGTCTTAGTGATTGTTCTGACATAAATGTTGCCACTGATCATTTCAATATGATTTTAAACTCCGCTTTTGATTCTTGTGTACCGTATTCTGTGTGTCACTCTGTTTCTAACAGCTTACCATGGTTTACTAGGGAACTTACTTCATTAAAAAATAAAAAATCTAGGCTTTTTAAAAGATTTCAGCAATCTTGTACACTACAGAGCTTTTCTAAATTTTCTGCTGCTGGATCACATTTTTCTACGCTTAATAATATTTGTTATAAAAACTACATTGCCCGATGCAAGCTTAATTTTAAAAAAAAATCCGAAGCAATTTTGTTCGTTTGTAAATTCAAAACGTAGAACGTCGTCTTTTCCACCGTGCATGTCCTTCAATAATGTTACGTGTGATAATGACTGTGGGATAGCTAACCATTTTGCTGCCTTTTTCCAAGAATCCTATTCTTGTCTTGGCAAAATCAACCATATCCCAACAATTTAGGTAGTTCTTGCTCTATTTATTCTCCTATTTTTACTATCGAGCATATTTGTAATTTTATGAAAGCTTTAAAACCATCGTTTTTTCCAGGTCCTGATGGTGTCCCTAACTGTGTGCTTAAGTATTGTGCGGAGTCTCTGTGTGTCCCTCTAAATATTCTGTTTAATGCATCAATTAATAATTCTTCATTTCCTGCTGCTTGAAAAACGTCTTTCGTTATTCCTCTACACAAGAAAGGTAGTAAATCTTACATTGATAATTATCGAGGCATTTCGAAATTTTCAGCAATCCCGAAAATTCAATAGCAAATGTTGGTTGCTCACCTGCAACATTTATGCTTCTCAAAAGTTAGCCTAACACAACACGGGTTTATAAAACGCCGTTCCACTACCACTAACCTTTTGGAATTAACCAGCTTTATTAATTGTGGCTTCCGTAACAAAATGCAGACAGATGTTGTATTTACGGATTTCAGCAAGTCATTTGATAAGGTGAACCACAATCTCCATATCACTAAATGGAACTTGCTTGGCTTGCTGTATAATGAAATTGCTGTTACATCCGGTGTACCACAAGGGAGTCATTTTGGTCCCCTCCTTTTCAACCTGTTTATAAATGACCGCCCAGACGTCTTAGCTCATGCAAAAGTCTTAATGTATGCAGACGATGTTAAGCTTTGTTTTTCTTACAATGATTCTACCTCTTATTGTCTGCTTCAGAATGATATTAATTCCATGAGTACCTGGTGCTCATATTATTATCTGATGCTTAACCACTCTAAGTGCACTGTTATGTCTTTCTACCGTTCTTATGCCTGCATTTTTCCGTACACGATTGGTAGCGTTCAACTTGAGCGTATCTCATCTATTAATGATCTGGGAGTGTTATTTAATCATAAATTATGTTTTAATGATCTTATCGTCACCATGGTTAATAAAGCCAATAGTACTCTTGGATTTATCAAGAGATGATCAAAGGAGTTTGATGATCCATATACTACCAAACTTCTTTACATCTCATTAGTGCGCCCCAGCCTTGAGTACTGTTCCTGTATTTGGAGTCCTCAGTATTTAGCTTATCAGGGAATGATTGAATCCGTACAGAAGAAGTTTGTGCTGTTTGCTCTTCGCGGCTTAAACTGGAATACATATCTTAGACTACCGTCTTATTCAAGTAGATTGTTACTACTTGATTTACCTTCACTTAAAGACAGACGGACTTGCCATGAAGCCATGTTTTTATTTCAACTTATTAATGGCCTTGTTGACTCTTCTGTGCTGCTTGCCAGTTTAAAGTTTGCTGTCCCATCGAGAACAACGCGTAATTTTAAGCCATTGTCTTTACACCGCTGTCTTATAAATTATGCACTCCATGAACCAATTTATGTTCTTTGTACTACTTATAATTAATTATATCCTGTTATTAGTTCTCATTGCTCTGTACCTATTTTAGGAAAGCCTATTATGAAATTTTTAGGTAATCAGTCAATTTTGTAAAGTCTGTACTTCTGTCAACTTTCGCTGTGAGTTGGACCATAGCCTTATACTAAATTGTCCCAACAGGTCGGATTTTTTTTAAACTATATTTTTATACCCTGATCCCATTGAAAATGGGAAAAAGGGGTATTATGGTTTTGTGCAAAAGTATGTAACAGGCATAAGGAAGCATCTCCGACCCCATAAAGTATATATATTCTTGATCACTATCAATAGCCGAGTCGAATTGACGAAGTCGCTCTAGTGGTAAAATTCGTAGGCTTCATGCCTGTCTGTCTGCCTGATTGTCTGTTTGCCTTCCTGCCTGGCTGTATGCGTGTCTGTCTGTATGCCTGCCTGTTTGTGCGCCTGTCTGCATGTCAGTCTGTCTGCCTTTTTGGCTGCCTGTCTGTCTGTCTGCGTGCCTGTCCGTCTGTCTGCCTGTCTATCTGTCTGCTTGGTTTCCTGCCTGCCTGTCAGTCTGCGCGCTCATCCGCCTGCCTGTCATACTTTATCTTTGCCTGTCTGTCAGCCTGCCTTCCTTCCTGTCTGTGTCTTTGTCTGCTTGCCTGCTTGCCTGTCTGCCTGATTGCCTGCCTGTTTGTCAGATTGCCTGTGTACCTGTCTGTCTGCCTCTCGGCTTGCCTGCAATTCTGTCTGTTTGCCTGTCTTCTTGTATGTGTGCCTGTCTGTCTGCGTGCAAGCGTCTCTGCCTGTCTGTTCGCCTGTCTGTCTGATTTCCTGCCAGTCTGTCTGTCATTATGTCTGCCAGTCTGCGGGTCTGTTTGTCAGACTGCCTGACTATCAGTCAGTCTGTTTGTCTATCTGATTAACTTCCTGTATTTCTGCTTGCCTTCCCTTAGTTTAACTGACTGCTTGCCTGACAGTCTGTCAGTCTTTTTGAGTTCCTGCCTGTCTATATGTCTGCAGGTATGCATGTCTGTCTGCGTAACTGGCTGTCTGCCTGTCTCTCTGTTGTCTGTCTGTCTGCCGGTTTTCCTGAATGTCTGTCTGCGTGTAAGTCTGCCTGAATGTCTGTCAGCCGGTCTGATTGGCTGTTTGTCTGCTTGTCTACCTCGCTGTCGGTGCGTGCCTGTCTATTCATCTGTCTGTCTGATTTCCTGCCTGTCTGTCAACCTGTCTGCCTGTTTTTCTGCCTGTCACTCTGTCTGCCTGCCTGTCCGATTGTCTGTCTGGCTGCATGTGTATTTCTGTCTGTCTGCCTGTCTGGTTGCCTCTCTGCCTTTATATTTGCCTATCTGCCTGCCGGTCTGTCTGTCTGCATTGTTATGTACAGTTTCTGCCTTTGGTATATTTTCACAAATAATTATTATACCCTGATCCCATTAAAAATGCGAAAAGAGGGTATAATGACTTTGTGCAAAAGTATGTAACTGGCATGACGAAGCATCTCCGACCCCATAAAGTATATATATTCTTGATCACTATCAATAGCCGAGTCGATATAGCCATGTCCGTCTGTTTAAACGCGCGTTTCTTAGAGACTACAAAAGCTCGAGACTTCATATTTGAAATTTGAAAAGTAAAGTGGCGGGACGATACAAGTTTATTTTATCGATATCTCGTCCCGTTCAAAAGTTATCAATAAATTTCGATTCCAGACAAGTGCCCGAAAAAGCATAACTTGAAAGTCATAAAAGCTCGAGACATAATATTTGAATTTCGATATCTCAACCCTGTCAAAAGTTATCGATAAATTAAAATTCCAAAATTAAGGTATAGCTTAAAAGTAAAAAGAGGTAGAGTCACCAAATTTGGTACAGTTTTTTTCCTATAGCATTCAGAGGTTAAATACATTTCACTTTTTTGATATCCCTCCCCGATCTCCCAGAAATCAAAATATACATATTTTTTTCGGACCAAGTAAGGGTCAGCTGGTTTTCGCCAAGATCAATCAAGTCAGGGTTAGCACCCGATCTTTTTCGATCCAGCCGCTGACAAGAGGAAAATTTGTGTAAAAGTTTCTTATTGCACATGGCATACTAAAATTGAAAAAAATTGGAGAGAAATCCTGGCAAATTTTTACTCCGATTTCTTGTTATAAATTGAGACCGGTGCACACAAATTCTACCCTGCATTAAATTTATGATGTACACAGAAAAAAAAAAAACGAGATTCCGGGCTAAAATCAAGCCGAAACGGTGTCAGAAGTATGGTGATCTCGGATATTCTTAAACCAAGTACGAAATACTTGATTCAAGTACGTTTTTGTCAATCCCGGAATTCTTAAATTAAGCCTGTTTTTAGCTTGATTCGGGCTTGATTTAAATTGATAACGGGTGTTAAATAAAAAAAAAATTATTCATGATTTAAGTTGTTCTCGGTCGGAGCCGTTTTAATTGATATTAAACCTTATTTTAGTGAATGAATGAATTAGTTAGTTTTTGCTGTTATGCACTGTCATCTTCTTACAATTTCACTATAATTAGAAAACATCTTCCTCATATTATTTATCAATTTGCAATTTTATAAATCTTACCGGCCTCGCCGGGGCTAGAACCCGCGTCCCTCCACTGTATGCAAGGCTTGTGTTTTCCCACTGAGCTATCCAACCTATTTAATGCTTTACAGCTAAACTCTAAGATAAGCCGACAGTATAATTTAATTTAATTGCGTAGCAGACCAAGTTGCTACTACTCGAAATATTGTACTTATTTCAGTATTATATACTAAATTTAATTTTGTAAATAAATAAAAATAAAAAAATAAAATTTAAAAAAACTTAAGTCTTAACCAGGAGTTTAACCCGCACAACTCTCGTTCGCAAGGCACACACCTTACCCACTGAGCTACACCAAAACAAATGCCCTATACAACAAAAGAATGCGAAACAAATTGAGAGAGCGCGAGCAAAAGAGAGCCAATTTCATTTCTCTCTCAGCTATTATATTTTTAGACGGGATTGTTTTAAGTATTCCGTACTTAAATCAAGTATGTTCGGCTTATTTTGCCCTTTTTATGCTGAGTCATTGTCATTCAATCCTGATAAAGGCTTAATTTAAGAATTATATCCTGAATACATACTTAAAAATTTCAAGTACGTTTTCGGATAAATCAAGTATTTTAAACTTGATTTTTAGTACGGATTTTTTTTTCTGTGTAAGCTATAAAATTTATTAAATATATTTTTTTAGCCAACATAACCCAGAAACAAAATTTTTGCAGTGGAAATTCGTTAATCTACCTTTGGAAACTTTCCTTTGATTGGCAACAGCAAAATTCTCTGGAAAAAATATTCACCAAAATTGAATCGGCAAACGAATCCCCCAACAGTCCAGCAGTAGGCTCTTCATAAGTCAGATATGAAAAACTCAACAGCAAATTTCAGTTCACAAAAGTGGCCAAGAGCAAAGCAGTCGAAACACAGTGAAACCCTTGCAGAGGGTATTACCCATTAAGTATTTATATTCTTGATCAGGACGACAAGACGAGGCGATATACCTTTGTCCGTCTGTCCGTCTGTTTCTACGCAAACTAGTCACTTAATTGTGATGAAACTGGGTACAGATACTTATTTCCGCTGCACGCAGATAATATGTCGGAATCAGTCGGATCAGAGGAACGATCGGTCGAAAATACTTGTTTTTTTGAGATAACTCAACCAAACTTACCAAATATAAGTTTTAGCATTATTTAAGCACGCTTACAAAATTTCATTAAAATCGGACTACTATATATTATAGCTGCCATAGGAACAATCTGTTGAAAAATGAGTTGTATGAACAACTTTTTTGTTTTTTAAACTATCTTAGCCAAATTTATTATATCTATATATATATAAAACAGTTTGACCTGATTGGTGATTGGGGATCAACGCAGAGCCCAAACCGTAAAAGCTAGAGAGCTGATATTTTCACAGTAGTTTCCTCTTAGTCTGAAAGTGCGTACTGAGAAGCGATTTTGGAAATTTCTATACAGAAACTCGGGAAATTCGGAAAACAGTTGTATGCAACCTTTTGGTTTTTCATCGGATCGGGTGCAAACTTATTTTCAAAGAACATTATAAAAATTGATTAAGAAATGTGTACCAATTTCGTGGAAAATGCACCACCCCCCCCCCCCCCCCCCCCCGCTGGGAAGAAAATGGTGGGTAGTATGGGTGAAAATTAAATTTTCGTCTGACTATTTTAAATTGATTTTCAAAGCTTTAGGCCTAAAGAGAAAATCGATTTGAAAAAAACCCTATTTTTCTCTACCTCTTTGGTGGTGAGGAAATGAGATATTATAACAGTTCTATGGACGTTGATGCACTAACGAACAGTACATTCAAGTGGCCCAACGATACCAAGCCAACAAGGCAACATGCCACCCACCTCCCACCCATCCGACCGAGGGGCGCGCC
Organism: Drosophila maculinotata; assembly: GCA_035045305.1. NCBI lineage: Eukaryota > Metazoa > Arthropoda > Insecta > Diptera > Drosophilidae > Drosophila > Drosophila maculinotata. The sequence goes on along the minus strand of JAWNPD010000188.1, from coordinate 492,057 downwards.
GCATAACGTGCGGATACGAAGATCGCGAAATAAGAATAGAACATATTTCGGTACATTTAGGTAACAGGTACATTGCATTTTTAACCTTTTATCATTGTACACGTGTTATTTTCGATAAATAAACTTAAGCATTGCAGAGCATAAATGACCCTTGGTTTTCATTCACAATCTTTTTTTACAGGGCCAAGTACCTGAATAAATATTTCGCATTCGATTAAGGATTTTCCACAGTAATTGCAAAAACAGTTTTGTATAAGCAAGAGTTTTTGAAAAAAGACCAAGTATCCTCTAGGTACTCCGGTACAAGTGTGTTTGGAGTGAGCTAAATGTGAGAAGCCGACAAAGGTGACAAGTGCGCGCCACATTCAAATAATACAAATATACACATCAGCCGAAAATGTTACACACACATTTATGGACATAAATGCGTATACATGTAGTAAACATATGCAAGAGTGGGTGCATGTTCATTGCGAGAGCGCACAATCATTAAACGGCAGCGCATAGATACCCTTACTAAAAATATTTAACTTGTTACTCTTTTTTATAATATTACTTTTAGTTTCCTAACAGTTATTTGAATTTCCTATGTGAATGCCTTTAGTCGCCAATAAATAAATAAATAAATATATTAAATTAAACTATTAATATAAACAAAAAGATATTGTTTTGATTGGTAATAGTTCTTTGATAAAATAAAATGTATTAAATCAATAATTAATAATCATCATTAAATGGATTTTTCATGTTAATTGCAAGCAAGTGTTTCAAACATATTAATTATGCCCTAATACTCCATTTCGAAGAGAAGCACCGCTGGCTGAAATTGAAAAATCGAAATTTCGTCCACTGGTTGCCTCATGGAACTATTGCAACCCCCGCCCCGTCTCTACCTACAAGCTCGAACGAGTACAGAAAATCGGCAACGCCGGAAATTCACAGCAATGTCCGCATGTCTTCTTGTGATTGAATATATGTATGTACATATGTGCTGCTGCTAATTTGCATATATGCAAGCGTTTCGGAGCGTCGAAATAGATGTTGCGGCAGCGAAGCCAGAGCAAGTAATGAGTTCGGCGCTGTGTGCCGCTGATCGCCAGAAGAATATTCTCTGCCTGAATGCTACGCTTTGCCTTCGTGTCGCAGTCGCAGCACACGAAGCTGCTTGGGATCGTCCAGTACAAGAATTTTATGCAACCACTTTTTAGTCGATTTGACGCCTCTATGTGTTGTATGCTTAGTGCTTATACATATACTGGAAATTTAGAAATTTTATTTATATCCGCTTTTTCGCCTCCGCCACAACATATTGTCCTTCGATCCGGATATTTCAAGCATCCACTGCCAAAGCTAGCTTTTTGGAGAAGAACAAAAGATAAATAATGTCTATGGACGTTGGTGTACTAACGTTCAGTACATTCAAGTGGCCCAACGATACCAAGCCAGGGCTTCTTAACGAGCGGACCCAATCAAAATGCAACACACCTCCCGCCCAACCGACCGAGGGGCGCACCGCATAACGTGCTGTTACGAAGATCGCAAAATAAGAATAGAACATACAATATAAATTCTACAAATTAACATTGACTATTTAAATGTTAGACAGATGATAAAATAGTACAGTTCTGAGAGTAGGAATAGAAGAAGCATTACTTATTATCTCGAAAAGGTTAGTATAATTAGAGCATAAGATCCGAAAAGGGTTATGGACAGCATAGTTAGTATTACTGGCGTGCAGAGAAATCGGGAGAAAGTTTCTAGTACTTCTGATCGGAACAGCAAAACTAATTTAGCTTATTAATTCGGACGAATCAATTTCCCCGTTAATAAGTTTGTGTAAGAAGATCACACCAAGCATGGTTCTACGATCAGAAAGAGAGCGAAGATTTATTAGTAAAAGTCTACTACGGTAAGCAGGCAAGCGAGTATTAGGATTCCAATGAAGATACCGGAGGGCAAAGAGTAGAAATTGTTTTTGTACAGATTCTATTCTATACTGATGAACATACTCAAGAATAAGGCGAACAAGTGAAGTATAAAAAGTCTTAGTAACGTAGGGATCCTTTAAAAAGACGTTTTGGGATCTTAAACTTAGATAAATGGAGATCCAAAAAATTAAGTTTTTTCAAAATCCCAGAAGGTGAAGTTTCTAAATAAAAAAGAATAAATAACAGAGTCAAAAACCTTATAGAAATCAGTGTAAATAACATCTGTTTGCATTTTATTTTGGAACTCCTTCACAACAAAAGACGTGAATTCAAGTAAGTTAGTGGTAGTAGATCTATTTTTCACAAACCCATGATGGCAAGGTGAAATTATAGGTCTTCAAATATGTTGTAGTTGAGAAGTTTTTAATTTCTCAAAAATCTTAGAAATAACAGACAACTAAGAAATACCTCTATAGTTCTGAACGTAAGACTGGTTTCCTTTTTTATGGAGAGGAATAATAAATGATTATTTGCACATGACAGGAAAAGAGCACAACACTACAGACAGATTTAACAGCTTATATAAGGGCCTCAGCACAGTACCTAAGCACGCAGCCGGAAAATCCATCATGTCCCGGTGAGAACACTGGCTTAATGGCTTTAAGATCACTTAATAGCGAGCTTTCCGTTATCAAAGGCCCAAATATGTAATTAGAGACATTTACATCATAAGGATATGGCGCAACCAATTGAAAATTTGGTGAACTATAAATTGTTTGAAAAAATTCAGCAAATTAATCAGCGATGGCCTGATCTGAGTTAGCTGTTGTTTTTTTTTAAAAAAATACGGTTGATGGAAGTGTTGATAATATACGCTTCGCATTAACAAAGTTATAAAACTGTTTAGGATCCCGCTGAAACTGTACCCTGCAACTTCTAAGGTAATCCTGGTAGTATTGGTTATTCAGGACAGAGAAATTGGATCGAGCAATCAAATAGTTAGAGAATTCCAAGAAAGAGACAGTTTCCTTGATCTTCTTGTACAATTTTGACTTTCTATTTTTCATGCTAGCTAATTGCCGTGTATGCCAAATTAGTTTGTTGGAAATACGTGAATTACAAACCGGGACATGTAAATCAAATAATGTGTTTAAAGTTGAATAAAAATCGTGATTGCAATTTCATGTCACTACACCTGTAAAGCTGGTGCCAGTCAGTCTGAGATAACCGCTGAGTAAATTTAATAGAAGCGGTCTTCCGAAATTGACGAACTCGCTCTAGAGGTAAAATACGTGGGCTCATCACTGGGATAGGTAAATATATTAACACTACCAAAGTTAAGTGATAATGATATAAGATAATGATAGATAAGAAGGAGGGATCAAAAACGAAAATCAGATCAAGCATTTTATGTATAGAGTTTGGGATTGCACAATGAAATCCCAAATAAATTATCAAGAAAATCATGTAGTGTCGTGGGAGTCAATACATTGGAGTCTGCACTAGAAATCCAATAACAACAAGAAAATCACGATAAGAAAGCATAGCGGATACAGAATGTATAGCAAAAAAACTCAAAGAATATGCAGAATTGCCTGCAGAAGGGGGAATATAAGAACAAGAAATAAAAAGGATAACACCACGAAGGCTCAATTTGACAGCAACGAATTCAATATCTATAGAACTATCTATTATTACTATTTCTGAAGATAAATCAGCATCAACAGCAATAAGTACACTACCACCACAACAAGGAGTGCGATATTTTCTATAAATGGAAAAAGTGTTAAAAATAATTTTAGTTTCAGAAAAGGCAACGACATTAAATGTGAAAATAAGGCTATTTAGGTACAGATTACTTAGTTACCAGTTTTGTGCTAGCAGAGACCATAGGAGCTGGATAGGACCTAATAACTACAGAGGGCAGTGCAACCGGAGTCCGATTTTTATACCCTGATCCCATTAAAAATGGGAAAAAGGGGTATAATGGTTTTGTGCAAAAGTATGTAACAGGCATAAGGAAGCATCTCCGACCCCATGAAGTATATATATTCTTGATCAGTATCAATAGCCGAGTCGATATAGCCATGTCCGACTGTCTGTCCGTCTGTCCGTCCGTCTGTATGAACGCCTGTTTCTCAGAGACTACAAAAGCTAGAGACTTCATATTTGAAATATAAGTTCTCGTAGTGCCGAGTCAATACAAGTTTATCATTCTTTTTCGATATCTCATCCTGTTCAAAAGTTATCGATAAATATCGATTTCAGACAAGTGTTTTTTGGGCATAACTTGAAAGTCACATAAGTAAGAAACTTTATATTTTAGTTTAAGTTACTGTACTGCCGGCTCTAAACAAACTTATCATTTGTTTTTGAATATCTCAATCCTTTCAAAAGTCATCGATAAATTAGGTTTCCAAAACAGTGTTTTTAAGGTAAAGCTTAAAAGTTATAAGACGTAGAGTCACCAATTTTAGTACAAATACTCTCAAATAGCATACAGAGGTTAAATGCATGTCATTTTTTGGATACCGCTCTCCGATCTCCAAGCAATCGAAAAATACGTATTTTAAAAGGTATGACCTTCGGATTTTACATAGTCTCACATTTATATGCCATCTTTGTGTCCTACAAATTTCATTACGATCGGACCATAAACAAAGAAGAAGTTATTAACGATTCAATGTAACATAGTTTGGGGCCAACGGAAGAAGAAGAAGCAAAGCAAATGTATGACGCGCGTAGCCAGCAGCTTTTGTTTGTATATGTGTGTGTGTTTCTATGTATGAATGCAGATAAATAACTTCATTGAATGTTAGACCTTGGATCAGGGTATATCCTAGTCGGGCACTCTCGATTAGAGCACTCTTACTTGTTTCTTTTTCGCAGTGTATTCTTTAATAATTAAGTGGTCAGGCCAGAATTCATTATTACAAATTTTGATGAAATGATCGGCAGGAACACTTATTTTAAATGAAGAAACTTCCCGAAGATACATAAATATGAATTTTCCACCGTTATATTGGCTTCAGATTTCGCCTGAATAAAGGCCTTGACATCATCAGATGCAGCATCAGGGGCAAGCTAAGAAACAAAATTTTTTTGATGGAACACTTACAAGTAGAGCTGCAAAATTATCGATGTCACCATCGTATAATCGATGTTTTGGTTTTTGTGAAAACATCTTTTTTTTTGGGTAATCGATTTGTGTACCCTTGCAGAGGGTATTATAATTTTGGCCAGAAGCTTGCAACGCATTGAAGCAAACATTTCCGACCACATAAAGTATATATATTTTTGATCAGGACGACAGTCGATATACCGTCTTGTCCGTCTGTCCTTCAGTTCGACTGTTTCAACGCAAACGTCTTTCAATTTTGAAGCTATCTGGTTGGAACTTGGTACAGATACCTATATCAGCCGGATCGGACCACTATAGTCTATAGCTGTCATAGGAACAATCGGTCGAAAATGTTTGTTTTATAAGATAATTCAAACAAATTTTTTTGAATTTAAATTTTCGCATTATTTAAGCTTGCTCACAAAATTTCATTAAAATGTCTTAAAGCTGCCACAATTTTTTGAAAATTGAGCTGTTGTATACACGACTTTGTTGTCTTTCAAGCTATCTTTACCAATCTCAGTAATTTACAATTGTATTATACTTTATATAGATTGATTGAATTTGATAAAAATCGGATGACTATATCTTATAGCTGTCATAGGAACAATGAGTCTGAAATATTGATTAAAATAAGAAAATTCATTTAATTCTATTTTTGTATAAGCAAGAATGTTTCATGATATTAAGCAATTGCAATGGTAACGCCGATGGTAGCTTTTATTTCTCGTTAAAAAATATTTATTAATGCAACTGAAATGGAATGTACCTGTGCTTTACGATATTTATGCATTCCTGCATGTTTCACAGAATCCAAGAGGAGGTTCGCAGAGCTGGAATCCTCGTGTCGGACAGGCAAGCTTTCTTAAAGGATTAGAATGTGGATAGACTATTACTTGCAAGCAAGAACCAGTGGGCTCTGGAACAATAACTAAATTTCGGTTTTTTCGACTAAATCGATTTTTTTTTTGTTTAAATTGAAAAACATCGATATACCGGGTCGGTATAAGGGTCTTAACATCAACCGCTGCTGTAACTCAGGTGGAGCTAAAGCCTTAATTGAATGAGCATTTGACTCGGCAGACATACTAGCTATAGTATGTTGACTTGCAACAACACTGCCAGCATTCGTCGAGAAGGAATTTCTACTGGCTCAGCAGGAACAACATCCATGGGTAGGACGTTGCTTTCCTCACTTCGGACTTATATCTGGGGACACGGGGATGAAAAATTTATAATTGATCGAGCGGAGAAACCTTCGAACAGTTTTTTAAACCGACCGAAGATATCTCCAAAGCCTTTCTTAGTGTGCCTCATGAATTCCACCATATCCCTTTCAACATCCCTACAGGTCACACAAGTCCTGATTTGGACTCAATCAGGTCTATAATACGGCCGTTGAGGTCAGCGCATTTTTCGTGCGCAACATTATCGCACAGCCAGCAACATACGAAACCCATTTTAACGTTTGCGCGCACCTGACAATTTCTGACATAATACATTTATTAACAGGAACAATTAATTTCAAAAATAATTAATAATACAAAATTAACACTGCAAATTAAGAGTGACAGCAAAAAATAAATAAAATGCACACTAGGGTTAAAGCTACTGACGCTGATTTGTACTTTAACTCAGTAAAAAACATGAAAATTCATAAATATGTATATATGGAATTCAATTTTTATTTTTTTATATATGTTCTTAATTTAAGATCTGTCCTTAGTCGGATAATTATTAAGTTTGATAGTTTATCCTAAATTTTTGTTAGCTTTAGCCATTGTGGTTTCTATATATGATAACAGATTTTATGCATTTTATAAAAGTTGTAAACCTGAACAAGCCAAACATTTTTTCTTTGTAGATTAACCTTGTAGGCAGCTCTAGTGGATGGAAACTCTTCAGTTTGCGCTGGTGCTGGCTGTTGTCCAGCAGATTGATGGCCAGGTGGTTGACGTGGTCGGCCAGTCTCATCTGGTATTGCTAGGCAAAAAAAACAACAATTGTATGCATTTACATACAGTAGCTCACAGCTTATTTCGTGCAGATGTAATTTAAAAATTTAATTTAAACTATAAAAGTTATCAACAATATTTAAATGCAGAATTTTTTATTGTTGTATCTAGACTTAAGTACTTTAAAGATAAAAGAAAACTAACTTTTAATTTTACCACAATTTAAAAATCAAAAAAAATTTGTAAAATACGAGGTCACAGCTTATTTCGTGCAGTCATTCTGACTAACGTTTATTCGTGAACTGTGCATCGTAAATGTCCGCTTCTTCTTCTGCCCCTTCAGTCATTTCAATAGCTATGTTCTTTAACAGTTTATGGGTTGGGTCATTCGGTATATTACAAAAATGAGTATATTATAAGAATACAAAAACAATGAAAAGACTGCTCTAAAAAACTGCATTTAAATTTTGTTGATAACTATTATAGTTTAGTGACTGTATGTTTTTTAAATTTTATATTACATCTGCACGAAAAAAGCGGTGAGCCACTGTACATCTGAATCAATATGGAGTGGCAGCTTGTATGTAAGCCGTATGTATGTATGTACATATGTAAATAGATATTTTATATTTATTTTGTGTCAATTTGGATGTGCAATATGTTTGAAAATGTTTGTGTTTGTGCCGCTCCAAATTATATTGTATGCTTAGGCTGAACCCACACCGGATCAGTCAAACCGTTTTATTTTGTTTCACGTAACATCAGTACATTGTTTTTTATGAGAGAGCACACATCAAGGCAAACAAAACAAAACAAAATGTTTTGTTTCGAAATGTTTTTCATGCTGTTGTCGAAAATTCACGTCTTACCATACCACCAGCACACACCGAATGAAACAAAACGTTTTCAAGTCAGCGTCGTTGTCAATAATTGGCGTCTCTCTTATGGCGCAACGCACACCGAACGAAACGAAACAAAACAACTAAGAGTGCTTTAGTCGAGAGTGCCCGACTAGGAAATACCCTGAACCCAGTTCTTACATTCATAACTTTATCTTTATTATTTCTTTATTCAAACATATAAACACATACACACACATACAAACAGACGCTTCTACTGCGAACGCCATTTATTTATTTATTTTTATACCCTGATCCCATTAAGAATGGGAAAAAGGGGTATAATGGTTTTGTGCAAAAGTATGTAACAGGCATAAGGAAGCATCTCCGACCCCATAAAGTATATATATTCTTGATCAGTATCAATAGCCGAGTCGATATAGCCATGTCCGTCTGTCTGTCCGTCTGTCCGTCCGTCTGTATGAACGCCTGTTTCTCAGAGACTACAAAAGCTAGAGACTTCATATTTGAAATATAAGTTCTCGTAGTGCCGGGTCAATACAAATTTATCATTTTTTTTCGTTATCTCATCCCGTTCAAAAGTTCTCGATAAATATCGATTTCAGACAAGTGTTTTTCGGGCATAACTTGAAAGTCGTATACGCTAGAAACTTTATAATTAAGTTTAAGTTACTGTACTGTAAGTTACTGTACGGCTCTAAACAAACTTATCATTTTTTTTTCAATATCTCAATCCTTTCAAAAGCTATCGATAAATTAAGATTCCAAAACAGTGTTTTAAAGGTATAGCTTAAAAGTTATAAGACGTAGAGTCACCAAATTTGGTACATATACTCTCCAATAACATACAGAGGTTAAATGCATTTCACTTTTTGGATACCTCTCCCCGATCTCCAAGAAATCGAAAAATTTGTATTTTAAGAGGTATGACCTTCGGATTTTACATAGTCTCACATTTATATGCCATCTTTGTGTCCTAAAAATTTCATTACGATCGGACAATAAACAAAGAAGTTATTAACGATTCAATGTAACATAGTTTGGGGCCAAAGGAAGAAGAAGAAGCAAAGCAAACGTATGACGCGCGTAGCCAGCAGCTTTTGTTTGTATATGTGTGTGTGTTTCTATGTATGAATGCAGATAAAAAACTTCAATGAATGTAAGACCTTGGATCAGGGTATATCCTAGTCGGGCACTCTCGACTAGAGCACTCTTACTTGTTTATTTTGTTTCATAATATCAAAGCTGTTTAAACATCTTAAGTAATTCAATTTCTATGCTAAATTGATAACGCTTTGGTTTCTGTGCAAAGTTTATAAGCTGTGCATCGAATAAGAGTAATTATTCAATTTAATAACACGGCATCAGAGCTGCGTTTTGTTGTTTGTGTTATTTACTTTACTCTCCTTACTCCCACGCTTCCGTCTGCATGCAATAGTTTGTGCCTGTGTTCGCTGTGCATTATCTCTTTGTGCATCGCTCTCACTAAACTTCTTGTTGTTGTTCTTCGGTCCTAACACTGTTTGTGCATTACTCTAGCTTTTGAGTGAAACTTAAGTGTTTTTCGTTAGTTACATTTTCGTGCGCTTTTTTTTCAGCGCTGTGCGCTCTTGTAACTTTTTTCTCTATTTCTAAATTTGTGCAATTTGTTTGACCCCGTAGTCAATATGTCGTGCTGCAAGAAAAATTGCACTTTTAAGCAGGCTGATTCTGTTCTGCGTCTATTTATTTATTGTTGGTTGTGCGAGAACCTTATGCATGCCAAATGTGCAGGGCTTTTCGCGAATGTATAATTCCGTTAAAAGTCCATTTTTAAAATTGCAAAAGATGGCAAAGCTTCTCGCTAGTGATTTTGCCTCAGGCGAGGAATTGCTGAGCCAATACAAATTTGAGACCCCACCTACACGCCAGTTAGAATCTCTTTTTTTAAGTGTGCCTTCACCAGTGCCCCCTTCTATCGTTCAGACATCTCCAACACTTCTGGCAACTCCACAAAATCTGGACGTTTCGACCATTCTGTCTCTGTCACCGTCGCCGTCTCTACAATTTATTCCCTTGCCTTCTCCAAGGGATGCGGTCATACCCACAACTATCGAGCCCGCTCCGATGACAACTACTGCGTCACGAGTGGTTTCACGTCGCAAGCGCAGAACTTCTCAAAGTCCTGTTTCTAATGAGGGAACTAATCATATTGCAATTTCAGCTCCACCTCAGCCAATCCTTAATGTAGTTGCCCCCAGAAAGCAACTGTTTGTTTCCAGGTTTTCAGCTGACACTACATGCGAGTCCTTAGCGGCTTATATTTCTAGTAAATCTTCAGCTAGTGTTTCCATAACTAAATTTTAATTTTCTACTCCTCGGGAAATAGCTTCCTTCAAAGTAAGTGTCCCTCATGACATGTTCCCGATCATTTGTGATCCAAAATTTTGGCGAACTCAAATGATTGTTCATGAATTTAAACCTAAAATTCGAAACAATCCTTGCCTGCTTCACTCCCAGCTGGCAGCTCTTCATCCAGCAATGTTTCAAAAAACTAGATCCCCATTTAACTACCATTCAATACCAGAATGTTAGAGGCCTTATGTCTAAACTTAAAAATGTATTCATGAACAGTATTTCTTTTGATTCTGACATTATCGCTTTCTCAGAAACTTGGTTAAACTCCACAGTGTCTAACTGCTAAATTTTGGCCAATAACTTTATTATTTATACACGCTATCGGCCGACTCGAGGTGGTGGCGTACTAATCGCCATCAAAACCACACTCCAGCCGGATATTTTTGATTTCTCTGCGCCAGCTAGTGTTGAAATTGTTGTTGTTATGGTTATTTTCCCATCAAGGGCCTTATTTATTTCATGCTCCTATATTCCCCCTTCTTCCGATATTCAAGTCTATATGCAACATATATCTTATATTAGGGAAATTTCAACCCATGTGCGTGATAATGACTTATTTGTAGTGTTAGGTGATTTCAATCTGCCAAACATTACATGGTCACTTTTCAATAGCACAAACCACCTTATACCCTCAGCTCAACATGATTTTTTCGATTGCATGTTCGATCTTTCGTTGTTTCAAATCAATTCAATTCTAAATCACTTGAATAGAATGCTTGATCTGGTTTTTTTCAACGATAGCTCTACAGCTGCTATATCTAGATCAGCGCCTTTAACAATGCCGGAAGATTCGTACCATCCCACTATCGAAATTTCACTTTCATTTTATAGAACATGTTCTTTGCCTTCAGCATCTCCTACTAAAAAACGATATTACTTCCGTAAAGGGAATTATAGTCTTCTAAACCAGCATATTTATGCAACATATTGGTCATTTTTTAAAAATTCGGTTGATATAGATGTTGCTGCTAACATATTCTATGAAACCCTTTATGCATTGTTTGATATCTGCATTCCGAAATATATCCCTTCATGTGCTTCAAACAAACCCCCATGGTATACACCACGACTCTCTTACTTAAAAAACATTAAATCTAAGTGTTTTAAAAGGTTTAAGAAGTCTGGTTCTAGTGTTGACTTGTCCAAATATTCTGTAGCCAAGTCCAACTTTGTCCTTTCAAACTCCCAGTGCTACGAGAACTACCTTACTCGTTGCAAACGACAGTTTACTTAAGATCCTAAGCAATTTTACAACTTTGTTAATTCAAAGCGCAAATCTTCTAATTTGCCTGCTTCCTTTTTTCTTAGTATAGAAAAAGCTAGCAACGACTCTATTGCTTCTGATCTATTTGCCAACTTTTTCCAATCAACATATTCCTCTGTCCCCCACACTTAGACTTATCCGTATAACATTTCACCTTCGAACCTATTATTTAATCCTGCTATCACTGATGCCTCACTTCTTTCTGCATCTAATTCACTAAAACCTTCTTTCTCTCCTAGGCCAGACAACATACCTAGTTGTGTGCCGCTGGCTGAAATTGAAAAATCTAAATTTCGGCCACTGGCTGCCTCATAGAACTATTGCAACTCCCGCCCCGTCTCTACCTACAAGCTCGAACGACTACAGAAAAAAGGCAACGCCGGAAATTCACAGCAATGGCCGCATGTCTTCTTGTGATTGAATATATATGTGTTGCTGCTAATTCGCATATATGCAAGCGTTTCGGAGCGCCGAAATAGATGTTGCGGCAGCGAAGCCGCTGATCGCAAGAAGAATATTCTCTGCCTGCCTGCACACGAAGATGCTTGGGATAGTCCAGTTCAAAAATTTTAAGCAACCACTTTTTAGTCGATTTGACGCCTCTAAGCTCTATGCTCATACTCATCTTCAAGATGATTTGAACGCTATGCAGCTTTGGTGTTCGGCCAACCAACTGCATCTTAATTGTTCAAAATGTATGTTTATGACTTTCAGTCGTTCTAGACCCAATTTAGCCACTTATACGATTGATAATATTTCATTGCAACGTATTTTTACCAGGGACCGCAAATAACGGTTATGGGGTAAATTTTCAACTATCAACTATTAAATCTACCTTAAAGAAATACTTCAATGAGTATCGTTTTGTTTTTATTATTTTCAGCATATTTAGTATTTTTCAGTTTCTTAGTGTTTTCCGTATGTTTTAGTATTTTTAGTAGTTTTGGTATTTTTAAGTATTTTTAGTATTTCTAGTAGTTTTGGTATTTTTTAGTATTTCTAGTATTTTTGGTATTTTTATTTTTTTGGTATTTTTTAGTATTTTTGAAATTTGCACAAATATTTTTCAGTATATGCAGTAGTTTTTACAATTAATTTTACACTTTTTAAATTTTTTTGGTATTTTTAGTATTTTTTGGTATTTTTTTAATTTTTCTTTGTTTTTAGTATTTTTGAAAATAATTTTCAGAATTTTTTAGGCTCATGTTCAACATCGAAATTAATTGTTTTAAATATATAACTTGGGTTGATTTTTATTTTCATGATCCGGAAAATAAAAATCATTGAGTGATTTTTACTATTGAGTTTTATTTATAAAAATCAGTCGTAATAATTATTGTTGACTTTTGTAAATAGAAATCAAACCTGACTTTTATGAATGATTTTTATAATAAAAATCATTAATAATTATTAAAATTAATTTCCAAAATAAAAATTAAAAATAATTATTACAATTGATTTTTAAAAATAAAAATTATTAATAATTATTTTAAATGATTTTTACAATTATTATTCATAACTGTTACGGTCCCTAATTTTTACAGTTAAAGATCTTGGAGTTATTTTTGACAAGTTGAGCTTTAATCTCCATATTTCTTCTATCGTTAATGCAGCCAGAGGTGTACTGGGCTTCATTAAACGCTGGTCGAAAGAATTTAACGATCCTTTCACCACCAAGATTCTCTACGTTTCCTTGGTCCGTCCTATCCTTGAATACTGCTCATGCATTTGGTGCCCCCAGTTCTAATCTCCTTGGATCTCTGACCGTGCATAGATGAAAACACCTTTCCCCGCTATTAATACCTAACACTAATTAATACCTAACACTAACTAATTTTAAGTCAGATTGGGTTTTTCTGGGTTTTCCCCAATCCTTGCAAAAAATGTTGGATTAATTTGCTTTTTAAACACCCCCAGATTTTATCTTTTTAATTGTCAATTTATTTTTAATTTGTTTTATATAATTTGAAACTAACATTTTTTTGTTTTAACCATTTAATTTAAATATCATGTAATTTTAAATTTTCTGTGTCTGACTGTTTCTAGTTGACATTAAAACAAGTAAGAGTGCTCTAGTCGAGAGTGCCCGACTAGGATATACTCTGATCCAAGGTCTTACATTCATTGAAGTTATTTATCTGTATTCATACATAGAAACAGACACACATATACAAACAAAAGCTGCTGGCTACGCGCGTCATACATTTGCTTTGCTTCTTCTTCTTCCTTTGGCCCCAAACTATGTTACATTGAATCGTTAATAACATCTTTGTTTATTGTCCGATCGTAGGACACAAAGATGGCATATAAATGTGAGACTATGTAAAATCCGAAGGTCATACCTCTTAAAATACAAATTTTTCGATTTCTTGGAGATCGGGGAGAGGTATCCAAAAAGTGAAATGCATTTAACCTCTGTATGTTATTGGAGAGTATATGTACCAAATTTGGTGACTCTACGTCTTATAACTCTTAAGCTATACCTTAAAAACACTGTTTTGGAAACTTAATTTATCGATAGCTTTTAAAAGGATTGAGATATTGAAAAAAAAATGATAAGTTTGTTTAGAGCCGGCAGTACAGTAACTTAAACTTAATTATAAAGTTTCTAGCGTATACGACTTTTAAGTTATGCCCGAAAAACACTTGTCTGAAATCGATATTTATCGAGAACTTTTGAACGGGATGAGATAACGAAAAAAATGATAAACTTGTATTGACCCGGCACTACGAGAACTTATATTTCAAATATGAAGTCTCTGAGAAACAGGCGTTCATACAGACGGACGGACAGACGGACAGACAGACGGACATGGCTATATCGACTCGGCTATTGATACTGATCAAGAATATATATACTTTATGGGGTCGGAGATGCTTCCTTGTGCCTGTTACATACTTTTGCACAAGACCATTATACCCCTTTTTCCCATTTTTAATGGGATCAGGGTATAAAAATTCTATGAAACCCTTTATGCATTGTTTGATATCTGCATTCCGAAATATATCCCTTCATGTGCTTCAAACAAACCCACATGGTATACACCACGACTCTCTTACTTAAAAAACATTAAATCTAAGTGTTTTAAAAGGTTTAAGAAGTCTGGTTCTAGTGTTGACTTGTCCAAATATTCTGTAGCCAAGTCCAACTTTGTCCTTTCAAACTCCCAGTGCTACGAGAACTACCTTACTCGTTGCAAACGACAGTTTACTTAAGATCCTAAGCAATTTTACAACTTTGTTAATTCAAAGCGCAAATCTTCTAATTTGCCTGCTTCCTTTTTTCTTAGTATAGAAAAAGCTAGCAACGACTCTATTGCTTCTGATCTATTTGCCAACTTTTTCCAATCAACATATTCCTCTGTCCCCCACACTTAGACTTATCCGTATAACACCTTCGAACCTATTATTTAATCCTGCTATCACTGATGCCTCACTTCTTTCTGCATCTAATTCACTAAAACCGTCTTTCTCTCCTAGGCCAGACAACATACCTAGTTGTGTGCCGCTGGCTGAAATTGAAAAATCTAAATTTCGGCCACTGGCTGCCTCATAGAACTATTGCAACTCCCGCCCCGTCTCTACCTACAAGCTCGAACGACTACAGAAAAAAGGCAACGCCGGAAATTCACAGCAATGGCCGCATGTCTTCTTGTGATTGAATATATATGTGTTGCTGCTAATTCGCATATATGCAAGCGTTTCGGAGCGCCGAAATAGATGTTGCGGCAGCGAAGCCGCTGATCGCAAGAAGAATATTCTCTGCCTGCCTGCACACGAAGATGCTTGGGATAGTCCAGTTCAAAAATTTTAAGCAACCACTTTTTAGTCGATTTGACGCCTTTAAGCTCTATGCTCATACTCATCTTCAAGATGATTTGAACGCTATGCAGCTTTGGTGTTCGGCCAACCAACTGCATCTTAATTGTTCAAAATGTATGTTTATGACTTTCAGTCGTTCTAGACCCAATTTAGCCACTTATACGATTGATAATATTTCATTGCAACGTATTTTTACCAGGGACCGCAAATAACGGTTATGGGGTAAATTTTCAACTATCAACTATTAAATCTACCTTAAAGAAATACTTCAATGAGTATCGTTTTGTTTTTATTATTTTCAGCATATTTAGTATTTTTCAGTTTCTTAGTGTTTTCCGTATGTTTTAGTATTTTTAGTAGTTTTGGTATTTTTAAGTATTTTTAGTATTTCTAGTAGTTTTGGTATTTTTTAGTATTTCTAGTATTTTTGGTATTTTTATTTTTTTGGTATTTTTTAGTATTTTTGAAATTTGCACAAATATTTTTCAGTATATGCAGTAGTTTTTACAATTAATTTTACACTTTTTAAATTTTTTTGGTATTTTTAGTATTTTTTGGTATTTTTTTAATTTTTCTTTGTTTTTAGTATTTTTGAAAATAATTTTCAGAATTTTGTAGGCTCATGTTCAACATCGAAATTAATTGTTTTAAATATATAACTTGGGTTGATTTTTATTTTCATGATCCGGAAAATAAAAATCATTGAGTGATTTTTACTATTGAGTTTTATTTATAAAAATCAGTCGTAATAATTATTGTTGACTTTTGTAAATAGAAATCAAACCTGACTTTTATGAATGATTTTTATAATAAAAATCATTAATAATTATTAAAATTAATTTCCAAAATAAAAATTAAAAATAATTATTACAATTGATTTTTAAAAATAAAAATTATTAATAATTATTTTAAATGATTTTTACAATTATTATTCATAACTGTTACGGTCCCTAATTTTTACAGTTAAAGATCTTGGAGTTATTTTTGACAAGTTGAGCTTTAATCTCCATATTTCTTCTATCGTTAATGCAGCCAGAGGTGTACTGGGCTTCATTAAACGCTGGTCGAAAGAATTTAACGATCCTTTCACCACCAAGATTCTCTACGTTTCCTTGGTCCGTCCTATCCTTGAATACTGCTCATGCATTTGGTGCCCCCAGTTCTAATCTCCTTGGATCTCTGACCGTGCATAGATGAAAACACCTTTCCCCGCTATTAATACCTAACACTAATTAATACCTAACACTAACTAATTTTAAGTCAGATTGGGTTTTTCTGGGTTTTCCCCAATCCTTGCAAAAAATGTTGGATTAATTTGCTTTTTAAGCACCCCCAGATTTTATCTTTTTAATTGTCAATTTATTTTTAATTTGTTTTATATAATTTGAAACTAACATTTTTTTGTTTTAACCATTTAATTTAAATATCATGTAATTTTAAATTTTCTGTGTCTGACTGTTTCTAGTTGACATTAAAACAAGTAAGAGTGCTCTAGTCGAGAGTGCCCGACTAGGATATACCCTGATCCAAGGTCTTACATTCATTGAAGTTATTTATCTGTATTCATACATAGAAACAGACACACATATACAAACAAAAGCTGCTGGCTACGCGCGTCATACATTTGCTTTGCTTCTTCTTCTTCCTTTGGCCCCAAACTATGTTACATTGAATCGTTAATAACATCTTTGTTTATTGTCCGATCGTAGGACACAAAGATGGCATATAAATGTGAGACTATGTAAAATCCGAAGGTCATAGCTCTTAAAATACAAATTTTTCGATTTCTTGGAGATCGGGGAGAGGTATCCAAAAAGTGAAATGCATTTAACCTCTGTATGTTATTGGAGAGTATATGTACCAAATTTGGTGACTCTACGTCTTATAACTCTTAAGCTATACTTTAAAAACACTGTTTTGGAAACTTAATTTATCGATAGCTTTTGAAAGGATTGAGATATTGAAAAAAAAAAGATAAGTTTGTTTAGAGCCGGCAGTACAGTAACTTAAACTTAATTATAAAGTTTCTAGCGTATACGACTTTTAAGTTATGCCCGAAAAACACTTGTCTGAAATCGATATTTATCGAGAACTTTTGAACGGGATGAGAGAACGAAAAAAATGATAAACTTGTATTGACCCGGCACTACGAGAACTTATATTTCAAATATGAAGTCTCTGAGAAACAGGCGTTCATACAGACGGACGGACAGACGGACAGACAGACGGACATGGCTATATCGACTCGGCTATTGATACTGATCAAGAATATATATACTTTATGGGGTCGGAGATGCTTCCTTATGCCTGTTACATACTTTTGCACAAAACCATTATACCCCTTTTTCCCATTTTTAATGGGATCAGGGTATAAAAATGCGGAGCACAAAAAATACGTGAATCACACTCAAACTGAGAACTCTCTCTTTTGTAACGTAACGCCAGCGCATATTTTTGCTTATATCTTTAAATCCCTACATTTGATTGTTCTCTTTTTTTTTACTGCATATAGGGCTACTTAGTCACTAAGCACTGGTGCCAAGTAAAATTTCGCATGCATCCACATACATAAGTCATTGTTGTACATAAATACATATCAATATACATATCAATAACCGTAACAAAATTTGGCCGCGCCAAATTTCGCATTAGCAAAAGTCATTGCGCTCAGCTTTTGGTTACTTTCGGTGTCTGTGTTTCGCGTTCGTTTTGCCGTTGGAGTTCTTGGAGTCGCCAACGCATACGCATAGAAACACACACATATACAGCAACAGCCCAGCTTGCTCATCATTTGCCACTCTGAGTGGTTATTGTGTTCTATTGTTCTATTCCTCTGCCTGCGCTAGCGTCGCAACAGCTCTCACTACTCGCACATTTTGGTGCGCTGATCTTTTGAGTGAGTTCTCTGCCCGCGCTCGCGTCGCTGCAGCCTCTCACTACTCGCACATTCTGGTGTGCTGATCTTTTGAGTGAGTTCTCTGCCCGCGCTCACGTCGCTGCAGCCGTCACTACTCGCATATTTCGTTGTGCTTATTTGTTGAGTGAGTTCTTTCGCTGCTGCACCAAACATCTGTTCTCAATATCAACAGCAGTCAACAATATACAGTGCCGTCCTGATCTATTAGTCGTGCATATACCCATTATAGCTCCTTAATAATTAATACAGTGCAATCCTGCTATAGCGGTCAGTCGCATAATATCGGAGTAGTGTATTTAGGTATTGCAATTTTTGTTGATCGTCGCTAGTAGTTCTAGCCAATATCGCTATGCCTGCAAAAAAGGGAAAGGGTAATTATAGCTTAGATGAGAGCACAAGCAAGGCAGAAACATTGCTACAGAAATGTTGTGAAGAACATTATGCGAATAAAGAAGTTTGTCAAAGAGTACCGAGGCAATATCGAGCCGTTGGAGCTTGAGTGTAGGCTAGATATTTTGACTAGATATATCAACGACGCCTTTAATTTACAAAAAGATCTAGACAACATTGACACTTCGCTAGCATCTAGATCTGATTTAGAGACCCTCTGCATCGTCACAAAGGCAGAATTGATGAGCAAGGGCAGTCTACCCAAGCCTTAAAGCCGTAGTTTAGCCAATTCCACGATGCTTCTATCTGTTTCGCATAGCAGACAGTTGCCTTTAATGAAGTTGCCAAGATTCAGAATATAAAAACTTCATCGGGCTATTTGACAATTTGGTCGATAGTGATGAGTCAATTACAAACATTGAAAAGTTCAACCATCTGCTGTCATGTTTGGATAAGGAGGCGTTAGGGACGGTGCAGGCGTATCAGGTTACAGGGGACAACTATCCAAAGGCATTAGCAGCTTTAAAGCGTGTCTATGACAATAGTTGTCTAATAGTGTCGGATACTATCGCTAAACTGTTCGACCTCCCGAAAATGCAAGGACCTTTGGCGAATTCATTGCGCTCATTGATCGACAAAGTTCGGGCTAGCTACGAGTCCCTATTGTCATTAGGCGATCACAAACAGATTTCTAACCTTTTGCTCATGCATTTGATTATGAGCAAAGTAGACCCAAGCACGCGTTCTAAATGGGAAGAGAGCCTAGACTACAGTCAGCTTCCATCTTGGGAAGACTGCGAGTCAACTCTAAATAGACGCTTTCATCACCTGGCAGCTGAAGAGTCTTCCTCTGGTCACTCCCGATCGCATAAATCTAACTCCGACGTGCATTGGTCAAATGGCTTTGGCAGTCTCGCAACCAAGTCAGCCACAAAGTCAGTTTCCGAAATGTCCGTTCTGCAGATCGAATGATCATTATTTTACCGCTTGCACCACGTTTGCAGAGCGAACACGAGACGAACGCTTCAAGTTCGTTAAAGATCATTCACTGTGCATCAACTGTTTACGAAAGGGTCATACAACCAAGACGTGCAAGTCAGGTTCTTGTAGAGTTTGCTTCAAACCCCATCACACCCTCCTACATAAGTATGTGCCCGACTCAGCACCGGCTTCATCTATTAGCCAGTCATTGGTGGCAGCGGCAGTCCCAACGCATAGATCTTCCGTAAATCACGCTACTGCGGTCTCAGACCAAGTCATATTGGCAACTGCAGTGATTCGTGTGATGGATCAGTCCGGTTGCTTTCAGCTAGCTAGGGCTTTGTTAGATTCAGGCTCGCAGGTAAACTTTATGACCGAAGATTTGGCTAGAAACTTGGATCTTAAAAGGAAGCGTAAGGATATTAACTTGTTAGGTATTGGAAAACGCAAATCCGCAGTGCGTCATGTTGTTCAGACATCGATAGCTTCTCGAGTCGATGATTTCGAACTGACGACTGAGTTTGCCGTTTTGGGTAACATTTCATCCTATCAGCCTGAAAAACTCATTGTTGGCGTTGACGTGCCTCAGCACATTAAATTGGCTGATCCTCAATTCCACACGCCTCAACGCATTGATCTGCTACTTGGAGCAGATGTATTTTTCGATTTGCTTAAGGAAGGACATGTAATAGGAAATAGTGAGTCACCAACATGGCGGGCCACAGTTCTTGGCTGGATTGTAGCCGGGCGATGCCGAACTGCGGGCTCATCAGAGACTAGTTCGACAGCGCTTGTGAGTGTGAGTCAAGACTCTATTTCGAACCAAGAATCATATTCTTTGGATGCGCTTGTCCGAAAGTTTTGGGAGTTGGAAGAAGTTCCAAATCTAAACAACTCTAATTTGTATACCCCAGAACAGTTGCTTTGCGAGAAGTCGTTTGTAAAAACAATCACTCGCTTGCCCTCGGGTCGTCTCAGCCTCTCATTACCTTTCAAATCGAGCCCACGGTGTCTTGGTGCATCGTACGAAACGGCTAAGAGACGCTTTCTGGCTTTGGAAAGAAGAATCTTTAAGCAGCCAGATGTTCATGCCATGTATATTGACTTCATGAAGGAGTATATTTCGTTGGGCCACATGAACTCAATCGATAACACGATCCCCAACGAGCCGCATTATTTCATTCCATATCAATGCGTGCTCCGACCGCAAAGCACATCCACGAAGTTGAGAGTGGTTTTTGACGCGTCATGCAAGACGTCGTCACAAATGTCGTTAAATGACATTCTCATGGTTGGGCCCACAATCCAGCCATGCATCTACTCAATTTTGTTGCGGTTTCGACTTCGCCCATTTGCATTGTCCGCTGACATTGCCAAAATGTATCGGCAAGTCGAAATCAATGATACACAGCGCAAGTTTCAACTAATTATTTGGAGAGAAAAACCCTCAGACCCACTTCAAATATATCAGCTGAACACTGTAACATATGGCACAGCTTCTGCCCCGTTTCTGGCAATTCGGTGCTTACAGTATTTGAGTGAGCTGCACGCAGATTCGAAAGCGATAGCCAATAACTTTTATGTGGATGATTTGATATCTGGCGCAGATACTTTGGAAGAATTGCGACTATTGCATAACGAGTTAATCGCTGTCCTTGAGCCATTCGGCTTTACTTTGACGAAATGGTCCTCAAATTGTGAGCGCTTCGAAGCTCAACCAACTGATGATCCAATTCTTATTGGGCATCAAGAGGATACAAACACGTTAGGACTCATTTGGAGTCCACATAATGATTATTTTAAATGCTCGACAGTCAACTTATCATAAGACGTATTGCCTACAAAACGTGCCATTTTGTCATTCGTCTCTCGCTTGTACGATCCGCTTGGATTATTGTGCCCCATCGTCACTCTTGCTAAGATCTTAATGCAGGAGCAGGATGATGAGATACCCAACCATTTGCTTAAAAGATTGCAGGATATCACAAGGTCTTTAGAGGAGTTGGAGTTAATTCGCATACTCGTTACGTAGGCGTCGCAAAGGGCATGAATTGTCAAATTCATGGCTTTGCGGATGCCTCGACGAGAGCATATGGATGATTTATATATGTTCGAATTGAGTATGAGCATGGCACATCTGTGAAATTATTGACCGCAAAATCCAAGGTTGCACCTTTAAAAATAAAGTCAGTGTCAATAGATCAGATTTTCTTTTGGTCAGACTCAGAGGTGGTATTGCATTGGTTGCAGATGCACCCATCACATCTGCAAACTTTTGTTGCCAATAGAGTGGCAGACGTGCAAGAGTTGACAGCAGATGTGATTTGGCGATACGTTCCAACCAAAGAAAATCCAGCAGATTTGCCTTCACGTGGTTGTTCCACTATTGCTATAGAATTGCTTGAATCACACTGGTTCAATGGTCTAGAATTTTTGAAACAAGATCATTCCCTTTAGCCAAGCAATTCGCTCATCAAATTGAACAAAGAGCAGTCAATGCTGGAGAAACGAAATGTTGCTACGGTTTTGATCGCGGCCGATGTAGCTCCAAATCCTATTCTGGAGCTCATAGAAAGATCTTCATCTTATCTAAAGGTTGTCCGCATCCTGTCCTACATGCGTAGTTTTATAGACAGAAAGGGCTCAGCTTACACGTCGTTTGTGGCAACGCCAGCTGAGCTAGAGTCCTCATTTCTGGTAATCGTACATTTGATTCAGCAGTCGACATTCGCAGACGAAATCGCGAAGTTCGACAAATCGGCAATTCTGCAGTCGTCATATCAGAAGTTGAATCCATTTTTGTGTCCCCATCAGATTGGAAAGCAAACTTTGAGACTGCTGCGGGTTGGTAGCCATTTATTAAAAATGCCGCTGCCGCATAACGCTAAGTTTCCGTTGCTCATGCGAAAGGGCTGTCGGTTTGTAACATTGTATTTGCAGTTCCTGCATCGAAACGATTGCCAAGCTGGCCCACGTGCTCTAGTGAGCATGCTTTGACAGCAAATTTGGCTCGTGAACGCGCGCCAGGCTTGTAGCGCCATAGTAAGGCGATGCGTACATTGTTTCCGGTACAAACCAGTTTTGGCAGGCCAAATAATGGGAAACTTACGCGCTGATCGGCTTCATGGGAATAGGCCATTCGAAATCAGCGGAGTGGACTTCTGTGGTCCAATCCCTGTCACGTTGGGAATTCGTGGCAGAGTGCCAATCAAAATGTACGTTGCGGTATTTGTTTGTTCTACGTCCAAAGCCGTACATTTAGAAATTGTGTCAGATTTAGCCGCTAATTTATTTATTATGTGTTTATCCAGATTTGTCGGCAGACGTGGACCTGTCAAACGCATTCACTGCGACAATGCCACAAACCACAACCAGCTGCGCGCATGCTGGCGGGGTTCCAGGCCAGCTTCAACGCCAACCTGGATGCCATCACGCAGTTTGCTGCAACGAAGGGAGTGGACTATGCGTTGCCTTTGGGAGCCACAGTGAAGTCCGCTAAGCACCTCATGATCCGGGCCATCGGAAGCGAGCTGCTGCGACAGGACGAATTGGCAACCGTTCTGGTGGAGGTGGAAGCCATCCTAAACTCCAAGCCAATCGTCGCAGACAGCGCCGATCCCAACGACGGCGAGGCGATCACTTTGGCGCATCTTCGTCGGGACAACGCTCGTAGCACTGCCATTGGCATCCACAGGGACCGTCCCAGAAAGCAAGCTGAAATACTTGCAACGTTGGCAGCTGATCTCCAGCGTCAAGCAGCGGTTCTGGGTCGAGGTACTACCTGTTGAGTCTTCAGCAGCGCCAAAAGTGGGCAGTAGGCCAGCCCAATATCAACGTCGGGGACGTAGTCGTGGTCCACGAGGAAAACGCTCCACCGCAGCACTGGATGTTGGGAGTAGTGGAGGAGACGCCAAAAAGCGCGGATGGAAAAGCGCGCGTGGCCAGCGTAAGAACTAAGACAGGGGTGTTTAAACGGGCGATCCACCGTTTGGCTCCCTTGCCAACGACTCTTTAAAGCCCTACGTACCTTCAACGCGGCCGATGTTAAGGCTAACGTTGTACGTACCAATCAGCGGTATCGGCTCTTCATCTTATCTTCGGTCGCGTGTGCAACGCTAGATTTCGTTGAGGTTAAAAACACTGTACAAAATCTAATTGGCAATAAATTGGCTTAAAACCTGGAATATCCTCGTCTTTAATTGTGAATCCTGGCGCAGCGACTGGCGTACCGCATTCCTTAAAGTTCCGCTCGGCTAACCGTAGTGTAAATTGTCGCCACTAGGCGAGTTTCGCTAGTGTGGGGTCTGGAAAGGTGGTTGCGAAAACCCAGCCCACCATGCCTAAAAAGTCGGCACGCTTGCGTCTGGATTTACAAGAGGGGAAGAAAGAGTCCACAGCTCTTACGGCTGAACAGCAACAGACGACGGCAGCCGCCGAGAACATGCAGAACAGTTAGCCACGATGGCCACTCGCCTTGACGCCCTGGACCGCACAATGGAGGAGAGGTTCGAACGGATGTGGGCGTCGTTTGAACGCACCATGCTGGGAGTAATAAATGAGCGTCAAGAGACAGCATCTGTCCATGACGGCGCTGCCGCGACCCCTGTCGCCGCGACGCTGAGCAGGGAGAGGACTGCTGCCAGCACGCCTCTGGAAAGACCATCTGCCGCAAAACCAATCGCGCGCACACAGCGTTCGTTGCGTCGGACTTTGATGGCGTTTTCTCGGGCGGCCCCTCTGCGGTGCAGCCAGCCGGCCACCCTTCGACGGGCAACCATTCTCACCCTGGGGATGGAATTTGGATACCGGACATGGAGCCACTGGCCGAGAACGACGGAAGTCGGCCCTGGACCGAGTTTCAACGGCTCTTGGATAACATGGCTGCAGAATATCACTGGTCCGAGGATAAGAAATGTCGTAAGCTGTATGGTAGCCTGCGAGGACGAGCCCAGCGGTTTTACGATACGCTGCCAGGGGCTGCTCTGCACTCGTACGAGTCGTTGACCAGGTCCATGCGCAGCCACTTTACCATGAATACCCATACCGGCTACCATGTGTTCCATAATCGGGTGCAGACTCCCAAGGAATCGATGGAAGACTTCGCCATGGATTTGGAGCGGTTGGGCAGAGCAGTGTTTGGTGAAGTACCATCCACCACGTACGACAACATAATGGTGCAGCGATTTATCGACGGTCTCCGCGAGACGGATTACCAAGCGCTGCTCCTCGTCAGTAATCCACGCACCCTGCTGGACGCCCTCGATATGGCAAACCGCCTCACGGCGCAATGTCGGCGACACGCAAGGGGCTCGGTGCTGAATGTGACGACGGTGTCACCTCAGACCCTTACCGATCAAGGAGTACCAAGGGGTGGCAGTTGACGACGTGGACGGAATACCGCAAGCCGACCGAAAAACTAGAGGTGGCCAATCCCTCGGGGCAGGGGTTGGCACAAAATCACAACGCCCCCAGCGAGCTTCCGTTCGCCTGGCTCGTCCCCATGGAGGAAGGCGAACCACCTGCACCGGCTACAACGGTATCCATGACTCCAATGGAAACGGCCATGCCCGCCGATACGTCTAGTGTAGCTGCGCCGCTCACCTATGCCGAAGCATCAAAGCACCTTGTCTTGAGTCCGCCGCTATCCGAACAACCTTTTGCCGAACCCAGACCTCCTTTACCAGAAGTTGAGGATGCCTTGGCCCTGTTGTTCGATGAGCCACCACTTGGAGAGGGTGTTAGCGTGTGTCATCGTTACACACTCCGTGGGCCATCTCTACGCCTCCCCCCAAAGCTACGTATACACTGGGCACCTTGGGAGCACAGAGCTTACATTGTTTCAGAAGCGCGAGGTCCGGCTTATCGTAGATACCGGAGCTGCGGTGTCACTGCTTAATTCCAGAGATCTCCAACGGCAGTTGCCTCTCACTCCCTGCCGGGTGACTCTACATGGTCCTTCATCAGAGCAGTTCGTGGCCACAGCTCGAGCCACAGCAAGCCTTAATATAGCTGGTCTGCAAGTTGAAGGCTTTATCCCCAGTCTTTTGGGTATCGACTTTCTACTGCAGCACCAGGTCAATGAAGACCAGGATTTGAAGACGCTGCGTCTGCAGTTTGCTTGGGGCTCAGTGCCGCTTCATGTGCCCCGCAGGGAATGGGGCATGCCAAGTCCCCACTCACCGGAGCACAACGCGTCTGCGCTCACAATCGTAGGCCAGCTAGAAACTGGAGATTCGCAGCCGGCCACCTCAGCTATATCAGCGCCCGTCGACTGGGGTTCCACGCAGCGTTCAGATTTACCCGACAATCTTCGAGCCAAGTTGCTAGACCTGCTTAAAGGTTATGAGCATGTGTTTGCGCAACACGATGACGATACCGGTCGCACGAGGCTGACCCGCCACACCATCGCTACGGCCCAAGCGCGACCCATTAAGCAGCCACTTCGTGGCTTGGCATTGTCACGTAAGGCAGAAGTCGAACGACTCATATCAGATATGCTATCACGAGGCGTGATTCGACCCTCCACCAGCCCGTGGGCGTCGCCCGTGGTCTTGGTAAAAAAAAGGATGGATCGACCAGCTTCTGCGTGGACTATCGCCGCTTAAATGACGCCACAGTAAAGGACTCCTATCCGCTGCCAAAGATGGACGAAATATTGACTACACTGCATGGCTCCCGTTGGTTCTCGACAATGGACCTGCAGAGCGGATATTGGCAGGTGGAAATGGATTCAGATTCGAGGCCCAAGACGGCATTTGCTTGCGCCGCGGGTTTGTTCGAATTCAATGTCATGCCGTTTGGACTGACAAACGCGCCCGCCACCTTTGAACGTTTGATGGATAGCCTCTTTGCTGGTGTAACCTGGAAGTCGACTCTAGTCTACTTAGACGATATAATTGTCCACTCTCGGACGGCAGAGGAGTATCTGATCCATCTCCAAAAGGTGTTTGATCGGTTGGCAGGCGCCGGCCAGAAGTCAACTATCTGGGCCATGTAGTGAGTAGCAGTGGACTACGAGCGTGTCCGGATAAAACTAGCCAAGTAACGGAGTGGCCGCCGCCTCGCAGCCAAAGAGTTGTGAGATCTTTCGTGGGATTAAGTTCGTATTACCGAAAGTTTATTCCGGAGTTCGCCACCATAGCTCGACCTTTGCATGAGTTGACCGAAGCCCGGCGCATATTCGAATGGTCCCCCGCGGCTGAGGCAGCCTTCCATCAACTCAAGGACAAGCTAACAATGGCACCTATTCTCACATTTACAGATCCCGACGGCTTGTTCATTCTCGATACGGACGTCTCGAACCATGGCGCCGGAGCCGTGCTCAGCCAAATTCAGGATGGCCAGGAACGTGTTTTGGAAGACTACAGCAAGACTTTCAGCGCCGCCGAACGCAACTATTGCGTCACCAGAAGGGAACAACTGGCAGCCGTGCTGGCCACTAAACACTTTCATCACTACCTTTTTGGCCGACGATTTACGCTCCGCACTGACCATGCGTCGCTCAAGTGGCTTTTCAATTTCCGGGAGCCTGAAGGCTAAACTACTCGCTGGATTGAACGCCTCCAACAATACGACATGGATATTCAACACCGCATGGGCAAACAACATGGAAATGCAGACGGTATCTCGCGTCGGCCCTGTGGCGAGTGCCGCATGTGTGAGAGAGCGGAATTTAACGACAATCAGGGTGTCATGTTCCTGCAAATCCAAGCAGTCGACTATGCGCAACGTCAGAAGGAAGATCCGATCCTGGCCATGGTTTTGTCCTGGTTGAACACCGGAGAGCGGCCTCCCAAGTGCCCACAATTCTACTACCGGTGGCCATTTTGGAGTCAAGAAGACGATGGCCAAGGTAAAGAAACGGTACTACTAGATCGGACAGAGCGCTGACATCGCCATTTGGTGCGCATGTTGCAAAGAGTGCAACTCCCGGAAAGGCCCCTCTCGTCGTACGATGGGCCGAATGCAACCCAGTTCCATCGGCGCTCCCTTTAAGAGACTGGCTATCGACATCTTGGGACCACTACCTACAACGTCCCTCGGCAACCGGTACATCGCTGTAGTGATGTGCTATTTTACCAAATGGCCTGAGTGCATCGCATTACCCAATCAGAAGGCGGCAAACTGTAGCGCGTGCTCTCGTACAGGAGATATTTTGCCGCTATGGGACCCCATTTATCCTCCACTCGGATCAGGGTCGCAATTTCATTTTTCAGATCTGCCTACGCATCCTCGGAGTGGAAAAGACCCACACGACTCTACTCCATCCTCAATCTGACGGAATGGTAGAACGCTTTATCTGGCCAAGTTCGTCGCCGCCGATCAACGAGACTGGGACCAGCTATTGCCACTAGCTCTATGGGTCTACCGCTCCGCGCCTCATGAAGCCACCGGCTTCACTCCATCTCTACTCGCACTGGGGCGAGAACGTCGCCTCCTGGTTGAACTTCTGTATGGACGGCCGTCACCCGATTCAGAAGGCTATCTGGCGTTTGTGGAAAAACTACAGGAAGGCCTCCGCCAGACTCATCAATCCGCTCGCGAACATTTAAGAGCTGCGGCCACCGTCAATAAAACGCGGTATGACCTCCGATCGCACCCTTTGGAATTCGAAGCGGGCGACGCGGTCTGGTTGTACGCACCAACTCGCAAAGTAGGACGATGCCCGAAACTGCAGTCCGACTGGGTCGGGCCAGCCACCGTGGCTCGACGTCACTCCGAGTTAGTCTAGGAGGTGCGGCTATCCGGGAAACGAGCCACGAGGACCGTTCACGTTAACCGTCTAGCTGTTTATCAAGAGCCTTCTTTGGATTTTACTCGGCCGGGAGTCTCGAGTCTTAGAGGGGCGAAAACACAACTTCGCTGTAATCTTTAAACAGCTAACATTTGGCGCATACTCGCCCAGTGCAACGCTGCATTACGGCACTGCTAACGTTGTACGTACCGATCAGCGGTATCGGCTCTTCATCTTATCTTCGGTCGCGTGCGCAACGCTAGATTTCGTTGAGGTTAAAAACACTGGCTTAAAACCTGGAATATCCTCGACTCTAATTGTGAATCCTGGCGCAGCGACTGCCGTACCGCCTTCCTTAAAGTTCCGCTCGGCTAACCGTAGTGTAAATTGTCGCCACTAGGCGAGTTTCGCTACAATATGTTAAGCTTTGTATGGTTCGTGTCGTCGCTAGATGTTGCAAACGAAATCAGCAGCATAGCAGCCATACGCACTCTCTCGCTCTGTTAGAAAATGTTTAGGCTAAGCTGCATATTGCAAGAGAAAATAAAACCACTTATGAATTTGAGTTACTATTGTGCGGTCGACTTATTTGCTTCGCGTCCACTTATACTAAATTGGAACCTTGATTTGCTTCTTGCCCACCGGCAAGTTCCTGTTTTAACAAATTTTCCATTTATAGAAAAGATCGCACTCCTCGTCGTGGTGGTGCTGTACTTATTGCTGTTGATGCTGATTTATCTTCAGAAATATTAATAATAGATAGTTCTATAGATATTGAATTTGTTGCTGTCAAATTAAACATTCGTGGTGTTAGCCTTTTTATACCCTGGTCCCATTAAAAATGGGAAAAAAGGGTATAATGGTTTTGTGCAAAAGTATGTTACGGGCATAAGGAAGCATCTCCGACCCCATAAAGTATATATATTATTGATCGCTATCAATAGTCAAGTCGATCTAGCCATGTCCGTCTGGCTGTCCGTCTGTATGAACGCGCTGTTCTCGGAGGCTACAAAAGCTAGAGACTTCATATTTGGAATATAGGTTCTCCTAGTGCCGGGTCAATACAAGTTCAACTTTTTTCGATATCTCAACCTGTTCAAAAGTTATCGATAAATTTCGATTCCAACCAGTGTTTTTTGGGTATAACTTGAAAGCTTTAAGAGCTAGAGGCACCATATTCACAATATATATTCTCGTATAGCATACAAAAGTACAAAATCTTTTTTTTTTTGATAACTTTCTCCAATCCTCTATAAATCGATATATACGTTTTTTTATACGTATGACCTTCGGATTCAGCATACTTACATATTTGTATGCCACTTTATGTCCTACAAATTTTATAACGATCGGACAATAAACAAAGAAGTTATTTACGATTAAATGTAACAAAGATTTGGGCCAATGGAAGAAGAAGAAGCAAAGCAATTGCATGACGTTCGCAGTAGCAGCGTGTGTTTGTATGTGTGTGTGTATGTGTTTATGTATATGAATGCAGATAAAGAATACTGAATGAAAGAACTGGGTTCAGGGTATATCCTAGTCGGGCACTCTCGACTAGAGCACTCTTATTTGTTATTTCTTGTTCTTATATTCACCCTTCTGCAAACAATTCTGTATATTCTTCGCATTTTTCTGCAATACTCTCTGTATCAGCTACGCTTTCTGATCGTGACTTTCTTGTTGTTCTTGGCTATCCTTGGCCTATCCGGGGGATGAGCCTACGTACTTTACCTCTAGAGCGAGTTTGTCAATTTCAGAACACGGATTTTATTAAACTTTCTCAGATCTTATCCCAGACTGACTGGTCCCAGCTTTACAGGTGTAGGGACATGAAAAGTGCAACCACTATATTTTACTCAACTTTAAACTCATTATTTGATTTATTTACCAATTTGGTTTACACTGAAATTAACTAGCATGAAATATATATATATTTTTTTTTTTTTTGATACATAATATTTATTAACGTGTTTCGTATAAATTAACATGCTTTCACATTTTACAAGTTAAACATAAAGGAAACAAAACAGACGAAATATATAAAGTCAAAATTGTACAAGAAGTTCAAGAAAATTGGCTCTTTCTTGGATTTCTCTAACTACTTGATTGCTCGATACAATTTCTCTGTCCTCAATAGCCAATGCTACCAGGATTACCTTAGAAGTTGCAGGTTACAGTTTCAGCGGGATCCTAAACAGTTTTATAACTTCGTTAATGCGAAGCGTAAATCATTTTTTCAATTTTTTCAAACAACTTATAGTTCACCAAATTTTCAATTGGTTTCGCCATATCCTTATAATGTAAATGTCTCTAATTGCATATTTGGACCTTTCATAATGAAAAGCTCGCTATTAAGTGCTCTTAAGGCCATTAAGCCAGTATTCTCACAGGGACCTGATGGTACTGTGCTGAAGGTCTTTTAAGGCCATTATATGAGCTAATTAATCTGTCCATGGAGTTGTGCTATTTTCCCGTCATGTGGAAAGAATCATTTATTATTCCTCTCCATAAAAAAGGAAACAGGTCTTATGTTCAGAACTATAGAGTTATTTCTAAGTTGTCTGTCTAAGTTGAGAAATTAATAACTTTTCAACTACAACATCTTTGTATATCTATTATTTCACCCTTCCAGCACAGGATAGTTAAAAATATATCTACTACTACTAAACTTACTTGAATTCACTTCTTTTGTTATGAAGGAGTTTCAAAATAATATGCAAACATATGTTATTTACACCGATTTCAGTAAGGCTTTTGATTCCGTTAATCATTGTCTTTTACTTCACAAACTTCATCATCCCAAAACGTTTTTTTTTACTAGTCTAGTAAGTCTGTTCAGGTCACGTCCGGAGTACCACAAGGTAGTCACCTTGATCCCTTGTTATTTACATTGTTTATAAATGACCCTTCTTCGGTGGTAGCACACTCTCTGGTGCTGATGTATGCCGATGATGTTAAACTTTGTTTTTCGTCCACTGACTTTCTATCTGGTCAAAGGTTGCAAACTGATCTTGGCAGTTTTTAAATCTTGTGTCGGGTAAATTTATTAAATCTAAATTGTTTTTAATGCAACGTAATGTCTTTTTATAGTCGAATGACATTTTTAAATAATTATGTTCTTAATGGTAAACCACTTGCACGAATTGAGTCGGTTAATGATTTGGGTATCCTCTAAGATCAAAAGCTTAAGTTTGACAAGCATATTTTTTCTGCTGCTAATCAAGCCTTTGGTGTCTTGGGTTTCATTAGGCGTCGAATGAATCTTCTTACACAAACTTATTAACGGGGAAATTGATTCGTCCGAATTAATTAGCCAAATTAGTTTTGCTGTTCCGATCAGAAGTACTAGAAACTTTCTCCCGATTTCTCTGCAAGCCTGTAATACTAACTATGCGGTCCACAACCCTTTTCGGATCTTATGCTCTAGTTATAAAAACCTTTTCCAGATAATAAGTAATGCTACTTCTGTCCCTACTCTCAGAACTGTACTATTACAACATTTGTCTAACATTTAAATAGTCTATGTTCATTTGTTGTATTTATGTTGTATGTTCTATTCTTATTTCGCGATCTTCGTAACCGCACGTTATGCGGCGCGCCCCTCGGTCGGTTGGGCGGGAGGTGGGTTGCATGTTGCCTGGGTCCACGCGTTAACAAGCCCTGGCTTGGTATCGTTGCGCCACTTGAATGTACTGTTCGTAAGTACATCAACGTCCATAGATATAAAATATGCTGTATAGATATTCCCAATGTATCATAAAACTTTGAATTTGTATAGCAAATTACCATTGGGAAGTTTTATTAGCCTAAGGATGGCAGGTAGCCTATAATTTGGGATAAGAGGTTTTTGTTTATGAAATGTTTTAACAGAATCTATGTAGGTGTATTAATATATTTACAAAGAGATATATCTCCTAGATTTTAGACTTCTAGAATGTTTTACCTCTTTAGATTAATTATTTTATTATTTTGCTATGTACGGGGATATGAGTTGAATAAATTTAACATTCGTACATACATCGATTTCGTGCAGCACTCTTTTGAACGTTTACAAGGTCTTTTATCAATGAACGTTTAAAATGTTTAAATTACTTAGTACATTTACCAAAATGCGTATAGTAAACAACGCAATGCAATTTGCACCCCACTGTTTAGAAACTAAACATACAGCCCTCGCGACCCAATAATATAGTACCTAAATTAGTCGCTTAAAATATACACGACCAATCCATACCTGCCTAAAGATCAGGCACTTGAAAAGGGCACGCCAGAATTAGACCAAAGGAACGAAGGCGCATACTACATGTGTGCGCATATGGTTTAAGGGGAAAAATGTCAACCAATAGAAACCTAGCATAAACACAGATCGGTAGATACCAAGCAATATTTCAAATACCAAATAAGGACAACTATGTTACTATGTATCTCTATCTCATTTAAGCAACATGAAAATACGCATGGCTCAGGGTATAAAAACCCGGGCCATGCTCAATAAAACTTCAGTATTCTAACGGATATCGCGATTGTGTTATCATTTGCAGTTAGGATCTCCACAAGCAAGAAGTTCAGCAGCGTTTGACTACGCTCTATCTAATTGCCCAAGATGCTTGGAGTTTCAGGAGTGGACGCGAATTCATTTTGCATCCACCTCGTAACTTCTTGTACATTTGGTCCTTCGAGCGTTTTCTGCTCACGGATTTGCCAAACCGATGAGAAACTCGTAAAACGGTTTCCAATGTACAAGCCTCGGTGCATCCCGGCAAAGCTAGGGAAATAACATAAAAAAAACAAGTAAGAGTGCTCTAGTCGAAAGTGCCCGACTAGGAGATACCCTGATCCAAGTTCTGACATTCATTCAAGTTATTTATCTGCATTCATAAATAGAAACACACACACACACATATACAAACACAAGCTGCTTGCTACGCGCGACATCAATTGCTTTGCTTCTTCTTCCTTTGGCCACACACTATGGTACATTGAATCGTTAAAAACTTCTTTGTTTATTGTCTGATCGTAAGAAATTTGTAGGACACAAAGCTGGCATATAAATGTGCAACTATGTAAAATCCGAACGTCATACCTCTAAAATTACGTATTTTTCGATTGCTGTGAGATCAGCGAGGGGTATCCAAAAAGTGAATTTAACCTCTGTATGCTATAGGAGAATATATGTACCAAATTTGATGACTCTACCTCTTAAAACTTTTAAGCTATACCTCAAAAACACTGTTCTGAAATCTTAATTTATCGATAATTTTTGAAAGGATTGAGATATCGAAAAAATTATCAGTTTGTATTGAGTCGGCAGTACAGTAACTTAAACTTAAATATAAAGTCGCTAGCTTTAATGACTTTCAAGTTATACCCGAAAAACACTTGGCTGGAATCGAAATTTATCGATAACTTTTGAACGGGACGAGCTATCGAAAAAATGATAAACTGGTCTCGTCCCGGCACTACGAGAACTTATATTTCAAATATGAAGTCTCTAGCTTTTGTAGTCTCTGAGAAACAGGCGTTCATACAGACGGACAGACGGACGGACAGACGGACAGGGCTAAATCGACTCGGCTATTGATAGTGATCAAGAATATATATACTTTATGGGGTCGGAGATGTTTCCTTATGCCTGTTACATACTTTTGCACAAAACCATAATACCCCTTTTTCCCATTTTTAATGGGATCAGGGTATAAAAAAGGGACAAAAACGGGCAGCTGGAACTTTTTGCATTAGATTAAGGAATAATCAAAGAACCTATTTTTTGAAAATATGGCAAAAATAATAAATTAGAATTTTTTTTTATTTTCCATCAAAGTTGAGAAATAGTGAAAAAATGGATAGTTTGTAAATATCGATTTACCTGGTCAAACGCAAAGCAAACAGTAAAATTATAATATATTCAAAAATATTTTTTTCTAATAAATATATCTATCAATAAAATTAAAATTAATGACGATCCGTTTCCTAGTTTTTGAGATATTGAATCTGAAAGTCGACCAAATTACATTAAACTTTGAAGGGCTTTATCTTCTAAACCAAATATCTGGTTGTATTAAGGAAAATTTCCTATAAAATAGGTTCATTCAATATTCTTTAGGGGCACATGAAATTTTTGATTTTTGCAACCTCACTTGTTCTACGGGCGCCACTGTGAGACGGTCAGACGGACAGACGGACATGGCTATATCGACTCGGCTATTGATACTGATCAAGAATATATATACTTTATGGGGTCGGAGATGCTTCCTTATGCCTGTTACATACTTTTGCACAAAACCATAATACCCCTTTTTCCCATTTTTAATGGGATCAGGGAATAAAAATATATATACAACAAAGACAACATCATCCCGAGCTTAACCGACGGCGTTGGACTTTGGCAGACAACGTGAGAAAAGCAGCGGTGGAAACAGACGGATCCACAGCATCCTTCAAACGTAGCAGAGGCGTTACAGGAAACATCTGCGGCGGGGTAAAGAGTGTCAGCGGAGGCATCAGTGCGACGTACCGCGGCTTCCTAAATCGACCCTCAAGTGCAGCGGATGCTTTACAGGCAACGACTGCGGCGGGGGAACAGCAAAGTGTCAGCGGAGGCAACAGTGCGACGTACCGCGACTTTGCTTTGTTACGAGTCGGTTTATCTCATGGGGCAGCGCCGGCCAGCCAGTACTCTCTTATAGGGGTGGGTTCACCCGTGCCCGCCGATCGAACAATCACACCAAAACGACTAAGTCTGCACATCTCTAAACAAAACAAAACAGCTGATCTACGATAACATTTAATCGGCAATAACACAAACCAAACAAAACTACAAATTTTCAACACTGAAACGGGGCGTCGATGTTCTGCCCTAGCGTGCCCACCCAACCAGTGTTGCTAAACATTATTTTTAGTCAACACCCTTTTTTTTACTAGATCTTAAATAGCACTTATCCTAACGGTCTATATGTTCCCCTCTCCTCCATTAAAAGGCCTTAAGCGCACATTTCGTATTTGCAATTTAACATTTAATGCTGATTTATCTTACACGTTAACATTTAGATTTATTTTCCCTGCATTACTATTTACAACCTTTTTGGCATGAGAGTGTCTCCAGGCAACTGGCTAATTAAAATAGCGTTACACCATTAACGAGCGATCGATACGCGAGGCAAACCAGAATACTTCACTAGCAAAACAAAAGTGTACTTTAATTACTGAAGGTCATGAAACACGTATTTCTACCCTACCTCATCCTGTAGGAGCTCCAAGGGACAAATGTAAGGGACCTCTAAAAACTCATAATCAAACTCTAATTGGTCTACGCGTATAGCACACTTTACGTGGTTATAATTGCGCTACTGCATAGGGACACTCACACGAGAATTTAAAACTGATATATTATCAGTCACACAAAAACATAACTTAAATAAATAAATATATAATAAATCAAATAAATATATAAATAAATAATAGCGGGAATAATCATGCGGTTTTTAATTTAAATAATTCAATTATTTACGACAGATTTAGCTGAAGGCTTCGGCGAGGTATCTCTGAGTAGTAACACACTCAATGCAAGCCGGGGTATTTTTTTTTTCGGCACCAGCAACTGCGTCCACCTTGTTTCTTTATACTTTTTTTTTTGTAGAATTTATTTTTTTTTTGCTTGGGCCGCTAACATATAGAAATTTTCAGCAGGCGTGAATAAACGGCTAAAGTACTCTAGTCGATTTGCTCCCTCTTGAAACGGACTCACTCTGCACCCTCCTTTATGTTCAAATGGTTATTCAGGGAGTCGCTGTAGCTTCCAGTGTATCCCACATTAACTGGTTCCAGCGCCGCACCCCGATCGATCAGTGCATGTGGTGTTGGCTAGGAGTGATCCCTCTGCTGCCACGTATAAATGACCATTCCCCGCAGAGCCACGAACCGCTGGATCGGCCTGAAAGGTTTTATAAAACCACACATTTTTATTTATCTGGGCGTTGCACATCCCCTTTACTGGCACTCACTTTAATTAAATTTGCCAGACACTTGAACAAAAGATTAAGCTGGATCGAGAGTCACTTTAGGATGGTATAGCTGCCTTTGGCTTTGCAATGCCGACTGTACTCTGTTCAAATCAAATTGCACTTTTCTTGCCGCTGTTGCTATGCCAAATCGAAATTTTGCAGTTCGTCAATTCCGTTAGCTAAAGCAGAAACGAAATTTGAACGTTTGCATGTGTGCGTGTCCATTTCGCGCGCTCACCAAACTCTTCGTGAACTCTCTCTCTCTCTCTCTCTTGGTCTGTTAACCGTTCATAGCGTTGCCACCCTGTTACCCACTTGGACAGTCACTATCGATAGACCCACATCCCACTGCAACATCACCCAAAGATTCTCCGGGATGCAGAGCAACCGACGGAATCTGCGGGAGCACCTGGGATGTCATCTAGACTGGTCCCCTTTCTTAGCCATCTGGCCGGCTGCCTTTCCTTCCAAAACAGCGCCCTAACGTGGGGCACACCACGACTTAAGACTAGAGCCGTATGTCCTTAGCGTGATACACCCCCAGAGATCGTCCCGTCAAATCCTCCAATAAGTAGGAATTATTCCCTATCTTCCGCACTACTCGAGCTCTCAGAAATCTCCGAGCAAACTTGGCGTTAAAAGCTTTCCCAAAGTCGCTTATCACGAAATTTCGTCGATAAACTTCCTGGCCGGGTTCCGCCTTAAACTTCCTCGCTCGTATCTCACCACGTTGATGACTTCTTTCATACGCGGAATGCAGACAGCCCTGGATTCGTTGTCTAATGATCTGAATCTTATCTGCTGGATGAGAGAAACCATATCATCTAGAGACCCTAATTTCCGTGCTAGTTTATAATTAGCCCCGTTGAGGAACATGTGATGTCCGAAAACAGCAAAGAACGGAGTTACTCCTGTTGCCGAGTGCACGGCGTTTCGGATGGCTACCTCAATCTCTGGCAAATACCTATCCCATTCCCGGTGATCTTGCTCGAGGTATGCTCGGATTGCCGCCAACACCGTCCGGTTTACTCGCTCCGCTGCATTACTCTGGGGCGAGTATACTGCCGTACGCATATGTTTGACTCCGAAAGCTTCTAGCATACTTTGAAAAGTTTTTGAGACAAATTGACATCCATTATCTGAGTGGATGACCTCGGGTACGCCAAATTTGTAAAAGACTTCATTGACCAAAAAGTCAACTACTTTAGCAGCAGTGGCTTCGCGCATGGCCTTCAAAAATGTGAACTTTGAGAAATGGTCTACAACTATGAAAATCCATGCTTGACCCTGTTTCGACCGCGGATACTTCCCCAAAAAATCGACGTAAAGTTTTTGGAACGGCCGACCGGTCTGTACCTCTTGGCCTATGCCTACCCGCATGCTGAAATTCGGGGCCTTGCTCTCTTTACAAGTTACGCACTGCTGTACCCACTCTCTCACTTGCACCGACATGCCGGGCCAGTAAAATTGACGCCGTAAATTCGCTAAGGTTTTGACTACTCCTCCGTGTCCCGCTGTTTGTTGAACATGAGCCTTTTCGATTAAACCGGCAGTCAAGACGCTGGGAATCCATAGCTTCCACGTGGACTTCTCTAATTCGTCCTCCATACGAGTGAAACCCATCCGCTTGAACAAGACGCCTCCCTCAACTTTGATATCGGGCAACTTCTCTTGGTTTAGCCTGACCTGTTCTAATAATTCGCGGTACTCACTCGACTCAAAAGCTGTTGTCTCAAACCCCAACAATTCTCCCGGATCCAAACTCATCGCCTCTACACTCCGTGACAACGTATCTGCCACCACGTTCTCACTACCCTTGCGATGTTCGATGTCGAAATCAAAGCCTTGCAGCTGTAACGACCACCTAGCTAACCTGCCACTCAGATCTTTCATCGACATCAGCCACTTCAGACTGGCGTGGTCGGTCAGACACGTAAAGGGCATCCCTTCGATGTATGGCCTAAATTTGCGTATTGACAAGATCACCGCCAAACATTCTTTCTCCGTGACGGAATAGTTGCGCTGATGTTTGTTCAACTTGGCCGAAAAAAAAGCTATGGGGTGCTCTCGATCTTCCAAATCCTTTTGGAATAACACAGCCCCTACTCCGAACTGAGACGCATCACACTGCACAAAAAAACGTTTTGTGAAATCTGCGTGTACGAGCACTGGGCCAGTAGTTAGAGCCGTCTTCAACTTCTCCACAGCCCTTACGCCTTCCTCTCCCAAAACAAACTTGCCACTGTCCTTTTTGAGGGATTCAGTCAAAGGCACCGCCAACGTCGCGAAATCTTTAATGAATCTACGGTACCATCCTGCCGTTCCTAGGAAAGCCCGAACTTCTTTGCGTGAACGAGGCGCCGGAATTCGTTCGATGGCTATCACTCGTTCCGGGTCCATGCGTAGCCTGCCACCCCCGATGATAAAGCCGAGATATTTTAAAGCTTTGAAACAGAATTTGGATTTTTGTAATCCGATAGACAGGTTGGCTTCCCGCAAGCACTGGCCTACCTGACGCAAATATTTCAGATGTGTCTGGAAATCCGAAGCGATGATCAGCAGATCATCCAGATAGACAAAGACATTGGTCCGCATCTCAGTGGGTATTACTTTATCCATCAGACGGACCAGCCGCTGCGCCGCATTGCATAATCCGAAAGGCATAACTCGGAACTGATACAAAGGTCTGCCAGGAATGGTGAACGCCGTGTAAGGCTTACTCTTCTCGTCTAATTCGACCTGCCAATAAGCGAACTTTAGATCAACGCTAGATATATAATGCGTTCGATCGATTCTAGACAGGATGCTTTCTATGCAGGGCAGCGGGTAAGCGTCCTTTATGGTCAAATTGTTGAGTTTGCGCGCATCGAGGCAAAACCGATTTTTGCCCGGCCGTCGCACTACCGTGGTGCGGTTACTCCAGGGACTATTGCTTTCCTCGATTATGCCCAAACTCAACATTTTGTCCACTTCGTCATCCACTACATTTTGCATAGCAGGAGACAGGGGATAAGGCCTATCTTTGAACGGTTGCGAGCCCTCCACCAAGTCAATGGTGTGTTGCTCCTTATCGGTTTTACCCAACCCAGCCTGTTCAAAAGTAAGGTATTCCCTTTTTACTACCTCCAGCTCCTCTCTCTCTTCATTGGACAACTCCCAAGAATCCAGATCACGCGCCGCCATATCTTCTTCCTCCTCTCTATAGTGCTCCATCGACCCAGCCAATAGCTCTTCCACTTGGCTTTGGTCAGAGAGGTGTTTCTCTGTTCCTAAAACCGCTGGCGCTAGGTTGAAAGCTCTCCAGAAATCCACCCCAAAATAAGCAGACTGCTGTAGATATGGGCATATAAAGAAGTTTACATTCTTCTGCAAGCCCTCATATACTATCGGCAGAGCCACCCGGCCTATAATAGACCGATCCTCTCCGCCGGCGGTTCGTACCGTCGATACATAGGGTATCATGGGTATCCCTAGCTCTTCTATTAATTCCCGACTGTCTTTTCCCAGCAAACTGACGCTCGCGCCTGTGTCCAGAAGCCCCCGAATAGTTCGGTTACCCACCAGGACTTCGGCAAACACGCGCGAATCTGTTAATTCGCCCCGGGTGACAGCCTCCAGAATTTGCCGTTTTACCATGTGCCGCCTGCGAAAGCGTTCGCGTGCTTTCTTCACTCGACGCGTCACCACTCGCATGCCCTCTAACTGCCTATTAGCAAAAATTCTATTCCTTATTTCTAAATATTTCCTCCACCTTTCTTCAATGGGTAAATCCCGAAGAGTATTTTTAACCTGACATGCGCTCTTATCACTACCAACCTTTTCCTCGTCTACATCTGGTCCTTTTCCTTCACCGGCTGCGCTCTCGAGCGTGAATCGCCCATTCTCTTCACGCCCAACCGCCCGTTTCCCGAACATTCTAGACATTTTGGAGAGATGACTCCGGGACAACCACATCGGTAGCAAAACAGCTTCCTTTCTAGGGCTGGACAATCCCGGAAATCATGTCCATTCTCCCCGCAATTCCAACAACCGGGTCGGACCTGTCGCCTCGCCTCAAACCGCACTTCCGCTACTAACTCTTCTGGCTCTACTTCCAACTCGTCGACCCCCGCCTTTTTTCCCCCAGTATAGCGCTGTGAGTCCCCATATATTGGACGGCTATGTCGTCTTCCAAAATTGGCTTCCACTTCACACGCTTCATTTCGCAACTGGTCGACTGTGAATATGTCCATCGCATACAAGTAACGGGCTAGTTGTTCGCGTAGACCCTTCTTGATAATTTTGACCAACTGTCGCTCATTCAGAGGCTTCTGTAAGCGCGATGCTAGTTGTCTCATGGCATGAATGTACTCCTCCGCCACTTCTCCGGGCTGCTGCTCTCGTTTCAACAGCTCATGCATCCGGTCGTGCTCGGACCATGGGCCTCGAAACCTATCGAGCAGTGCGCTCCTCAAAGATTGCCAGCTATTTACCCTAGCTTGCCTCACATGCACCCAGTACCATTCCCTTGCTTTACCCACCAGCAAGGTATGAAACGACTTGAGAACTTCGCTCCATGGGCATCTATATTGGTGTTGCAGAAATTCTATCCGGAACACAAAATCCTCAACCGATGCTTGACGGCTGTTTCCATCAAACGATACCCCCCATCTATCTACCTTCCAAGAATGATTTCCCCTATCAAAAGTGCTTTGGTACCTCGGTTCGTAGCTTTCGGCCTCCGGGTCCATTGGTTCATCACCACTCTTTTGATCAGCCCACGGATTACGCCAATCCCGAGCTTGTCGCTCGACCCGATGTGGGCTGGTAACCGCGTCTTCCGTGTTCCTATGCGCAAGCCTTGGGGAAGGAGATGGAGCAAAGAGCACGTTGCTCAGGTGTTGTTTGGGCACTGCTCCAAGATTGGATTTGGCTATGGACTCCGGCTCCCTAGTATCGTTAGACGACGGCCTAGGTGGGACTCCTTGCTGCTCTGACGCAACTCGCGGTCGTAGCACTTCGTTTAACAATTGCATCATATTTTGCATGCCTGCCCGAATCTCTTCCCTTAACACCTCGCTAATCCCTGGTGGTAAAGACTGCCTATAAGTAGCGTGGGCCTGAGCTAACGCCACATTCACGGCTGACTTCTCGGCAGCCCCCAGTTCCAGTGGTGCCTCTGGCATGCTTGCACCTACCGATCTTGTTGGGGTGCGCAACAAACCCTTATGCATCTGTAACGGCTGCCTTGGTTCATTGCCTTCGCTTTCCCCCCATAAGCTCTCTTCAAGAGGGGATCCCTTTGACCGAGTTTGATGACTATGGTCACCTTGCTGACCGCTAGACGCCATAAGAAAAATTGTCTCCCTACTCAATCTCACCCCACAAAATGTTTACGGCTTATAAGACACTTGTCTGAACCACTCCGTTATAATAATCTATATATCAACCAGACCACACAAAAAAATAAATTCCAACCAAAAAAATAAATTTCAAACGAAAATAAGTTCAAAACAAATCATATAAATAAAGAAGGAGAGGGAACCATACTACCCGCTGGAGTGCTATTTGTCCAAACTACGCTATTCCTTTTCAAGTGCTGAAACCTGGGCTTGATGTCGACTATTCTGGCCATTCTTCGGGAGTATGGCCGATAGTCAAGATTCATTACCCTTATTCCCTAATCCATATCATTTTCTTCAAAATGTGTTTGTCCCCCTCTTATCAGGAGTCCGAATGCAACGCGTAAAAATTATAGATCCTACGGGACACTCGTTAACCCTTGAAAGACATGGTGACAACCACAAATTCCGAAAACGTATGATTGTGTGACATACACATAGTCAACAAAAAAAAATATTAATTTATAATTTAAATTGCCGATCTAAACCAAAAAAAAAACAAAACAACCTACTCTATATCACATTTGTTTGTATCACAGTCTCGTTCATATCACAATTTCCCACCAGGCAATGGTCACAGTGGCGAATCGCCTGCTACAAAAAGCGGCAACGACACACCGATACCCTTAGTGACCTGAACGCTTCTCGATACTACTCTACCTTCTTGGAGCCATGTATGCTGTCTCCATCTGAGACGCATATGTCTCCACGACCTATCCTATCCCTACTCGGTGTTGAACAAACGTTGAAATGTCGTGTGCGTCACTCTT
This sequence comes from Drosophila maculinotata, assembly GCA_035045305.1. Classification (NCBI taxonomy): domain Eukaryota; kingdom Metazoa; phylum Arthropoda; class Insecta; order Diptera; family Drosophilidae; genus Drosophila; species Drosophila maculinotata. The sequence goes on along the minus strand of JAWNPD010000188.1, from coordinate 449,534 downwards.
CCTCTGCACAATTGAAGTGAGTCTTTTGCTCCTTACAAGCCGCAGAATCCGAATGGCGTAAACGACAGACCACGAATTGCGAGACTTCGTCTTCTCGTGTAATATTTTATTTCTGAAAAATTTCCAGGATGTTGCCCATTAGCGACACCCTGCAATATTTCCTTGATTTGGGCGCCATATTGTTACGAGTCGGTTTATCTCATGGGGCAGCGCCGGCCAGCCAGTACTCTCTTATAGGGGTGGGTTCACCCGTGCCCGCCGATCGAACAATCACACCAAAACGACTAAGTCTGCACATCTCTAAACAAAACAAAACAGCTGATCTACGATAACATTTAATCGGCAATAACACAAACCAAACAAAACTACAAATTTTCAACACTGAAACGGGGCGTCGATGTTCTGCCCTAGCGTGCCCACCCAACCAGTGTTGCTAAACATTATTTTTAGTCAACACCCTTTTTTTTACTAGATCTTAAATAGCACTTATCCTAACGGTCTATATGTTCCCCTCTCCTCCATTAAAAGGCCTTAAGCGCACATTTCGTATTTGCAATTTAACATTTAATGCTGATTTATCTTACACGTTAACATTTAGATTTATTTTCCCTGCATTACTATTTACAACCTTTTTGGCATGAGAGTGTCTCCAGGCAACTGGCTAATTAAAATAGCGTTACACCATTAACGAGCGATCGATACGCGAGGCAAACCAGAATACTTCACTAGCAAAACAAAAGTGTACTTTAATTACTGAAGGTCATGAAACACGTATTTCTACCCTACCTCATCCTGTAGGAGCTCCAAGGGACAAATGTAAGGGACCTCTAAAAACTCATAATCAAACTCTAATTGGTCTTCGCGTATAGCACTTTACGTGGTTATAATTGCGCTACTGCATAGGGACACTCACACGAGAATTTAAAACTGATATATTATCAGTCACACAAAACATAACTTAAATAAATAAATATATAATAAATCAAATAAATATATAAATAAATAATAGCGGGAATAATCATGCGGTTTTTAATTTAAATAATTCAATTATTTACGACAGATTTAGCTGAAGGCTTCGGCGAGGTATCTCTGAGTAGTAACACACTCAATGCAAGCCGGGGTATTTGTTTTCGGCACCAGCAACTGCGTCCACCTTGTTTCTTTATACTTTTTTTTTGTAGAATTTATTTTTTTTTTTGCTTGGGCCGCTAACATATAGAAATTTTCAGCAGGCGTGAATAAACGGCTAAAGTACTCTAGTCGATTTGCTCCCTCTTGAAACGGACTCACTCTGCACCCTCCTTTATGTTCAAATGGTTATTCAGGGAGTCGCTGTAGCTTCCAGTGTATCCCACATTAACTGGTTCCAGCGCCGCACCCCGATCGATCAGTGCATGTGGTGTTGGCTAGGAGTGATCCCTCTGCTGCCACGTATAAATGACCATTCCCCGCAGAGCCACGAACCGCTGGATCGGCCTGAAAGGTTTTATAAAACCACACATTTTTATTTATCTGGGCGTTGCACATCCCCTTTACTGGCACTCACTTTAATTAAATTTGCCAGACACTTGAACAAAAGATTAAGCTGGATCGAGAGTCACTTTAGGATGGTATAGCTGCCTTTGGCTTTGCAATGCCGACTGTACTCTGTTCAAATCAAATTGCACTTTTCTTGCCGCTGTTGCTATGCCAAATCGAAATTTTGCAGTTCGTCAATTCCGTTAGCTAAAGCAGAAACGAAATTTGAACGTTTGCATGTGTGCGTGTCCATTTCGCGCGCTCACCAAACTCTTCGTGAACTCTCTCTCTCTCTCTCTTGGTCTGTTAACCGTTCATAGCGTTGCCACCCTGTTACCCACTTGGACAGTCACTATCGATAGACCCACATCCCACTGCAACAGCTTTGGCAGCAAGCCAAAACGCAATATACTCCCAAATGCAAAAATGGGATGAGGAGTTAACCCTTCTGGACGGTCACAGTGTTCAACTGACCGAAGTACAAAATCAATGGGATCTTTTTAAAGTACAACATCAAGAAATGTTGAAACAGCGTTGAAGGCGCCTTTTCAGGCGATTATTTTGAGAAAAGAGGTTTTGAAAAAACACAAGATATAAAAAACCGAATCCTGACAGGGCTAAACAGGAAAGCAACTGATCAATCAATGAACGCATCAATTCAGCAAAACATTGATTTGCGTGAGAAAAAAATTAATAAAGTTCAATATGGCCGCTACGGCATTAATACAGTCACTCAGAAACACTGGAGAGAACCAATGCTCCCATCAGATGGACATTGATGAAATAAAAGAAGATTTCGACGAATTGACAAACATTTTTAAGGATTTGGAGAAAAATGGACAAGAAACTCCGTCGATACAGGAGAAATATAGCGAGCTTAAAACAATGAGAAGAGAGAAGATGAGATGGTTGGTAGAGAACAAACCAACAGATCAAGTTATAAGCCTCAAGCAGATGGAGATTCCACAAATTTCTGGCGATATTTCGACATGGTCAAATTTTATTGACATATTTAAAGAACTAGTGGCAAACAACAACAACATTTCGAGGAGGGAAAAACTGATGCGTCTGAAAAAATCAGTGAAAGGCGAAGCATCACATTTTATAAAACACCTGACGATTAACGAGGAAAACTACGAAATAGCGTTATCTATCTTAAAAAATAGATATGAAAACCAACGAGATTTATTTACGAAACACTTTTACCAGATTTTGGACTTGCCACCAATGAACAGCGAGTCGGAAAAAAGTGTACGACAGATGCTGGATACTTGTCAAAAAAATATACATGCGATAAGAGGAATGGGTATTTAACTAGACGGCTCAGATGTTTTCATCGCAGGAATAATTCTGGAAAAATTCGACCGCCAAGGACTTCAACAATACGAGCACACATAAAAAAAAACAAAAGACGTGCTGCTATTTTTAGAAAAACATCTGCAAGCAATAAAAACAATAAAACCTAGACAGTACAAGGACAATGCAAGGGTTATGAGTACATCGATTGATAATGGGTGCGTACATTGCAAGATACCACGCCACAAAATACAAAACTGTAGAAAGTTTTCATTGCTATCAATAAAATATAAATACGAAGTTATACGAACAGAACATGTATGTTTTAGATGTCTGAGTCATAGATTTTCCCCAATCAAGGCTTGCCTAGAAAAATGCACTTTATGCAAAGACGGACATCATGAACTTCTGCATTTCAACAAAGAAACAACAACGTCTTTAACAACAAGAACAGCACAAACAACGCTTTTAGCAACAGCTCTAGTGGAGGTTCAAGCAGTTACTGGAGAATGGGTCATATGCTGGGCATTAGTGGATCAAGGATCACAAATCACCGTAATCTCAGAAGAAGCAGCTTAAGTGCTTCGATTACCAAAACAAAAAAAGAACACCGAAATATACGGACTTGGCGATAATCGTGTGGGAATATCGAAGAGAGTGATGCAGCTAAAAATTCGAGCACGCTTTCGAAGCAATGACAAGTTTTATGACGAAGCGGTTGTACTCACAAAAATCGTAAGCCCACAACCACCAAACTCATTCCAATATGATAATGAGATATGGAAAAATTAAGTCCTGGCAGATCCAACCATCACTGACAACGAAAAATGTATGGAAATAAAAACCAAAATTATTTTATAGTATAAATGCCATTTATAGAGGACAAAACACTAGGGGAATCAAGAAAAAAAGCAATGGCACGATACTTAAACCAAGAAAAATCCTGGCATAAAAACGAAAAACTGAAACAACAATACAAGGAATTCATGGAAGAATATGAAAACAAAAGTCATATGGTGGAAACAGAAGATATCGGAACTGAGAGATACTACATACCACATCAGGCAGTAGTTCGAGAAGAAAGAATAACAACCAAACTTCGAGTTGTATTCGATGCATCATCTACAACTACAAACGGGAAAAGTTTAAACGATATTCAACTTACTGGACCACATATACAAAAGACAATACTGGAGATTATAATAAAGTGGCTGAATTGGAAATTTGTCATAACAGCGGATGTTGAAAAAATGTACAGGCAAATAAAAGTACATCAAGAAGATCAAGAATATTTGAGGATGCTATGGAGAAAGGATCCAAAAGAACCTGTAAAGGAATTTTAATTAATAACAGTGACGTACGGAACAACGTCTGCACCATTTCTTGCAACCAGATGTTTGCTGGAAATATCAAAAAGATGTAAAAAGGAGAACATAAGACAAATTATTAAAGACGACTTTTATATGGATGACCTAATGACAGGTGCCGGAAACATCAAAGAGTGCACGGAAATACAAAAAAACATAGCAAGCGAATTAGATAACTATGGATTTCACCTTCGGAAATGGGCAACAAACGACAAAAAAATAACCATTGGATGGGATAAAGGAGTCACTGACAAATTATTCGAAGTCAACAACAAAGAAGCGATAAAAACACTCGGATTAAAATGGAGTCCACAGAACGACGATTTTAGTTTCAGCATCAACATCACCGATTGCAAACAAGTTACCAAGCGGAAGGCAATATCAATATTAGCCAGAATATTTGATCCAATGGGATGGCTATCGCCTGTTACAATACTAGCGAAACTATTTATACAAAAATTATGGATATCCGAAAAAAGATGGGACGAAGCATTAGACGAAAGAACATCAGAAATTAATCACAATGGAAAACATAAAGATACCACGATGGACAGGAGCAACGTCAAATGAACCACTGGAAATACACGGATTTGCTGACGCTTCTGACGTAGCATACGCAGCTGTTATATACGGGAAAACATCGACAAATGTAACAATAATAACAAGCAAAACCGAAAAACGTTACCAAAACTGGAACTATGTGCCGCTCATTTATTATCAAAACTAATCAATACAGTAACAAACACAATTCCGGTAACAAAATAAATATACGCCTGGAGTGATTCAACCATCACATTAAGTTGGATAAAGAACAGAAGGAATAAAGACAAATTCGTACGCTCAAGAGTGGAACAAATCGAAAAATTCGCACCAGCAGCAACATGGAGACACGTAGGATCGAAAGAAAACCCAGCAGATCTAGGAACCAGAGGTACCCAGCCCGAAAAATTGATTGACTTAACATTATGGTGGAGGGGACCCGACTGGCTACAAAATTCTCAGGAAAATTGGCCAACAGAAAAGGACTTATCTAAACACGTAACTTTGCACACATCAAAACAGGAAGCAAATTTCATAGACCACTTAGAAACTATATATAGTAATCTAGGAAAATTAAAAAGAATCGTAGCATACACAGCACGTTTTATCCGCCAATGCCAAAAAAAGGTTCAACTGGGAATCTGTCACTAGACGAAATTAAAGAGGCGGAGAAAATCATAATAAAACGACACCAATACAGAGAATACTTCGAGGAAGTTACACGACTCAAAGAAAATCTTCAAATAGAAACAAAAAGTAAATTAGCTCCGTTACATATCTTTTTAGACAAAAAGGGAATTATGAGAGTCGGCGGCAGACTGAAATTTGCACAAATACGTTACAACCAAAAAAATCCAATAATTTTAAATAAATCACATTTAACAGACCTAATAATCAAAGAAAAACAGTTAGAAACATTGCATGGAGGAATCCGAATTACAGAAGCACGAATTAGACAAAACTTTTCGATAATTGGATTAAAAAATGCAACAAAGAGAGTTATTCACCAATGTACAAAATGCACACGATTTTGGCAACATAATACACACCAACTAATGGCACAAATCCCAGAGCCCAGGGTTACGATATCAACCATTTAGTCATACCGGAGTAGACTATGCTGGACCCATAAACATTCGAGTCTCCAAAGGAAGAGGACAAAAATCATAAAAAGGCTATATAGCAATATTTATATGTTTAAGCACAAAGGCCGTCCATTTGGAAGCAGTAAGTGATTTAACGACAGACGCATTTATCGCAGCACTAAAGAGATTTGTGGCAAAAAAGGGGAAATGTCAGCAAATATACTCAGATAACGGCACAAACTTCGTCGGTGCAGAAAATAAATTGAATGTGGAGTTCTTTCGAGCATTGCAACAGAACAGCATAGCTCCAGGACTAAATAAGGAGAAGATAGAATGGCATTTTATTCCGCCGGCAAGTCCTCACTTTGGAGGAATATGGGAAGCAGGAGTAAAATCACTTAAATACCAACAGCACACTCACATATGAAGAAATGAGTACTCTATTAGCACAAAAAAAAGCAATATTAAACTCCAAACCACTATATCCAAAAGACTACGGAAATGAGTTCGATGATGTTCTAACGCCGGGTCATTTTCTGATTGGAAGACCAATGCTGGACATACCGGAGGAGGTGAATGAGAAGGCACTATCAGCACTAAATCGTTGGAAATTAATTTCAAAAATGAAGAATAATTTTTGGCGAAAATGAAAAGACGAGTACCTGGTGACACTACAAAATCGACAAAAATGGAAAATACTAGCCCAACAAAATGACCACTTGGACGAATCGAAGAAACTCATCCCGGGACCGACGGGAAAGTCAGAGTGGTGTTAATCAAAACTCAAGGTGGAATCATAAAAAAACCAATTCATAAAGTATGTCCATTAGAAACGGAGGTAAAAGAAAAAATACGAGGTAAAGATACTAGCTCGATGCAAACAGCAGTAATAATAAATTGTCTGCTGATATTATCCCTAAACAATCAATTCAAAGCAATGGATCAAGACTACATTATGAAATAAAGGAAAACCAGTACGTGAATAAGATGGCGCTGTCGTATCAAATCATTCTATCGCAAATAGCTCAGTTAATAGATAACTGTGAAAAAACACAAGCATCGATAACCAACTTACTCATTGATTTAAATCACGATCGAGTTTATCCACAATTGTTGAAACCAACACAAATAAGACAAGAGATCAGCGTCATCAAGGAAAAACTGTACCAGAAACAGCATCGGGGACAGAAATCAGAGAGATCTACAACCTCATGACGGCCCAAGCAATCATTGTGGACAAAAAATTAATCATATATGCTGAAATACCATTATTTAGTCAGGAATAATCTTACGTGTACAAACTTATACCAATACCATTCGAAAGATACGAGAAAACAATCATAGCTAAATTAAAGGCCGATTATCTCATTTATAATTTCAATATGGACGCTTACACTTTCATAACAGCACCACAATTAAATACATGCTCACGTCAAACCAATAAGCGCCTACTGTGCAGAGGGAATTGGGTATGGAAGGCCGCATCCGATAATTCATGTGAACTATCGGCCCTAAAACAAAGTCCGGATCCAGCATGTGAATTTCATCAAATACCATCCGAAAACATGTGGACCGAACTAGCCACACCAAACACTTGGCTGTATAAGGCGTCAGGCGATCCAGTTTTAGAATGGACCTGTGGAAATCACCAGAGTCAAGTGATGAAGATCACCAGCCAAGGAACCCTGAGACTTCGGCAAGGCTGTACTGCACGCAATGGGAAACACATATTAACCGCTGGCCACGACATCACCACTCAAGACACCATAACGGAGCAAGCATCACCACTCATCTCAATAGCGACTAATATTAAATTAGAAAATATAAATCCAATAGTAACCCATTCAATAAACAACACACTTGAATTTAATATACTTAAGAAATTAGTAATAGAACAGAAAGCTGAAAATACACAACTAAGAGGTATACAATTTCACCATATTAGTGGTCATACTTCACTTATATTAATTATCATAGCACTAATAGCCCTTAGTATTTTATATCTAACTAAGAAATGTAAGACAAAAAAAAGTAAAATTAAAATTGAGTTTGGAAAGGCCAATATTGGCTCCCCGCAAAATGTTTAGAAACTAAACATACAGCCCTCGCGATCCAATAATATAGGACGTAAATTAGTCGCTTAAAATATACATGACTAATCCATACCTGCCTAAAGATCGCGTACTTGAAAGGGGCACGCAAGAATTAGACCAAAGGGACGAAGGCGCATACTAAATGTGTGCGCATATGGTTTAAGGGGAAAAAGGTCAACCAATAGAAACCTAGCATAAACACTGATCGGCAGATACTAAGCAATATTTCAAATACCAAATAAGGACAACTATGTTACTATGTATCTCTATCTCATTTAAGCAACATGAAAATACGCATGGCTCAGGGTATAAAAACCCGGGCCATGCTCAATAAAACTTCAGTATTCTAACGGATATCGCGATTGTGTTATCATTTGCAGTTAGGATCTCCACAAGCAAGAAGTTCAGCAGCGTTTGACTACGCTCTATCTAATTGTCCAAGAGACTTGGAGTTTCAGAAGTGGACGCGAATTCATTTTGCATCCACCTCGTAACTTCTTGTACACCCACCGTAAATAGGTTTTTAGTTTTATCAGATGCTATTTAAGGATGGATATAGTTTTATGTGAGAATTTTCCCAACAAAACTTTATCAGATTGCTGATTGATACGTCAACTTGGTTTTCGACACTTTCTCCAAATATTTAATACAGAGTAAAGTAACTGTAGCGTGCTCATGTAACCATCAATATTTAACACTTTGTTGCATATATATAAACATACAAACGTAAATACATAATCACATAAATATAAATGAAACAGTTTATGTGCGCACATATTCCAGTCCCACGGTAACATGATCGGCCGTCTGCCGCTGCACTCGAATATGCTGCGCTTGCATTTGGCCGACTCGAAGAGCGGACCATATACAGTAGAGTACTTATGTATTGAGAGTATTTTGCCCTATATGCCTGTACACATGTACAAATTAACCAGTCTGCTGGTCCGTCGAGAGAGATTGTGTCCAAATCCCCGTCGAACCAATGAGACAGTATTATATGAGATTACAGCACGTCTTGCCGCAAGGGAATTAGCTTAAGATCTAAATATGCCAATCAAAGAATGCTTAACATAAACCCAAGAGTGTCAACGGCGACGCTGGCAGAGCGGCTGGCAGAGCGGCCGCCGACGCAGTTGTTGACGCTGTCGCTGTGGCCGCCGAAAGTGCTGACCACGCAGCATGTGCAAGGAGTCTTATTACGCCCGCTTTCGCTAGGGCCGCTGACCATTTGTTTATGTTATGCGCAGTTATGCACAAAACCAAACATAGCGACGGATGTGAGCCGCGTGATCAGCGACTATGTTGCGCTGCAGATCTTAGGCAGCGCGAATACAACGGCGGGTGTGAGCCGCGTGATCAGTGGTTAACTGCTCCCCTTCTCAAAACATTGCCGTCCTCGGCTATGCCAATGTTTGCAATCACCTCAGTCAGCTCTTGCGCTTCTCTATTTCTTTTCTCACGTTGTCTTAAAGAGATGAGAGCGCCCACGACGATGCCAAACACCAAGATTCCTGCAATGGCGGCTAATGAGATGGACTTGCCGAAAGCTTGATTTCTGAGCTCCTCGATGTAAGCTAAGTTGTCGGCGCTTAATCGATGCAGGAACGGCATGCTTAGTATACCGTCATGACCTGTGATGTTCAACAGAGGTGACATCGCGACCCCTGGGGAACGCCTTGGTATACTGTTCCGGTTGACGTATTGTGTGTGGTTTATGGTGGCCGCTGAATCGAAGGTGACCAAGAATGTGCCGTTGATTAGTAGGTTCGCATGGCCATCTGTGCTCGCCCTGGCTGGGCTGTCGTTGACGATGATTACCCCATCCTCGACGATTGTGATGGAGTTCAGGTGGCTAGGCTGCGTTCTACAATGGGCCATGCCTCCCGCATGCAGCTGCTGGGCGCACGTACTATTTGTCGCTAGCTCGCAGAACGTTGTAACGGCTGTCACGGCGCAGTTGGTGACCGCGACCACCTTGGCGTCGCACTCGGCTACAGTGTTGTCGTCGTCTGTGAGTTGCACGACTCTGCCACGATGTGTCACTGGGAATATGGTGACCTTTCTACAAGAGAACTTAACCTTGGGGTAGCTTATTATGATATGGATTACATTTTTGGATTGTAAGATTTTAATTCTAGATACTTCTAAAATGCTAGATACAGATACTTCTATGGGTTGATCAACCAGAATTTCTCTCGTGTCGCTATGGTCCAAAATACCTGGATTTATGGTATTTAATTTGGCAAGCGCAATAGTTAAAAGCAAATTATTTATTTCAGTGATTAAAATCCTGTTTCTTGTTAATAATAGTTCGAAAAGGTGGCCTGTGTCTATTTGCTCTTTTTTGGTGTATTTTAACAGTTCGTTAACAGTATTTGTTAATTTGTTTATTTGATTTCACGTTTCTGAGTTTATGACGATCTGTTTATTGTTGAAGTCGATTAACCGGCTCTCTGTGATTTTAATCTGGTCTAGGTCTCTAGCATCAGGCGTCCCTGCCACTATCTTCAGTGCCGTGCCAATGAAGTCTAGACTCCTTGCATTCCTGTGGTGGACCTTTAAAGCGGACAAAAGCGTTTTTACGTGTTCGGTGTCTGTATCTAATAACTTTTGCATATGCGAACGGGGAAATAGTAAGGTCAGTTTGTTTGTCTCCTCGAGCATGGTCATATAATCGGACAGGTTAACAGTGTGTCTCAAGTACCCATATTGTTCCCAAATAACCACCTCGCCATCTACGATGGGAATGTATTTAGAATGCTAGTAATCCGAAACCCGCGCGTAAACTGACGCTAGACATAACAGTATTATGAGTGCGAACCTGAAAGTAAAGCGAAGCCGGAGTAAGTGCGTGCTTGCGGTGCAAAAAGCATATTTCCTAATTTTATGTTTACTTGCTATTATGTGCGTGCGGTGCGAATATTTTCTTAATCTAGTCCTTATTTGATATTGTCCTTATGGACCACCCTCCCCTTTATTAGGACCGATGTCCCCAGGTCCGCTTCGACCTTCTGCTCCACGTATAGGACAGTAAGCTTGTTGCCGAGCCTTTTGTTGGTTTTGACGAGAACTTTTTCTCCTACCTCAAAAACTCTACTCTGCCTATTCTCCTTACTTGTTCCTTACTGACTGTTGCAATTCGGCCGTAGCCGAATGAATTACGTCGATCGGTTTTTTATCAATAGCGGAATGTATCGTGCCGTTGTATAGCACGGTGGCCCTTAGAATAAGCTCCACTGTGTTTGCACTGCCATTGTGGATCCCTAGGCTTCTAGCGATTTCACCTAGCGTGGAGTGGAAACGTTCCACTTGTCCATTGGATGTACTGTGTAAGGGGGTGCATTACTTATGGAAACCTCAAAGTGGTTTGACAGTAATGATCTAATGGTTTCCGAGTTCAACGATGGTTCGTTGTCGCAATAGATCGACTTAGCGTGTGGGAAAATGTTCATTAGTTGGATGAGCGCAATTTTTATATCTTCAATCGTACGAGACGCTATCGGTTGCACGACCGCAAATTTAGAGAATTTGTCTAAACATGTTAGAAAATCCTGTCGAGACAGTGCGTCGGCAACGTAATTCTCTTTGCCGGGTTTGTAGAAGACATTGGCGTTGTGCTCGTCAATGAACGCTTTCCAGCGCTTAATCTTTGCATTCGGTTTTCTTTCTGAAACCGCATATGCCAGCGGTTGGTGATCTGTGAATATATTTATTCCCTTTGCCCCGTACAAGTTGTGGCGAAGTTTACCTAAGGCCCAGACAATCGCGAGCAATTCTCGCTCATTTGTTGCGTAATTGGCCTCCCTGTCTATTAACGTTCTCGAAATCATTGTGATCGGACGACCGTTTTGAGAGAGAACAGCCCCTATGCCGTGACCTGACGCGTCTGTTGTCAAGTCGAAGGGTGACTTATAGTCAGGGTAAAGTAACATGACATCTTCGGATGCCCTGATGTTTCTTAATTTTTCGAACGAGTGTTTTTGCACTTCGTTCAGCTGGATCGGGATTTTCCTCGATCGATGTTTGCTAACGGAGCCATTTTCTCCCTTTAAAATATCGGACAATGGCCTAGCTATGGATGCGAAGTCTTTAACAAAGCACCTGTAGTAACTGGCGAGTCCCAAAAAGGATCTCACCGCGAACAAATTCTTAGGCTCAACGTATTCCTGTATGGCATTAACTTTTTCGGGGTCAGTTTTTGCCCCCTCGCCTGTCACTAAGTACTCCACGCTTTCGCTAAAAAACTGGGTTTTCTCTCGCGCTACTCGCATGTTGGCGTCTAAGAGGTTTCCTAAGACCGCATCAACGTGTCTGACATGGTCGTTCTCATTTTCCGAGAACACAATCACGTCATCGACGTACACGTAGCAGCATTTGCCAATGTACTCTCTGAGTACATCGTCAATGGCACGTTGAAAGATGCTGCCAGCGTTTTTTAGACCGAAGGGAAGTCGGCAGAACTCGTACTTCCCTCCATTTACTGAAAACGAGGTCTTTTCGCGGTCCTTTTCTGCTAAGACGATCTGGTGGTAACCAGATTTCAAGTCTAGGGTGTCAAAAAACTTAGCCTTACCCAGATTTGATAAAATCATGGATATGTCTGGCATGGGGTACTTGTCAGCTATCGTTTGTTCGTTAAGCTTTCTAAAGTCGACCACTAGTCTTTTCTTTTTTTTCCCCAAATTCGTCTACTCCATTTTTGTCTACTACCCATAGTGGGTTATTATAAGGTGATCTTGATTTCCGTATAATACCGTCTTTAAGGAGCTGTTCCATCTCCTTGGCGACGAAGTCTGCTACTCCCATAGGATATGGGTAAAGCTTGGTGTAAATAGGGGACTCGTTGGTGGTTCTGATTGTAGCAACAACGGCCGTGTTGTAAGGCAGCGATTCGTTTGGGTTTGCAAAAACCCTAGCCCTAGCAGTAAGGACCTTTTCAAATCTAGCCTTGGCATGGGAAGGTATCTCTGAGTCTTTTAGTTTGGTGATATGTTCTGTACCGTTTTGGAGATTTATTTTGCCCTTCTTCAAATCGAAATTTGCCTGAACCTGTCTAGGCCAATAATCCCGTCAAAGGTAGATAGGCTGTTTTGAATAAAAAATGGAGATGTCACTCCGAATATGGAGAGAACAACTTTCTCTTTGATTTGATCAGAGCCGTGAATGGAATTTACGGTAAAAGACTTTTGGGTGGGCACTACGTGTTTAAGCTGTTTACAAGGCTTCATGTAGTTTTTTGACGCCCCAGTGTCGATTAAGAATTTGAAAGTTATCCCCGCTACTTTTTTTTGTATAAATGGTAGCAGGGATTTGCCCCTAAAAAATTAACGCAATCACTATCGCTTTCTTGGTCGTCGGCAGCTTCGCTGGCGTGGCGGCTTTCTCATATGAGGCAGTGGACCCGTCATCTTGTGATAGGTGGTCCACTCTTTGGCGCCTCTGGCCTGTCACTCGTTCAGTTCCACTTCTTTTCTGTGCTCTTGGGGGCCCTTGTTCCTTTTGGAACACAGTTGGTTGCCTAAACTTAGACGAAGTGTCTACCTCCATTGGCTCTTGGCCCTGTGTGCTAGTCTGTGGCTGCTGGAAGCCACCCTGCCTTGCGTAAGCTGGGCTCTTGGTATGGTTAGGATTGGCCCCTGCACCTCTCTGTTCTTGTTGTCTGTTCGACCTAGCCTGAGGCTTCTGGTCGTGCCTGTTGATTTTGTCCTCTAAGGACTTGGCGTAGTTCGCCGCGAAAGCATATCTTTCGTGGTTTGCTTCTACTTCCTTTGCTAATGGCAAAGCTGAAGGCAAGTCAGGTGGGTGCGCAGAGAAAAGTACATCTGTTTGGCTTCTCTTCAAGCCTGATATGAATACTCTTAGGGCATCGCTTCTAAATTTATCATTATTGGTCAACAATGTCAGCTTCTTTTCTACTTCGTCGTAATATTCTTGGATTGTCAAGCCGCCCTGTCTCAAGGTGCCTAGTTCTTGTTCTATCACATGCAAGGCGCGTTTGTCGCTATACGAGGCATCCAATCGACTTATGAAAGCGTCAAAGTTTAATGCTGTGCTGAACTGAGAGAGAATCGCGTTCGCCTTATCTCTGATTTATTATTATTACCGCTTGGTTATGTCTGCTACTGCCCTGGTAGGGCTTGAAAATTTTATAGGCAGCATGAGCCGCTTGACGCCACGAAACGTATGTTTCTGGTGCACCAGTGAATTCTTGCAGGCACTTGACGGCGGCTAAAGGTTCGTCACACGTTACCCCCGGGGTCACTTCCACATCCTGATACACTATTATTTCTGGCACAACTAGATGGGAGTTTTTTAATTTGCCTGTTAGCTCTTCTAACTGATCTTTGAATTCTTGCCGCAGCGCTCCAAAATTTCGTTCGTGTTGAGCTGCCTTTGCCGACAGTGCGGCGTTCACTGAGGCCTGAATTATGGCCGAAATCTGTTCACTGTTCATCATTGTTAATCTTCTGTCAACTTTGATATCACAAATACCTTTTATCAGTTCGTCTATTTCACTGTTAGAACTAGAATCACAATATTCGACGACTATGCCGTCGCACATAAGTACAAATTCAGATACTATTCACGAACTCGTTTTTAATTTTTTATTTTTAACGTGAAAACTAAATTTTGGCTTTGGGTTGTCGGTTTTAGACAATTTGCATTTAACGTATATTTTTTATAAAGCTTTTGCGCTTCACATAGAAAAAATTATAGAAAAAAACATAAACCCAAGAGTGTCAACGGCGACGCTGGCAGAGCGGCTGGCAGAGCGGCCGCCGACGCAGTTGTTGACGCTGTCGCTGTGGCCGCCGAAAGTGCTGACCACGCAGCATGTGCAAGGAGTCTTATTACGCCCGCTGTCGCTAGGGCCGCTGACCATTTGTTTATGTTATGCGCAGTTATGCACAAAACCAAACATAGCGACGGATGTGAGCCGCGTGATCAGCGACTATGTTGCGCTGCAGATCTTAGGCAGCGCGAATACAACGGCGGGTGTGAGCCGCGTGATCAGTGGTTAACTTACACACACATTATTACATGAGAACGTCGCCTTTATACATTCTAAGCTTAAGCGAACCATATTATTTGAATAAATCGCTGGATTTATTTAACAAAACCAACACACTTTAGTCTGCGATTATTTTCACCTGATTTGAGTCAAGAATCGATTAATTTTTTATACCCTGATCCCATTAAAAATGGGAAAAAGGGGTATTATGGTTTTGTGCAAAAGTATGTAACAGGCATAAGGAAGCATCTCCGACCCCATAAAGTATATATATTCTTGATCACTATCAATAGCCGAGTCGATTTAGCCCTGTTCGTCTGTCCGTCTGTATGAACGCCTGGTCTCAGAGACTACAAAAGCTAGAGACTTCATATTTGAAATACAATACAAGTTTATCATTTTTTTCGATATCTCTTCCCGTTCAAAAGTTATCGATAAATTTCGATTCCAGCTAAGTGTTTTTCAGGCATAACTTCAAAGTCATAAAAGCTAGTGACTTTATATTTAAGTTTAAGGTACTGTACTGCCGGCTCGATACAGTCAGTCAGTCTGTTTGTCTATCTGATTAACTTCCTGTATTTCTGCCTGCCTTCCCTTAGTTTAACTGACTGCTTGCCTGACAGCCTGTCAGTCTGTTTGAGTTCCTGCCTGTCTATCTGTCTGCAGGTATGCATGTCTGTCTGCATAACTGGCTGTCTGCCTGTCTCTCTCTCTGCCGGTTTTCCTGAATGTCTGTCTGCCTGTAAGTCTGCCTGAATGTATGTCAGCCGGTTTGATTGGCTGTTTGTCTGCTTGTCTACCTCGCTGTCGGTGTGTGCCTGTCTGTCCATCTGTCTGTCTGATTTCCTGCCTGTCTGTCAACTTCTCTGCCTGTTTTTCTGTCTGTCACTCTGTCTGCCTGCCTGTCCGATTGTCTGCATGTGTATTTCTGTCTGTCTGCCTGTCTGATTGCCTCTCTGCCTTTATATTTGCCTATTTGCCTGTCGGTCTGTCTGTCTGCATTGTTATGTACAGTTTCTGCCTTTGGTATATTTTCACAAATAATTATTATACACTGATCCCATTAAAAATGCGAAAAAGGGTATAATGGCTTTGTGCAAAAGTATGTAACAGGCATAACGAAGCATCTCCGACCCCATAAAGTATACATATTCTTGATCACTATCAATAGCCGAGTCGATATAGCCATGTACGTCTCTATAAACGCGACTACAAAAGCTCGAGACTTCATATTTGAAATATAAGTATAGTGGCGGGACGATACAAGTTTATTTTATCGATATCTCTTTGAAGGGCTTTATCTTCTTAACCAAATATCTGGTTGTATTAAGGATAGCAGATTTGAAATTGTTGGACAATTTCCTATAAAATAAGTTCATTCAATATTTGATTTTGCAACCTCACAAGAATTAGATGTATGGAGTTCTTGTTAAAATTAGCGTATACGCTTCCTCAAGAGGAGGAACACACTGATGAAAACACATTAAACAAAGATAATAAAAAGATCAGAAAGAAGCGAATACAAGATGCGTTTTTCAAACAAGTTGGACTTAAAGTAGACTGCCCCAATTACGGATACGGAAACTCAAACGATGGAAACACTTAGAGGAGATTTTTTGAAAATGATGAGGCTGTAACTCAATCACTGGGATAAACAATCAAATTGTTAAGAGATTGGGAACGATCTTAAATGTTTTAAACTGCAAGGAACAAATTAATTCTGCAAAATATGGAGAATATGCTTCAAAAACTGCATCACTTTTGGCAAAATTATATCCACAGAAAAAGTTGACCCCGACAGTCCATAAAATATTGGCGCATGGCAAAGATATAATTAAATATCAGACTTTGCCAATTGGAGAGCTTTCTGAAGAAGCACAGGAGTCCCTAAATAAGTTTTATAAAAAATACAGGTTGCTAAACACTTTCAAAGCATCAAGGGTGAGACAGAATGAGGACCTCTTCAACATGTTAGCAGCATCTTCCGATCCACTTATTTCATCACTGCGCCATGTAAAGTCACGAAAAGAGTTAGAAAATATTTATAGCTCAGAAATGATTAGTCTTTTAGATATACCTTCTGTAATAGATTGTGAGCAATATTTTACAAAAAATTCAAGTTTACAAATAAAAAAAAAATTATTTATTTTAATATTTGTAATATTAGCTTTTAATCATAAAAGCCTTTCAAACAAAACATAATAAATCAATAAATTAAAAAAATATATGCTTTACTTCCCATAAAATTGATTTTTCCACAAATTTCAACTTTGCTTACCCTTACGCTTTTATAGGTTGATCAATTTTCTATTATATGCTTTTTAAATTGATCGATTATCTCATTTGGTTCAAAAGTTATGATTTTTGCAACGAAAAAACTCAAATGGCGCCACTGTGGGACGCTTGACTTTAATATTAATAGCTGAGATACAACCTGAGTATAATAATGATTTTACATGTTTTAATATTGCTTTAGTTTTTAGCAGAGACCATTTTTTGTATTTTACTCATATTTTTATTTTCTTTTTCTTTTTTAAAAACACTAATATTATTATTTCGAAAACAGGGATCCGCATTAGATTTTCTTGTTTTATTTAATAATTCGACCGAATGTGAGTTATTGTGACTTATTGCTTGTATTCTACTTTATTGAAAGTAGAATGGAGTCACATTTAGTATGGACTTGTAGTTTGCTGCACTGGACACGGATTCCATTAGTTTTAATTTTGGTATTCATAAGGTCTTGGTTTATAAACGATTCGTGAGCCTCAATCTTGTGGACTATGATTTTGAGAAAGTTGCACTTTTGATTATATTCACTCGCAGCTACACCCAATTTGATGCTTTTATGTTTATGTTTTAGCGCGTTTCTTTTTTCTTGACAATTTCTTTAGTTTATGTTCAATCAGTTTTAAATATATGTTAACTAAAGAGCGCCAAACAGAGATCGGATTAAATTGGTAACGGGCTTAACAGGGAGTGGTTAAATAAGTAAGAAGTTAGTCGAAACATATAGGATAGTCTGAATATATGTATATATTGCTGTTATATATTATACTACATTCTTATGGAAAGTACAAATGAGGCATTTTTATTTAATTATTTATTTATTAATCTTCATATATTATTGGTTTTCATGTTACACCCCAATGAAGGATGGTTCAAGTTTGCAAGTCTTGAGCTAAACTAATAAAGAAAAAACAAATATTAATAAATCTATATCCAAGGTATTTACTATTACTACTACAAAACACTACTCGTCTAATGATATAAAGTACTTCGTGGTGAAATAAACACATCAGTACTCAAAAAACCAGATGTATACAAAAAAAAATAGAGATGATTGCTTATAGCTAAGCAAGTGCCGGATTCACAAAAAAAGTTTTGTTTGTTAAAAAATTAAGATAATAAAGGGAAATTTTAAAAATTATCTTTAATTTAATAATGGGTAACCAAAAGATGGCTTGGATTCTGTGTAACAAATTTAATTTATAAGAATCTATAGCCTCACATAAAGCTCCTTTACAGTACATTAATACTCGCTGCTTTTAAATAACATGCTTCGAATGTGAGTTCACTTCAAGCACGCAAATCTAATCTTTAACTACAATGTAAATGCAAAATAAAAAAAATAAAAATCAAGATGACAAAATATCATTTAAATCAATACAGTTATATACCTTGACAAAATAAAAAAATCGTTTCTTTCAAGCAATGAATAAATTATAGGAAAAAATACAAATTTTTGGTTCCACTCAAAAAGCCAATAAATACTTTTAAGTTATAACACGAATACCAAAAATCACAGGCTTGTAATATACAGGTGTGCTTTGGTTTTTTGTTACTTCTAGCCTACACCATATGCGACTCAAAACTACATGTTGCAAGCGCCCTTTTGACACTGTATTGAATTTTTCACAATTAAATTAAATAATTTAAAATGACCTGAACAAACCAAGGGCTTATTTATATACATAAGTGTGAAAGAATCACAACTGAGTTTAGGTTTTGATTTCAAAGGTTGCTTTTCCTTTGATCTTTGTGGTGTAGGAAATTCATTTTCGAATGGAACGTGCTCAATGACTTAACAGAGCTATTTTAGCAGCTTATATTGCAATGCAGCTACATAAAGAGTAAATCTTTTATTGTCAACTTTTAGGTGTTCTGATAAGAGGCCAATACCATTAACTCGAAATATTTTTAAAAATATTTTTATTAATTAACGTTTTTTAATAGGTATTACAATTGTATTATAAAGTTTGTTACGTCCCGAAGGTAGTAACTCCGACCCCTCAAAGTATACATAATTTGGCTCAGGATCAATAGTCGTGTATATCTGTATCTATGCAAACTGCTCTCTGACTTGAAACATCCTTGCTGAAATTTTATGTATATAAATTAAGAAGTGCTATCCCACGATGTAGTTATACAAGCGGGAATCCTTCGATGTTGCAGGTAATCCAATGGCTAGGTTAATAGCCTCCAGATCCCTCGGTGGCTCGTAGGGTGTGATCACCTCGTACTCGCTGGTCCTCCTTGTGAGGATTAGGTTGGGAAGTATTAAGCTTCCAACCGCTGGCCTTGTGGCTCAGTGATATATCAATTAAATGACAAGTATGATTTGACGGCTAAGGCCGGAGCAATGACGTTTATTCTATTCTCTTTAGAGAACGATTCAGAACTAAATTCAAAGTACAAAACAAGCTTAAGCTAAGGCTACAAACTCATAGCCGGCAAGCCGACTCAGCATAAGCGATAACGCTGCTCTTGCGACACAGCTAGTGTTATGCCAAAGCGTAAGATACAAAGTCGTGGTCGGCAAGCTGACTCAGCATATGCTACAGCACTGCTCTGGCGGCGCATGCGAGTGTCATGTTACCGTCGCTGGCCACTGCAGCTGGGACGCTGAACTTTGGTATTTGACGCGTCAGCGCTATGCGAGGCATGCTTGATAACTTATTGATATATGTACGAGGGTTACTCGTTAACTATTCCCCCCTTAGAATTATGACCGTCCTCGGTCATGCTGTAACTAACGATGACTTTCTGAGCCTCCCTCGAAGCTCGTCTTCTCCTCAGGATCTGGCAGAGGAGGATAGAACCACTGAAGATGAGGCTGACTCCTACTCCAGCTGCGAACCAAACCTTTGGTGATCCGGCCGACGTCATGCACTTAGTGCCATTGATGATAGCCGAGCGCTCGAAGGTGACGAGATGCGTGCCATTTGTTGATATCTCTGGGCCGTCGTCCGTGCTGATTTTAGCTGAGCACTCATTGATAATTATGACGCCATCGTCCACATAAGTGATAGGTTTCAGATGGCTGGGTTGAGTGTGGCATATGGCTGTGCCTTCAGCGTGTAGAGCTCGTGCGCAGGTGTCATGGTGTCAGTTTGCATATTGCAGCGTAGGTGGTTGTCGCGCACTCCGTGACTGCTAAAACATCGCTGTCGCATTCGGCCACGGTGTCATCTTGTAGTTGTAGTTAGGTATGTTGGTGTGATACGGGGAAAACGGTAATCTTCTTGCAGATAGACTTAATTCTGGGATATGCGATTAATATGTGTATGATATTTTCGGACTGAAAGACCTTAATACTAGCTGCCTCCATCAAACTAACTACGGGGACCTCTGCGGGATGTTCAGCCAAAATGGACTTCGTTATGATCGAAAATAGTAGTATTTATTATATTGGACTTTGCAAGAGTGATTGTGAGCATCAAATTTTGAATCTCTATGATAATCATTTTATTTCGCGCTAATAATGCTTCATATAGATGCGGGGAGTCAATTAGTTCATTCTTTTTGGCTCTGACTATCTGACTGACTGTATCAGTAAGCTGATTTATTTGCTTCTGTGTCTCTGAATTTATCGTTACTTGCCTATTGTTTGACTCAATTAGTTGTGATTCGGACATTCGGACTTTTTCAAAATCTGACTGGGGAAATAGCTCGGACAACTTTTCCGTCTCGTCCGCGATCTTTGTAAAGTCCGTCAAATTACTCGAGTGTCTCATGTAATCCCGTTGCTCCCATACTAACACATTTCCGTCTATTACGGGTATGTACCTTGAGTGCGAGTAATCGGTAATCCGAGCATTAACTATCGCTAGTATAGAAAGTATCGTACCCACAAGCCTGTAAGAAGAAAGGTGGGGTGAAAGTTGTTATAAATTTTCGATTTTTCTTATCTTATGTGTTTTGGTTTGGTTTCGTAAGGCAACTGCTACCTGAGGTTATCCTTGTGGACCACCCTCCCCCTAATGAAAACAGACGTTCCCAGGTCTGCTTGTATCCTTTCCTCTGAACACAATGGGGTCAACTTGTTGCCTAGCCTCTTATTGTTTTTTAAAAAAAACCTTTTCTCCTACCTCAAACACTCTGTTTTGTCTTGCCGGGTTGCACCTATTCATATTAGCTTGTGGGGCTTTTGTAATTTTCTCTCTAACGACCTGTATGACCTCTTCAGACGCTGCGTGCATTACCTCAATCGGTTTTCTGTCTGTAACCGAGTGTATCGAGATATTATATTCTACTGCTGCCCTTATGATTAGTTCAGTGGTGTCGTCGATTTTTTTGTCAAGTTTCATGCACCTAGCGATTTCCGTCAGGGTACTGTGGAATCTTTCCACTTGTCCGTTCGAGCTACTGTGTAAGGGGGGTGCGATGTCTATGTTGTAGGTGTTCTTGAGTAGCGATGTAATTGTTTCGGAATTAAAAGAAGCCTCATTGTCGCAGTATACTGTCTTGGTATTCGGGAATAAATTAATCAACTGAATAATAGGCATTTTTACATCTATTATCGTGCGTGAGATTAGTGGTTGCACAACGGCAAACTTTGAAAACTTGTCGATGCAAGTTAGAAATAATTTTTTGTCCGTTGAGAAAATGTCGATGTGCAACATTTCACCCGCATACGATGGAATTGGTGTCATCCCAAGTTCTTGGTTTTTGGGGTGCCTGTCGTATTTTGCCTTGGTGCATATTCTGCAATTTATGACCACTTCCTTAGCCAATTTATTCATTTTTGGAAAATAATAGTCGCGAAGGACTTGTTTGATATTTTCCTGAGTGGCTCTTGTCAGTAAAATTAATCATATGGCGAGTCTTGCTGCCGAAAAGTATGATGTGTCGTTTAAGTGGGAAGCGTGCTTCTTCTAGGACTATTTGGTTCCTGAAGCAGTTCAAGGGTTTGTCAATCGTCTCGACCGTGTAGGTTAGAGAGATTTCGCTGTAGACAGTGACAGCGTCTGACCGAAGGTCGTCCTGTAAGGCATTTATGTTTTGCCTGGAAAGGGCATCTGCGACAAAATTCTCTTTTCCCGGTTTATAGAATACCTTTGCGTTATGTTCGTCAATGAACGACTTCCATCGTTTAATCTTAGCGTTTGTGTTTCTGTCCAAGACTGAGAAGGTGAGAGGTTGGTGATCAGTAAAAATGTTGATTTCTTTTGTACCATACAGGTAATTTCTCAGCTTACCGAGAGCCCATACAATTGCCAATAATTCTCTCTCATTCGTGGCATAGTACGATTGGCTTTGTTTTAACGTCCGGGAGATCATAGTAATCAGTCTGTTTCCCTGAGATATGACAGCCCCGATACCGTTTGCAGAGGCATCAGTCGTTAGGTCGAAAGCGATCTTAAAATCTGGATACATGAGTATAACATCTTCTGGTGTCAAAATGTTTCGCAGACGCTCAAAAGCATTGCGTTGAGCTTCATTAAACTCAACTTCAACCTTCCTGGACATGTGTTTGCTGACCGTGCCGTTTTCGGCTTTGTCTGTTAATGGTCTTGCTATTGACGCAAAATCTTTGACAAACGATCTATAGTAACTGGCTAGGCCGAGAAACGATCTGAGGCTGAATAAGTTTTTTGGCTCGACATATTCCTGTATTGCCCTAACTTTTTCGGGGTCAGTCTTAGCCCCTCCCCTTGTTACAATGAAGCCCAAGTATTCGACGCTCTCTTTAAAGAACTTTGTTTTTTTTTTGTGATACTCTCATATTGGCATCGCATAAGCACTTTAGTACCGTATCGACATGCCGGACATGATCAGCTGCGTTTTCAGAGAAGATTATTACGTCGTCCACGTAGACGTAACATATTTTACCTATCTGTTCCCTTAGAATTTCGTCAATGGCCCTTTGGAAGATGCTTCCCGCGTTCTTCAGACCAAAAGGTCAGCGCCAGAATTCGTATTTACCTCCGTGTACTGAAAATTACGTTTTCTCGCGATCTTGTTGTGCTAGGTAAATTTGGTGAAAAATTTTGATTTTCCCAAGTTTGCCAAAATTAAGGGAATACTTGGCATTGGGTATCGATCGGCTATAGTTCGCTCATTTAGCTTCCTAAAGTCGATTACCAATCGCATGTTTTTGTTACCATTAGCGTCTGTCACTTTATTATCGACAACCCATGTTGGGCTGTTATACGGAGATCTGGATGGTCTAATAATGCCTTCTTTTAGTAGGTGTTTAATTTCGCTGTTTACGAAATCTGCAACTCCCATGGGAGGCGGGTACAGTTTGGAGTAAATTGGTTCATTGTCTATCGTGCGGACTGTGGCAATAACTGATGTATTAAAGGGTAGCGCCTCGTTAGAGGTCGAAAATGCCTTTATCCTTCTCAGTATCATACTTTTGAACTCGTTTTTAACGAACGCGGGCACAGTCATGATATTGGTATGGTTCCGATATGTTTTTGTAGTTCAAAGTACGATTTTCCGGATCTAGTTTTACGTTTGCCTGCGTTATTAAGTCAAATCCTATGATCAAATGGACGGAGTGTGTCTAATAGAAAGAATGGTGAGATGTGTTTGAAAATTTTCATCAAACATTTGTTTTGGATTTTGCTGGAACCATGTATGGTGTTCACAGAAAAAGGTTCGTCGACAGGAATTAAATTTTTTAGTCTTCTCCCACCCAGCTGTCGTGTGATGCACGGTACCCGGGATCGCTCTCTTAAAAATTCAACGATTCAATATCATATACAGAATCACTGTCCTCATCTAGCTCGGCGGCCGCGGCTAATCCATCGTCTTCATAGTTCTCCTCTTGGTCAACGCGGTCACTCTGAACAACATTGTTAACCCGCTGGCGCCTTGGGCCTGTTACCCGATCAGACGTGTTCTGCCTTTTTTGGGCCTGCATTTCATGGCCTTGCGACTTTCCGAAGTTAGTGCGCGGCCTAAATTTGGATGAAGAATCTATTTCCATGGGCTCTGGGGACTGACGTGAATATTCCCTATTACTTTGTGGTACCTCTTGACAGGCGTTGTTATTTTGCGGTCTTTTATAAAAATGGGGGTTTCTTTGTTGACCCCGTTCGTCCTTATTATTATTTCCCTGCCTGGTGTTCGAGCGATTCTTGTTGTTCTCGCTTGCTAGAGCTCTGTCTTCGACTGCTTTGGCGTATGAAGCCGAAAACATGCTTCGCTCCATACTCGACTCTGCTTCTCTGGCTAAAGCTAAGGCGGATGGTAGGTCTTTGGGCTGAGCCGGAAACACGATTGATTTTAGAGATTTTTTAAGTCCTGAAATGAATGCATGTAATGAGTCAGATCTGACTTCTTCGTTGAGCAGTGTGGCTCGGTCAGGTTCATGGGACATTACGATTTTGTTAGTGACGAGAGTCAACTTCCGTTCGACTTCATCGTAATACTGCATGAGGGTCGAATCGCCCTGCCTAACCATCTCTAGTCCCTGTCGTAGGAGCCGTAGGGATGTCTTGTCCGCATAAGTACAGTCCGACCTAGCTACGATGGCATCGAAGTTAAGTACTGTGTTGTGTGACACCAGCAATCGTCTGAATTGCCGTTGAACTCTGGGGCTGATTTAATTATTTACAATGGTATGTCACACCTAATGTCTAAGTTTACGGAAATTCTCTGGTATGTTTCAACTTGCGGAGCTTCTACCCGTAAACTACTGACCTGTTGCCTTACTTTATTTAGCTGTGATTGGAATATTGCTTCTTGCTGGGCCAGCGCTTGGCTGACCGCGTTTGTAATTAATGCCTGTACTTGGTTCGGGGCCATGTTTGGTTTTGTTTGTCTTTGCACTTTGTTACTTTCAGGTTCTAAGTCTACGTTGTCGTCACTATCGTACTCTCTCTTAAGTTCCCTATTCGCGTTTGACCAGCTCATTAGTTTATATCGAATAAGTAACTATTTAACTCCTCGCATTTAATATTTTACTACAATGCGGCCGATTATTCGCAGTCGGCAAAAAAGCAAATATTGATAAAAAAAATTCATGTATTTGTTATTTATTATTATTTTACGTTTCGAGCGCTTTAGGTAAAAGAAGCTCGTAATCACTTTGCAACTCAATATTTTTATTCGAAACGAATTTTGATTAACTTGGAGTCACTTTGGTGAACTTACATGTTTTATTTGGGCGTTAACTATGTTAGTGTGTGGTTCAATTAAAGTTGGGCGCCAATTATGAGATACTATCCCACAATGTAGTTATACAAGCGGGAATCCTTCGATGTTGCAGGTAATCCAATGGCTAGGTTAATAGCCTCCAGATCCCTCGGTGGCTCGTAGGGTGTGATCACCTCGTACTCGCTGGTCCTCCTTGTGAGGATTAGGTTGGGAAGTATTAAGCTTCCAATCGCTGGCCTTGGGGCTCAGTGATATATCAATTAAATGGCAAGTATGATTTGACGGCTAAGGCCGGAGCAATGACGTTTATTCTATTCTCTTTAGAGAACGATTCAGAACTAAATTCAAAGTACAAAACAAGCTTAAGCTAAGGCTACAAACTCATAGCCGGCAAGCCGACTCAGCATAATCGATAACGCTGCTCTTGCGACACAGCTAGTGTTATGCCAAAGCGTAAGATACAAAGTCGTGGTCGGCAAGCTGACTCAGCATATGCTACAGCACTGCTCTGACGGCGCATGCGGGTGTCATGTTACCGTCGCTGGCCACTGCAGCTGGGACGCTGAACTTCGGTATTTGACGCGTCAGCGCTATGCGAGGCATGCTTGATAACTTATTGATATATGTACGAGGGTTACTCGTTAACTTATACGCTTTTTGCTCTAGAGAGTACATATGACTGGACTTTTAGTTTGCTGCGGTGGACACGGATTCCATTAGTTTTAGTTTTGGTATTTATAAGGTCTTGCTCATATTCTATAGGTTTATAGACCATTTGATGCACACAAGTAAGATTTTGCTAGTTTCTAGGGACCAGCCTTCAGATAACATATCTTCCAGTAGTGTTTTATTTTAAATTTTTATGAAAATTGAGCGGGACTTTTAAGTATTAAGTGACTTCAGTTTCCTTTGAATAATGGTTGGATTCCACTAGCATTTTGTTGTTATTGGAAGTTAAATATAAATTAATGATTCGTCACATTTTGTCTTGTACATTTTGCTTCAAGTTGTTTTCATCAGTTTTGTTATTGATATATTTTAGATCTTATTTCCATTAATTAGGTTGGTTTGTTCGAAATTCTTAATTTATTACCTGATCTTATTACAGAACAGGATGAATTAGGTTTTTTTTTGTGCCTTTCTAATTTTATGAAAATGTATGTACAGACATATGCAGGATACAACCCATCAGGACACAATGCACAACAAACGGCGAGAGAGGTCACGCAGGAGCGCAAAAAATAGCAAAGCTATGTGTGAATGTGAGAGCGTTTTTTTTTTTCCATTTAGTAACAGTCATGACAGATATAATTTTAAGGGACGTATAATTTATGTCGCTCTTATTTCTAATGCATTCAAGCTGATTTTATTAATTATTCAAACGCACCCTACTGAGGATATATGCTGTAGTACAATTCTACTTAGGTATCTGAGAAGAGAATATACAAATTCAAGGAATATTTTTGATATTTTGTTCTTCTATGTATTGTTTTTATACCCTGATCCCATTAAAAATTATAAGAAGTAGAGGCACCAAATTTGGTACGTATATTTTCATATGGTAAACAGAGGTTAAATACATTTCACTTTATGGATACCTCCTTCCAATCTCGGAGAAATCGAAAAATACGTAATTTTAGAGGTATGACCTTCGGATTTTACATATTTATACATTTATATGCCATCTTTGTGTCCTACAAATTTCAATACGATCAGACAATAACCAAAGAAGTTATTAACGATTTAATGAACCATAGTTCGGGGCCAAAGGAAGAAGAAGAAGCAAAGCAATCGCATTACGCGCGTAGCCAGCAGCTTGCGTTTGTATATGTGTGTGTGTGTTTTTATGAATGAATGCAGATAAAGAATTATGAATGTAAGAACTGGGTTCAGGGTATCTCCTAGTCCGGCACTCTCGACTAGAGCACTCTTACTTGTTCTAAGGTGAATTGCATTTCACAATAGAATTTAATTAGTGATTTTGGTGTTCGTGTTATAACTTAAAAGTATTTATTGGCTTTTTGAGAGGAACCAAAAATTTGTATTTTTTCCTAAAATTTATTCATTGCTCTGCTTTGGTTATTTTTAATTCTTTAATTAACAAGTAAGAGTGCTCTAGTCGAGAGTGCCCGACTAGGATATATCCTGATCCATGGTCTTACATTCATTCAAGCTATTTATCGGTATTCATACATAGAAACACACACACATATTCAAAACAAGTAAGAGTGCTCTAGTCGAGAGTGCCCGACTAGGAGATACCCTGATCCAAGGTCTTATATTCATTGAAGTTATTTATCTGCATTCATACATATACATACAAAAGCTGTTTGCTACGCGCGTCATACATTTGCTTTGATTCTTCTTCTTCCTTTGGCTTTAAACTATGGTACATTGAATCGTTAATAACTTCTTTGTTTATTGTCTGATCAAAATTAAATTTGTAGGACACAAAGATGGCATATAAATGTGCAACTATGTAAAATCCGAATACCTTTAAAATTACGTATTTTTCAATTTCTGTGAGATTGGGGAGGGGTATCCAAAAAGTGAAATGTATTTTACCTTTGTATGCTATAGGAGAATATATGTACCAAATTTGGTGTCTCTACATCTTATAACTTTTAAGCTATACCTTAAAAACACTGTTCTGGAATATTAATTTATCGATAACTTTTGAAAGGATTGAGATATCGAAAAAAAAATGATGAGTTTGTATTGAGCCGGCAGTACAGTAACTTAAATTTAAATATAAAGTTGCTAGCTTTTATAACTTTCAAGTTATTCCCGAAAAACACTTGGCTGGAATCGAAATTTATCGATAACTTTAGAACGGGAAGAGATATCGAAAAAAAAATGATAAACTGGTCTTGTCCCGGCACCACGAGAACTTATATTTCAAATATGAAGTCTCTAGCTTTTGTAGTCTCTGAGAAACGTGCGTTCATACAGACGGACAGACGGACAGGGCTAAATCGACTCGGCTATTGATAGTGATCAAGAATATATATACTTTATGGGCTCGGAGATGATTCCTTATGCCTGTTACATACTTTTGCACAAAACCATAATACCCCTTTTTCCCATTTTTAATGGGATCAGGGTATAAAAATAAAGTCGCTAGCTTTTATGACTTTCAAGTTATGCCCGAAAAACACTTGTCTGGAATCGAAATTTATCGATTACTTTTGAACGGGATGAGATATCGAAAAGAAATGATAAACTTGTATTGTCCCACCACTACGAGAATTTATATTTCACATATGAAGTCTCCAGCTTTTGTAGTCGCTGAGAAACGCGCGTTCATACAGACGGACAGGCGGATATGGCTATATCGACTCGGCTAATGATAGTGATTAAGAATATATAAACTTTATGGGGTCGGAAATGCTTCCTTATGCCTGTTACATACTTTTGCACAAAACCATTATACCCTTTTTCCCATTTTTAATGTGAGCCCATTAAAAACCCCATAAATTAAGTGTTGTAGAACCGGCAGTTCCCTCCTACTCACGTCGCATTCACGAATGTTATTGAGCACTTGGGATACCATCCTAGACCATTACAAATTTTGTGTGTGATGTATTGTTGGGCCTTTGCGTGTTAATATTTGTGTATTTTCTGCGAGTTGATTAGGCCGTTGTGGTTCATTTTAATAATTACATTTTATTTTATCATTATTAAAATTTTTCCTCCTACGCGTTTCGGCATCTTATTGTGCCTTCTTCAGGGAGTCTGTTTTCAAATACATACATACAGTTATACATATATAATTATTATTACAGGAAAATTATTTTTTAAAAATAACGTTTTTAATTTTATATATATTTCTGGTCTGTGTACTATGTCATGTTTTGTTTTTCGCCGTATTTATTTTTTGACTTCTAGGTTGGTTCGAATTGAAGTTCATTATCCGTCCTGATGCTATTTCTTTTGTGTACCATTTGAATATAATCATTCCCTGTTTTTTCTCCAGTTCCGTGTCCAGATATGCAATTTTGTTGTTGTTTTCTCGTTCGATCGTAAATTGTATCCTGTGATGTTGTTTATTGAGTGTGTCCAAAATGTCTTGTGCATCTTTTCCCTTTATGATGCATAATATGTCGTCTACGTATTTTGAAATGTGTTTTATGTGTATGTTTTTCTTTGTGAGTTGATCTGTGGCGTTGTCAAGAATTTTGTCCAGTACTATGTTCGCTATTGTTGGTGATATGGGATTGCCCATGGGCATTCCAAATATTTGGTTGTATATTTCGTCGTTATATGTTAAGTAATTGTTGTCGATGAGTACGAAGTCAAGAATTTCCTTGAATTTAGATTTTTGGATGTTTGTGTATTCACTTATTTCCGTCCATCTTTCCATTATGTTTTGTATGGCTAGTTGTTTTGCCTTATCTTTTCTAAAGATTTGCCATGCCTCCATGACATGAAATTATTGCATCGTGAGCTCTGTTAATGAAATGCGCAGTCAATTGAAGTCCATAGCGACTCTGAGCCGTTGTCATGCTCAGTTCTATATACAAACTTATCAACAATTTTACCGTCGGGACTTTAACTTTGAAGTATTTTGCTCTTCAACTGCTGATAATCGGCATGATAAAGTCGCATGGAGCGCAATAGTATAAGATAAAGTCGCACGGAGCGCACTAGTATAAGATAAAGTCGCACAAGCGCAGTAGACTAGGCGCAGTAGATTAGGCTTAATATTTAAATTTGTGATTGAGCGCGTAACGGCCGCTCAAATGATCAAATACGACCCTGTTACGGTATGTCGCAGCACACAGCAAATGTTCGCGAGCAAATGTCGCCGAAAGGCGAAATCGCCACTAGCGAACGCTGGAAAAGGGCTCGGCTAAACGTGGGCTGTTAGTGAAGAAGATACGCTCGATGACAAAGGTTAGAGAGTCGGGAAAGTGCCAAAAGTAAAGAAAAGTGACTCTATGCGAAAAAAAAACCAAATGTAACAAAATTAAAAGCTAGAACGTGAAAGGAAAAAACTATTGAAAGAATAAAAGAATAAGCGGCTAGAGCCCTGGAAGACTTTACAGAGAAAGAGGCGACCACAGTGAAAAATAAGGTAAAGAGAATATACAAAAATAACGGACTAAAAAATGAGATGAATAATAAATGAAAATTAATAATTCAAAAGAAATAAAAAGGGTGTTTTAAGTTATTATATATATATATATATATATATATATATATATATGCGGCATTATTATTTCTCCCAAAGAAACAGTATCACGTTCATTCGGTCTTCTTTTTGCCTTTTCACACCCTCTGGCGTCTCGATAAGAAATAAATTTCTTGTAAGAGTTGGACTCTGAACGACTGAGATTTGTACCTTGGATCGATTCCTTACAAGATCGACTCGACTATTGATAGTGATCATTAATATATTTACTTTATGGGTATAAAAACTTTATTCGAAAACTGGCATCTTTCCTGGTTTACAAAAAGAAAAAAAAAGAAATTATATAGTTCAAATAAATTATTTCCTACATACATACACACGTTTATACATACATATTTACAGTGCGAAAGTGACATATGTACATCCATATGCATAAGCACTACTCCATTTCTACCACTAAGGCTGAACCCACTCCGGATCAGTCAAAACGTTTTTGACTCATCATTTTGCAAGAAAACGGTTTTCATTTCAGCACACACAAAGCGAAACGTAATAAAACAAAACAAAACGTTTCGTGTTCTTGTTTCATTTGGTGTGTGTTGAAGTAAAACAAAAATAAATGGCTTTTTAGTGCTGTTCACAATGTGGTCTGATTCAGATGATGAAATTGTGCCAGTGCTATTTTCTATTGATGAAGCTTGCGAGCAAAATGACATATAACAGAAAGTGGTGGTGCAGAGGATGTTATTAAAAATCTAATGATAGAACTCAGAAATTATCCTGAAAAATTTTAAAAATTTACCAGAATGAAATGTAAAACGTTTGATTATTTGCTTGCATTAATTGAAAATGCAATTGCGAAACAAAATACAAATTTTCGAAAAAGCATAACGCTTACTTATAACTCTGCGGTAAGTAAAAACAAAGAAATATAGTTCAGTGCTAAATTAATATATATATTTATTTTAAACTTCATTTTGGCCTCATCGGCAAGACAACAAACAAAATTAAATCATTTAAAATAAACGTTTGTTGGTAGTGATTCGATGCTGATTAATGAAGTCTTTTAAAAATGACATTGAATCAGCCAAATACCATTTTTTCTTGGATTTGCCACTTGATACAGATGGTTTGTTCTCTTCCTTCAAGTATCTGGCGTAGGAATTGGGCAAAGATATCCATTTATTATACCCTGATCCCATTAAAAATGGGAAAAAAGGGTATAATGGTTTTGTGGAAAAGTATGTAACAGGCATAAGGAAGCATCTCCGACCCCATAAAGTATATATATTCTTGATCACTATCAATAGCCGAGTCGATCTAGCCTTGTCCATCGCCCGTTTGTCAGAGACTACAAAAGTTAGAGACTTCATATTTAGAATATAAGTTCTCGTAGTTCTTCCGTTCAAAAGTTATCGATAAATTTCGATTCCCGACCGGTGTTTTTTGGGTATAACTTGAAAGCCATAAGAGCTTGAGGCACCATATTTTCTATATATGTTCTCGTATTGCATACAAAAGTACGAAATGTTTTGTTTTTTTTTATAGCTTGCTGCAATCTTCCATAAATCGAAAAATACGTATTTTTGGAGGTATGACCTTCGGATTCAGCATACTCACCTTATAATATGTCATCTTTATGTTCTACAAATTACGATCGGACAATAAACAAAGATATGTAACATAATTTTGGGCCAATGGAAGAAGAAGAAGCAAAGCAATTGCATGATCTCTTTGTGCATCGCTCTCACTAAACTTCTTGTTGTTGTTCTTCGGTCCTCACACTGTTTGTGCATTACTCTAACTTTTGAGTGAAACTTGAGTGTTTTTCGTTAGTTAACTTTCGTGCGCCTTTTTTCACCGCTGTGCGCTCTTGTAACTTTTTTCTCTATTTCTAAATTTGTGCAATTTAGCTTGACCCCCGAAGTCAATATGTCGTGCTGCAAGAATAATTGCACTTTTAAGCAGGCTGATGATTCTGATCAGCCGCAATTTATTTATTATTGGTTGTGCGAGAACCTTATGCATGCCAAATGTGCAGGGCTTACTGGTCGCGAATGTGAAAAGTTCACCGCTATTGCTAAAAAAAGGCAACGGCGGCTCGAAATGGTCGTGCCTAGTTTGCATCGACATGCAAATAGACTTTTCGCGAATGTATAATTTCGTTAGAAGTCAATATTTATAACCTGATCCCATTAAAAATGGGAAAATGGTTTTTTGCAAAAGTATGTAACAGGCATAAGGAAGCATCTCCGAACCCCTAAAGTATATATATCCTTGATTAGTATCAATAGCCGAGTCGATATAGCCATGTCCGTCTGTCTGTCCGTCCGTCTGTATGAACGCCTGTTTCTCAGAGACTACAAAAGCTAGAAACTTCATATTTGAAATATAAGTTTTCGTAGTGCCGGGTCAATACAAGTTTATCATTTTTTTTTCGATATCTCATTCCGTTCAAAAGTAATCGATAAATTTCGATTTTAGACAAGTGTTTTTCGGGCATAACTTAAAAGTCATAAAAGCTAGAAACTTTTTATTTAAGTTTTTATTAATGTACTGCCGGCTT
This sequence comes from Drosophila maculinotata, assembly GCA_035045305.1. Lineage (NCBI taxonomy): Eukaryota > Metazoa > Arthropoda > Insecta > Diptera > Drosophilidae > Drosophila > Drosophila maculinotata. The sequence continues at coordinate 416,531 of JAWNPD010000188.1, read as the reverse complement.
AACACAAACTTATCATATTTTTTCTCAATATCTTAATCCTTTCAAAAGTTATCAATAAATTAAGTTACCAAAACAGTGTTTTTAAGGTATAGCTTAAAAGTTATAAGAGGTAGAGTCACCAAATTTGGTACATATATTCTCCTATAGCATTTAGAGGTTAAATTAATTTCGCTTTTTGGATACTCCTCCCCGATCTCACAGAAATCGAAAAATACGTAATTTTAGAGGTATGACCTTCGGATTTTACACAGTTGCACATTTATATCCATCTTTATGCTTTACAAATTTCATTACGATCAGACAATAAACAAATAAGTTATTAACGATTCAATGTACCATAGTTTGGGGCCAAAGGAAGAAGAAGAAGCAAAGCAATTGCATGACGCGCGTAGCCAGCAGCTTGTGCTTGTATATGCATGTGTGTGTTTCTATGTATGAATACAGATAAATAGCTTGAATGAATTTAAGACCTTGGATCAGGGTATATCCTAGTCGGGCACTCTCGACTAGAGCACTGTTACTTGTTAAAATTGCAAAAGATGGCAAAGCTTCTCGCTAGTGATTTTGCCTCAGGCGAGGAATTGCTGAGCCAATACAACTGAGACCAATTTGAGACCCCACCTACACGCCAGTTAGAATCTCTTTTTTTAAGTGTGCCTTCCCCTGTGCCCCCTTCTATCGTTCAGACATCTCCAACACTTCTGGCAACTCCACAAAATCTGGACGTTTCGACCATTCTGTCTCTGTCACCGTCGCCGTCTCTACAACTTACTCCCTTGCCTTCTCCAAGGGATGCGGTCATACCCACAACTATCGAGCCCGCTCCGATAACAACCACTGCGTCACGAGTGGTTTCACGTCGCAAGCGCAGAACTTCTCAAAGTCCTGTTTCTAATGAGGGAACTAATCATATTGCAATTTCAGCTCCACCTCAGCCAATCCTTAATGTAGTTGCCCCCAGAAAGCAACTGTTTGTTTTCAGGTTTTCAGCTGACACTACATGCGAGTCCTTAGCGGCTTATATTTCTAGTAAATCTTCAGCTAGTGTTTCCATAACTAAATTTTAATTTTCTACTCCTCGGGAAATAGCTTCCTTCAAAGTAAGTGTCCCTCATGACATGTTCCCGATCATTTGTGATCCAAAATTTTGGCGCCCTCAAATGATTGTTCATGAATTTAAACCTAAAATTCGAAACAATCCTTGCCTGTTTCACTCCCAGCTGGCAGCTCTTCATCCAGCAATGTTTCAAAAAACTAGATCCCCATTTAACTACCATTCAATACCAGAATGTTAGAGGCCTTATGTCTAAACTTAAAAATGTATTCATGAACAGTATTTCTTTTGATTTCCCACTATCGAAATTTCACTTTCATTTTATAGAACATGTTCTTTGCCTTCAGCATCCCCTACTAAAAAACGATATTACTTCCGTAAAGGGAATTATAGTCTTCTGAACCAGCATATTTATGCAATAGATTGGTCTTTTTTAAAAAATTCGGTTGATATAGATGTTGCTGCTAACATATTCTATGAAACCCTTTATGCATTGTTTGATATCTGCATTCCGAAATATATCCCTTCCACGACTCTCTTACTTAAAAAACATTAAATCTAAGTGTTTTAAAAGGTTTAAGAAGTCTGGTTCTAGTGTTGACTTGTCCAAATATTCTGTAGCCAAGTCCAACTTTGTCCTTTCAAACTCCCAGTGCTACGAGAACTACCTTACTCGTTGCAAACGACAGTTTACTCAAGATCCTAAGCAATTTTACAACTTTGTTAATTCAAAGCGCAAATCTTCTAATTTGCCTTCTTCCTTTTTTCTTAGTATAGAAAAAGCTAGCAACGACTCTATTGCTTCTGATCTATTTGCCAACTTTTTCCAATCAACATATTCTTCTGTCCCCTACACTTAGACTTATCCGTATAACATTTCACCTTCGAACCTATTATTTAATCCTGCTATCACTGATGCCTCACTTCTTTCTGCATCTAATTCACTAAAACCTTCTTTCTCTCCTAGGCCAGACAACATACCTAGTTGTGTGCCGCTGGCTGAAATTGAAAAATCTAAATTTCGGCCACTGGCTGCCTCATAGAACTATTGCAACTCCCGCCCCGTCTCTACCTACAAGCTCGAACGACTACAGAAAAAAGGCAACGCCGGAAATTCACAGCAATGGCCGCATGTCTTCTTGTGATTGAATATATATGTGTTGCTGCTAATTCGCATATATGCAAGCGTTTCGGAGCGCCGAAATAGATGTTGCGGCAGCGAAGCCGCTGATCGCAAGAAAAATATTCTCTGCCTGTCTGCTGCGCTTTACCTTCGTGTCGCAGTCGCAGCACACGAAGATGCTTGGGATCGTCCAGTTCAAAAATTTTATGCAACCACTTTTTAGTCGATTTGACGCCTCTATGTGTTGTATGCTCATACTCATCTACAAGATGATTTAAACGCTATGCAGCTTTGGTGTTCGACCAACTGCATCTTAATCGTTCAAAATGTATGTTTATGACTTTCAGTCGTTCTAGACCCCATTTAGCCACTTATACGATTGACAATATTTCATTGCAACGTATTTTTACAGTTAAAGATCTTGGAGTTATTTTTGACAACAAGTTGAGCTTTAATCTCCATATTTCTTCTATCGTTAATGCAGCCAGAGGTGTACTGGGCTCCATTAAACGCTGGCCGAAAGAATTTAACGATCCTTTGACCACCAAGCTTCTCTACGTTTTCTTGGTCCGTCCTATCCTTGAATACTGCTCATGCATTTGGTGCCCCCAGTTCTAATCTTCTTGGATCTTTGACCGTGCATAGATGAAAATACTTTTCCCCGCTATTAATACCTAACACTAATTAATACCTAACACTAACTAATTTTAGGTCTGATTGGTTTTTTCTGGGTTTTCCCCAATCCTTGCAATAAATGTTGGATTAATTTGCTATTTGAACACCCCCAGATTTTATCGTTTTAATTGTCAATTTATTTTTATTTGTTTTATATAATTTGAAACTAAAATTTTTTTATTTTAACCATTTAATTTAAATATCATGTAATTTTAAATTTTCTGTGTCTGACTGTTTCTAGTTGACATTAAAACAAGTAAGAGTGCTCTAGTCGAGAGTGCCCGACTAGGATATACCCTGATCCAAGGTCTTACATTCATTGAAGTTATTTATCTGTATTCATACATAGAAACACACACACATATACAAACAAAAGCTGTTGGCTACGCGCGTCATACATTTGCTTTGCTTCTTCTTCTTCCTTTGGCCCCAAACTATGTTATACTGCGTTTCCACAGCATGCGTTTCTGCGTTTGTGGTGTCCTTGTCTGCCTCGCCCTGCTCCATAAATTTCTGGTATCTTACCCCGGCGGGTATGGAGAAGTCAGTTTTCCTACAGGCTCGTGGATCATCAGCTAAGCAGCGGAGCGGGACCCAAAGATGTATACCAATTTAAATACCTATTTTACACGTTTCTTTATGGAACCCACTCATATTTCAATCGAATGAGCTTTCTTTTTTTTTTTTTTTTTTTTTTATTTATACTTGCTGTATTTTCTGTTCTTGGGAGTTATATTTATGGAGCAAGTTCAACTAACTACATATATCTTTAACCCAATCATTTGTTTAAGATGACGTATGATAACCAAATTAAAAGCTATCAATCTTTACATAGGTCTAGTTATTTCAGCAGTCGCTAAAATACTAGAAATCCATAAGTAAGTTTTGCACCTTTAACTCGGTTGGTTTTTATACCCTGATCCCATTAAAAATGGGAAAAAGGGGTATTATGGTTTTGTGCAAAAGTATGTAACAGGCATAAGGAAACATCTCCGACCCCATAAAGTATATATATTCTTGATCACTATCAATAGCCGAGTCGATTTAGCCCTGTCCGTCTGTCCGTCCGTCTGTCCGTCTGTCTGTCTGTATGAACGCACGTTTCTCAGAGACTACAAAAGCTAGAGACTTCATATTTGAAATATAAGTTCTCGTGGTGCCGGGACAAGACCAGTTTATCATTTTTTTTCGATATCTGAATCCTTTTAAAAGTTATCGATTAATTAAGATTCCAGCCAAGTGTTTTTCGGGTATAGCTTAAAAGTAATAAGATGTAGAGTCACCAAATTTGGTACATATATTCTCCTATAGCATACATTTCACTTTTTGCATACCCCTCCACAATCTCACAGAAATTGAAAAATACGTAATTTTAAAGGTATGACCTTCGGATTTTACATATTTGCACATTTATGTGCCGTATTTGTGTCCTACAAATCTTTTGATTTTGATTTTGATCAGACAATAAACAAAGAAGTTATTAACGATTCAATGTACCATAGTTTAAAGCCAAAGGAAGAAGAATTAATGCAAATGTATGACGCGCGTAGCCAGCTTGTGTTTGTATATGTGTGTGTGTTTCTATGTATGAATGCAGATAAATAACTTCAATGAATGTAAGACCTTGGATCAGGGTATATCCTAGTCGGGCACTCTCGACTAGAGCACTCTTACTTGTTTTTCTTACAGCTTATCGTTTTGGACACTACTAAGTATGAAACCAATAGCTAACTTCTGATTTGCTTGTTGCCAACAGAATTACATAGGTCTTGTTGCTTGACTCTCACCCTAGCTATATTTCTGTGTGCAGAATTTCAACTATTAAAACATAATCTTAGCCATGCCTCACGTGTTGGGCGCCAAAATCTGTGGTGTCCTTGTCTGCCTCGCCCTGCTCCATAAATTTCTGGTATCTTACCCCGGCGGGTATGGAGAAGTCAGTTTTCCTACAGGCTCGTGGATCATCAGCTAAGCAGAGGAGCGGGACCCATTGATACCTAGCTCTAGCGGGATGGGGGGTTGTTGCTGCCGCAAATGATCGCTAACACACACAAAAATATTATTAAAGAGTCCCTCCTGATACTACACAAAAGTGGAAAACTATTTTTCCTACTTAACACTTGGCAAATTTTCTGTTCATGACCAGCGGCCATTCACTCCATTCTAGAGTCTAATTATCAAAATTATTTGCACACTCGCAGTTGTAAACGAATGGGAGAGGACTTAGATGTTGATCGTCACTCCCTATTCTTAACCCATAATTTATATGCCTAAAGACCCCATTTCGTTTATAGAATTGTTTTTATTCTTTACGCTCCCATGACATTGAAACTTTAAGACACTCTTAGTTCATTTTTAAATTTATATATTCTTTAGTTAATTTTTCAACATTTTACATAACTTCATTTTTAAGACCAATTTAAATTGCTCTGTTATAGAGGGGTTAACTTATTACCTATCAATTACTTTTCTATTTTCTTTAAGTACTTCTCTTCATCTCGCAAATATTTTTACAACTGTTCCCACAAAGTGACAAGCGATCGTAAATAGCACCCAGTGTTAAGATTATTTAAGCTGTTATTATTATATTCAATTTTGGTGATTTTTCTTACTCTAGTATGTTTTTATTTTTGGTTAGGTCTTCATACATAGTTAACTATTGTAAGCTTGCTCGAGCGGACACAGCTGATCAATTTTGAGGAATGTGAGAGCAAACAGATAAAACAGAAAGGTAAACCAAGAATGCCGATTAGCTTTCAAGCAAAATTTTTATGACTTTTATCAGCGTAGGCGAGGGAACTAACTTGCACCCTACCAAACGTTTAGGACGGCACTGCACTTTTTACATCATCGCACTGTCTTGGTTTATCTGTCTGTTGTTCCGCGGCTTTGATAAATTTAAGTGGTACATAAATTTTACTCACCTGCACCATCCGCGATGAAGGCCTTCACTTTGACGATGCTGCGTGCTATATTAAGTTTTAGTTATAAACATAATTTATCTACCACTCTCACGGACTTTTGTTTTTATATGGCTTTAATTTGGGGAATAGGTTGAACTAAGGTTATTAGAACCAAAAAAAATATCAAAAACAGGTGCACTCATGATCGATCACATTGTTAGGACGCCGGTTACAATTGTATTTATTTGTTTGTTTTTAATGGACTTATCTTGTATTTAGCATTGAAACTTTTTATATTGATGCTATTTTTGGCATTGCTAACTTAGAGATTTAAACCATAAGCTAAGTTCGTGTAAGCGTTGAATTGATACCATTTCGGTGTCTCTTTTTATATTCTCTTTTGTTTTAAGTTTTCTTTTCCGTTCATATTTTTGTTTTGTTTCTAATTTGTTTGTACTTTTGTCACTTTGATTGTTTTGTGGTAGACTTGGATCATGCGTGCAAGACTTTGGCCATGCGTTCCTGACCTTTAAGCGGTTCCCCGTGGCTAACTATTCGGGGGGCGTCGGAATATTTGTATATGGGCTTGGTGGATTTGGAGGCGTGCGCTTTCGTACACTGGCCATGATCTCAACACAGAAAACTCTAAGCTCCTTTTTCACTTTTTCACACACATTCCCTTGTCCCTGGAGCGGGTTTGATTAGGTGTGGCGTTCTTTTTTTTTTTTTTTTCCGCCGGATAGTGACGAGCATCCAAGCCTGGTGTAAGATTAAGGCGCGGTCTATTATCGCCTGCAATATATCCCGTGACTGGCAGAAGGGCCTAAAGACAAATTTAAATTTCCTCGTTTTATATATCTTCTTTTAACCATAACATAATTTCACAATAATTACCTAGGCTGACTCCTAGCAAGCGTAGCTTTGGTTTTTTTGTTTCTTGCTAAACTTTTATCTTTTGATGGCTTAGAATGTTGTGGATTTTATTTTATTTTTTTTGTGGGTAACCACGAGGTTACCAAAGACGAATTAGAATTATTATCTTGTTCTTATCAGCACAACTGAACTGGCTTGATCGACGAACTCCAATAGAAAGAATGCAAGTACCCTGTTGCCGAAGCTATCTGCCTGACCCGAGTAATTTACTCACCACAGTCTAGCTCGATATTGCTAATCAACGCAGGCTTTAAGTTTGGCGCTGCCAACTGCATTTTATTCTTCTTTGTCAGGGTTTGTGTCCAATCTAATTTTTTTTTTTTTTTATTTTGGATGGCGCGTAAAGCAACATTTAAACTATTTTATAAACATATACAATTTTTAGCTTGTATGAGTCCATTACACCAGCCGATAATCTAACGAACATCAAGAGGCACGATTAGCGGTAATTAGTTCTTAATATCTTTGGCGTGGTAAGTGAAAATGTCTTTACCTTGTAGATTCTCTAGAACATAATATGCATTACCTACTTTCCTTCTAATCCTACATTTAGTGAACAATGGTCCAAACTTTTTATTGTAATTTTGGCTAAAATTACTTAACTGAAAATTTCTTTTAAATACCTCTTGGCCTTCCTTAAAAGAAACCAGCTTAGAGCGACTATATCTCGATATGTCCTGCCTGAGTAACGATAATTGGTCCGGTCGCTGCAGCACAGGCGACTCTTCTAACAAGGACGGTTTAACAACTTATAATCGTCACCATGATCAATCATGTTAAACCCGAATAACGCTTTGTATGGGGAACTACCGATTCATTGATGCAAAGAAGAACTTAACGCTGCAGATATATTACACAGCTGCTGATCCCATTCTGTCTGGTCTGCTCTAAGATAGGAACGTATGGCCACAATCAAGGATCTATTAACTCGTTCCGCCGCGTTGCTTTGGGGTGAATATAAGGCTGTAAATATGTGTTTGACGCCGAATTTTGTTAAGAGTGCTGAAAATTCATTTGATTTGAATTGAGAGCCATTGTCACTATAAATCGACTCTGGAATTCCATATTCAGAAAAAATACGTTGACACAAAAACTCATTTATCGCCGCAGTAGTAAATTTTTTTAAAGGACATAGCCAGTGATACCGACTTAAATGGTCCAGTACAATTAGTAAACCAACATGTCCCTTTTTACTTCGTGGATAAGGACCCAACATATCGATGTAGAGTCGCTGAAACGGCCTACAGGACACGCTCTGTTTTCCCATCGGTGGTCTAAGAACTTGATTAGGTGCTTTTGTCTGCTTACACACGTCGCAATTACGCACGTATTCCCGCACTTGTTTGGACAAGCCTGGCCAGAATAAATGTCTGCGTAACCTATCAATCGTCTTTTGCATACCTCCGTGGGCCGATATAACACAATCATGGGCTTGACGTATTGCTGTTCCTCGTAATGTTTCTGGAACCCATAATTTCCAACTATCCGACTCTTGAGCCGCATTGCCTGAGGGATGTTCAGTGCGAATGTATACATATCGATCGGAAATACGTTAGTCGGCGAGCTTTTCATTATTCTCTTCTATTCTGGCTTTTAAACCTAGATATTCTTGATCGGTAAACGCCGGTGAGTCTAAATCAATTTCCGGTTCAATAAGTTCTACACCAGCAATGTCATCTCCACCTATTCGGGACAACGCATCGGGGACAATATGGTCTTTTCCTTTTCGATGAGAAATTGTAAACTTAAATGCCTGTATTCGAAAAATCCACCTTGCTAACCTCCCTGATACATTTTGCTGTCTCATAAGCCATAATAAGCTTGAATGGTCTGTCACCACTTCAAAAGCTTGCAACTCTAAATAGCATCGGAATTTTTCGACGCCCAAAATTACCGCAAGACACTCGCGTTCGGTAACGCCATAATTTCTTTGCGCTTTCGATAGTTTTTTTGACATAAATGCTATGGGCATTTCTTCGTTACTATCGGACAACTGAACAAGCACCGCTCCAATACCAAAATCGCTGGCATCACAGTGTAAAAAGAATTTCCTTTCAAAGTTTGGGTTTTTAAGGACTGGGAAGAGTCTTCAACTTTTCCATAGCTGACTGGGCGTCTGCGAACCATTTAAAATATTTCTTGGTAGAAAGAACTTCGGTAATAAGGAAAGTAATGGTGGCGAAATCCTGGATAAAGCGTCTATACCAACCACATACTCCTAAAAAACTTCGAACTTGCTTTATGTTCTTGGGAGTTGGCCAGTTCAATATACAAGAAATTTTGTCTGGGTCCGTAGCGATTCCTCCATTTCCAATTACGAAACCTAAGTATTTAACTTGGGTGGCACAGAACTTGCTTTTTGAGACATTTAGAGTAAGATTTGCTTTTCGAAATTGATTGGCAATTCTAACTAACACAGCTATATGAGACGCAAAATCGTTCGATACGATACAGAGGTCATCTAAATACCCAAACACGCAATGGCGCAAATTAAAGAATCCATGAGACGACACATTGTTGACGGGGCATTACACAGACCAAAAGGCATTACCGTGAATTGGTAAAGGGATCGGCCTGGTACTGTAAAAGCAGTCAAAGGCTTTGCTTCTTTGGTCAACTCAATCTGCCAATAAGCGTCTTTAAGATCCAATTTGGAAATTAAATTTGCCTTTGGTAGACGAGCGAAGATCCCATCAATGCTTTGTAACGGATAGGCATCCTTTTTTGTCGCCTCATTTAATTTCCGGGCATCTAAGCATAACCGAACTTTATTTGGCTTCACCACTAATCGAATGGGAGAACTCCAGGCACTTTGAGAGGGCTCGATCACCCCCAACTGTATCATACGATCAATTTCTTTATACATTAATTTTTCAACGGCTGGGCTTACAGGGTAGTGCCTTTGTTTAACAGCCCCGCCATCGGCAATTTCAATGTGGGAACAATTCCTTAACAGCCTCTAATTGTCTTAATTGAGTTTCGGATAAGGGATATTGTTCTGCAGCGGCAAAATTTCCCTCCTCCGAGGTTGATATCGAACTAATTATTCCTGGCGCTAATTCAAATAAACGCCAAAAATCTATGCCTAATATCAGCCTTTGGGAGATAGACGGAATAACGTATAAGTCTATCTCCTCCTCCTTTTCTTGATACTTCATGCGAACTTTAAGTATGCCAATTACCTGATGTGGTTTTGAATCGGCTGTACTCACGTGTGATTTTATTGCTTTAAAATTGGATAATTCTGAAAATTCCTCTAAAGCTAATGTTGAACCTACACAACTAATATTTGCTCCAGTGTCGAGCAATCCTAATTCAGAAAAATTCATAAATGAAACCTTAGCGTAGCTACGTCTGTCACTGTTACTATGAAAAATTGTGGATACTATTAAATTCTTTTTATCCTTAAGCTTACCGAAATATTTGCGTATATATGCGCTCTCTAATTAAATAATAATTTCTTAACCTTTCATGATAAGGTTGAAACTCAAACTTTTCCCTATGGTTGGATGTCTCTTCAACTGTTCTTTTTAAAATTTTTGCAACTTTATTCTCTAAATTGGGTTGGAGTTTGAATTCTGGGGCACCCTCCCATGATTGGATGTCCCCAGTTGCCGGTTTTCCGATCTGCGTTTGCAGACTTGGCAATTTGGCTTATAAATTTGTGGGGCTCCACAACCATAACAGAAAACTCGTCTTTCTGCCAAACAATTTTCCCATACGTGACCGGGTGCTTCACAATTCCAGCACAATATCTTAGCCGAAACTACGCGATTTATTGCCGCGATTTCATCCTCTATAGCCGTGATAGATTCTTCCTCTTTTTGATCCTCATCCAGAGCGTACACACGATAGGGACCTGAATCTTTGGGTTTAACAGGCACTATGCGCGGTCGACTTACTTCTTTCAAAAAATTCTCTCGCTTTTGAACCAAACGACGCAACTCTGATATAGACGAAATGTTCTCAAATAAAAGTCTATCCTTCATCTCCGTCATTAAATTTCCCTGAATCAATTCGACCAACTCATCTTCTGCAAAACTAATGGACAATTTATCCATGAGTTTACAAATGCTTTCATAGAAGGAATCGAATGATTCGCCGGTTTTTTGCTTACGGGACCTTATCTGCTCACGTAATTCTGTAGCTGATCGGCTTTCCCGATATTGCTCACGCAGAGCTAGACAAAACTCATTCCAGGTGAATTTCTTTACACGCTTATGGTATCTCCAAAACCAACTGCTTGCCTTGCCTACCAAAAGCTGATGGATGTTTGTACTTAAGATCTCGAAATCTCCATCAAGAGTTTCAATCGCTAATGTTTTTACTCGATATAAAAACTCCTCTACCGACAAGCCCTCTGGAGTGCCATCAAATCTGACTCCCCATTTTTGTAACATATCGGCAATTTTATGTGCACCTAGAGCCTGATTTAAATTGGAGGACCTCGCACTTCTCTGTGTCATAAAAGTTTCTCCCTCTATTTCTGGCACTGGCGCAACCGTCGGCATGCCGGCCCCCGTCATTGTGCCTAAAACTCGACTTACTGTCTCTTTGACGATCGACTCAATATCTATTCTCTGACTACTGTAGTCTGGTCGAAAAATCTCTGGCCTTTTTGGTCGAGCCTGTCGAGATGGTCTACCAGCTCGGCGCGGTGCATTCTCATAGGCGGCTGGAACCATACGCGATCTGGTTCCTTGCTTCCTTGGCCTAGGAGTGTTAGTAGCGGGTTGCATGTTCCCATTACTGGTGCTATGTGATTGCTCATCTAGAATGAGCAGAACCTCCGGGTCTTCAGCAACTGGTAACTTACTTGTCTGTGACTGTTGTACAACTGAGCGAGTACAAGGACGTTCTGGTGGACGAAGGACTTTAGCTGGCGAATGGCTTCCCACTACAATCTTCCAATCCATAGCGTGTACTAACGCTAGGCAGCTGGGACAGTCTTGGTGCGATTTTATATGTGTTTCAATACAATTTTTATGAAAAGTGTGCTGACACTTAGTAATGACGCATGGCTGTGTGTTTGCCATACGATCACTACAAATAATACAAATGTTATCTGCAGCCGCAGCCTCTGGCTGATGCTGCTTTCCGTCAAAACTTCGTCTGACTGGCATTTCATACAGTTTCCTTTGACAATGCGAGACATAAATACAAAAACAATTTTCATTGTTTACAACTTTGAGTGGAGGATTGATGAATTGGGCTATTGAAACTAATTATAGTTCTCTTTTTCACTAAGGATCACCAAATATTTTCGCCTCGATATTCCACGGACAGTGATACCCATTTGCATATTCACTGTATTCCAGCAGAACACCAAAACTTAAATGCTTTAGCCCTTTAGCTGCTAATTGAACCAAAAGTCATAAAATATAGTAAGTTCTTTCAATCGCTGTGATGAAAATATACAAACTAATATCACAAATCTCGGTCGAGCGTGTTCAAAAGCTCGAACACTCGAATTCCAAAGATGTATACCAATTTAAATACTTATTTTACACGTTTCTTTATGGAACCCACTCATATTTCAATCGAATGAGCTTTCTTTTTTTTTTTTTTTTTTTTATTTATACTTGCTGTATTTTCTGTTCTTGGGAGTTATATTTATGGAGCAAGTTCAACTAACTACATATATCTTTAACCCAATCATTTGTTTAAGATGACGTATGATAACCAAATTAAAAGCTATCAATCTTTACATAGGTCTAGTTATTTCAGCAGTCGCTAAAATACTAGAAATCCATAAGTAAGTTTTGCACCTTTAACTCGGTTGGTTTTTATACCCTGATCCCATTAAAAATGGGAAAAAGGGGTATTATGGTTTTGTGCAAAAGTATGTAACAGGCATAAGGAAACATCTCCGACCCCATAAAGTATATATATTCTTGATCACTATCAATAGCCGAGTCGATTTAGCCCTGTCCGTCTGTCCGTCCGTCTGTCCGTCTGTCTGTCTGTATGAACGCACGTTTCTCAGAGACTACAAAAGCTAGAGACTTCATATTTGAAATATAAGTTCTCGTGGTGCCGGGACAAGACCAGTTTATCATTTTTTTTCGATATCTGAATCCTTTTAAAAGTTATCGATTAATTAAGATTCCAGCCAAGTGTTTTTCGGGTATAGCTTAAAAGTAATAAGATGTAGAGTCACCAAATTTGGTACATATATTCTCCTATAGCATACATTTCACTTTTTGCATACCCCTCCACAATCTCACAGAAATTGAAAAATACGTAATTTTAAAGGTATGACCTTCGGATTTTACATATTTGCACATTTATGTGCCGTATTTGTGTCCTACAAATCTTTTGATTTTGATTTTGATCAGACAATAAACAAAGAAGTTATTAACGATTCAATGTACCATAGTTTAAAGCCAAAGGAAGAAGAATTAATGCAAATGTATGACGCGCGTAGCCAGCTTGTGTTTGTATATGTGTGTGTGTTTCTATGTATGAATGCAGATAAATAACTTCAATGAATGTAAGACCTTGGATCAGGGTATATCCTAGTCGGGCACTCTCGACTAGAGCACTCTTACTTGTTTTTCTTACAGCTTATCGTTTTGGACACTACTAAGTATGAAACCAATAGCTAACTTCTGATTTGCTTGTTGCCAACAGAATTACATAGGTCTTGTTGCTTGACTCTCACCCTAGCTATATTTCTGTGTGCAGAATTTCAACTATTAAAACATAATCTTAGCCATGCCTCACGTGTTGGGCGCCAAAATCTGTGGTGTCCTTGTCTGCCTCGCCCTGCTCCATAAATTTCTGGTATCTTACCCCGGCGGGTATGGAGAAGTCAGTTTTCCTACAGGCTCGTGGATCATCAGCTAAACAGCGGGGCGGGACCCATTGATACCTAGCTCTAGCGGGATGGGGGGGTTGTTGCTGCCGCAAATGATCGCTAACACACACAAAAATATTATTAAAGAGTCCCTCCTGATACTACACAAAAGTGGAAAACTATTTTTCCTACTTAACACTTGGCAAATTTTCTGTTCATGACCAGCGGCCATTCACTCCATTCTAGAGTCTAATTATCAAAATTATTTGCACACTCGCAGTTGTAAACGAATGGGAGAGGACTTAGATGTTGATCGTCACTCCCTCTTCTTAACCCACCCTACCATGGTCTTTAATTAATATGCCTAAAGACCCCATTTCGTTTATAGAATTGTTTTTATTCTTTACGCTCCCATGACATTGAAACTTTAAGACACTCTTAGTTCATTTTTAAATTTATATATTCTTTAGTTAATTTTTCAACATTTTTACATAACTTCATTTTTAAGACCAATTTACATTGCTCTGGTACAGAGGGGTTAACTTATTACCTATCAATTACTTTTCTATTTTCTTTAAGTACTTCTCTTCATCTCGCAAATATTTTTACAACGGTTCCCACAAAGTGACAAGCGATCGTAAATAGCACCCAGTGTTAAGATTATTTAAGCTGTTATTATTATATTCAATTTTGGTGATTTTTCTTACTCTAGTATGTTTTTATTTTTGGTTAGGTCTTCATACATAGTTAACTATTGTAAGCTTGCTCGAGCGGACACAGCTGATCAATTTTGAGGAATGTGAGAGCAAACAGATAAAACAGAAAGGTAAACCAAGAATGCCGATTAGCTTTCAAGCAAAATTTTTATGACTTTTATCAGCGTAGGCGAGGGAACTAACTTGCACCCTACCAAACGTTTAGGACGGCACGGCACTTTTTACATCATCGCACTGTCTTGGTTTATCTGTCTGTTGTTCCGCGGCTTTGATAAATTTAAGTGGTACATAAATTTTACTCACCTGCACCATCCGCGATGAAGGCCTTCACTTTGACGATGCTGCGTGCTATATTAAGTTTTAGTTATTAACATAATTTATCTACCACTCTCACGGACTTTTGTTTTTATATGGCTTTAATTTGGGGAATAGGTTGAAATAAGGTTATTAGAACTAAAAAAAATATCAAAAAAAACAGGTGCTCTCATGATCGATCACATTGTTGGGACGCCGGTTACAATTGTATTTATTTGTTTGTTTTTAAGGGGACTTATCTTGTATTTAGCATTGAAACTTTTTATATTGATGCTATTTTTGGCATTGCTAACTTAGAGATTTAAACCATAAACTAAGTTCGTGTAAGCGTTGAATTGATACCATTTCGGTGTCTCTTTTTATATTCTCTTTTGTTTTAAGTTTCTTTTCCGTGCATATTTTTGTTTTGTTTCTAATTTGTTTGTACTTTTGTCACTTTGATTGTTTTGTGGTAGACTTGGATCATGCGTACAAGATTTGGCCATGCGTTCCTGACCTTTAAGCGGTTTACCGTGGATAACTATTCGGGGGCGTCGGAATATTTGTATATGGGCTTGGTGGATCTGGAGGCGTGCGTTTTCGTGTTCCAGGATCTCAACACAGAAAACTCTAAGCTCCTTTTTTTCACTTTTTCACACACATTCCCTTGTCCCTGGAGCGGGTTTGATTAGGTGTGGTGTTCTCTTTTTTTTTTTCTTTTCCGACGGATAGTGACGAGCATCCAAGCCTGGTGTAAGATTAAGGCGCGGTCTATTATCGCCTGCAATATCCCGTGACTGGCAGAAGGGCCTAAAGACAAATTTAAATTTCCTCTTTTTATAAATCTTCTTTTAACCATAACATAATTTCACAATAATTACCTAGGCTGACTCCTAGCAAGCGTAGCTTTGGTTTTTTTTGTTTCTTGCTAAACTTTTATCTTTTGATGGCTTAGAATGTTGTGGATTTTTTTTTCTTTTATTTTTTTTTTTTTGTGGGTAATCACGAGGTTACCAAAGACAAATTAGAATTATTATTTTGTTCTTATCAGCACAACTGAACTTGCTTGATCGACGAACTCCAATAGAAAGAATGCAAGTACTCTGTTGCCGAAGCTATCTGCCTGACCCGAGTAATTTACTCACCACAGTCTAGCTCGATATCGCGAATCAACGCCGGCTTTAAGTTTGGCGCTGCCAACTGCATTTTATTCTTCTATGTCAGGGTTTGTGTCCAATCTAATTTTTTTTTTTTTATATTTTGGATGGCGCGTAAAGCAACATTTAAACTATTTTATAAACATATACAATTTTTAGCTTGTATGAGTCCATTACACGTTTGCGTTAAAATCGAATAACGCAAGTCGGCAGCCCATATGAAATGTATGGGCTGTTAAGTTGCTGTTAATACTGCGTTCGATATTAACGCAGAGTTCGATTGCACGATTGTTGCAATTTATTCGATTGTTGTTTAATAACAGAGCAATAACAGAGCTGTAAACTGACTTTGCAGAATAAAACAGCTGTGAAAAGGCGCGGGAAATAAGCAAAACAGGTAATTTCATTTCAGATCATATGAATTTTAAATTATTTGTTGTTCCCGCAGCAAATAAAAAAAATGGTTTGGAGCGAAAAGGCAAGGTTGCACCTGTTGGACTTGTGGCAAGAAAATTTAACGGCATTGAGAGGTGTGCGTTAAAACGTGCACATTTGAGATGGCTGAAAAGCTAAAAAAGCACGGAACGACAGCACAAGTCAAAAATAAAATTGAGAATTTGACCAAAAAGTACAAGTACGTTTATACAGTTGATAAGATTTAATTATATTAGGAATTATTATTTTGTGCATTATTATTGCAGAACAGAGCTGGACAAAGTTGGGCCGTCTGGAGGGGCTCCTTCAACATGGGAGCATTTCCAAAAAATTCACTCAATATTAAGCGTCTCCAAGGCAATTAATTTGAAGCGAGTAATGGTGTAGAGCACCAGTAATATACATTCATACATAATTTTATTAAATCTGTCTCCATGTAAATTTTGTATTTCAGACTTCTCTGGGTGTTGATGACTTTGAAGTACCCTCAACTTCTAGGCTAAAACGACGACGCACAGAAATGGAGAAACTTGTTGACATCGAGCGCGAGAAGTTGGAATACATTCGAATGGCGACTGCGGAGATTACTTCGCATTCCTTCACTCTCTCATCAGTCAGACAATTCGGTGGCAAATAGTCCGGAGCCATCTGGACTATAACTTCTTTGCAGAAGTCGTTTAATATTTTGCACACCATTGTCTTTGAAATACCGAACAGGGCTCCAACAGTTCGGTATTCTGCTGATGATCCCAGCGTGTAAAGGGCTATAGCGATTCGTTTGTCCAATGGAATGGCAAGTCAATATGTGGTGTCCATTTTAGTTAGCCCAGGCAGGCGCTCCACCAAATGCTCAAAATGTTCCTTTTTCACACGGAAGCTTTTCTTGAACATCGCCTCTGAGTTCTCCGGCACGTGTGTCTCCCAAAAGGATCCGTGACGGAGCTTTTAATTAAATAATGGTAGTTAATTACAACTTTTGAATATACATTTTATTGCTTTTAACTTACCAAAACCCAAGCGCTTCGTGGATTACATGCGTCAAGTGCAGCACACATGTCAATGCACTGCAATAGTTTTTGACACATTTTTGCTTGCTGTTCATCTGCATAAGATTCGGCTATCAAAACGTTGTTTAAATTGTCCATGTTAACTATAAATGTAATATTTATTTTTTTTTTTTTTTTATGTTTTTTAGCGACCTTTTTAATTATAATGTTCTTGTTTAGCCGGCTCGAGGTCAATAAAACAAACAATTTGTTATGTTTTTAGATTTTTTCTCCGATATATTTCGGCTGCAACAGCGGCAACCGTCTTCAGGGAACTACGATTAAAACATTGAAATAAAAACAGATACTTATCATATAACAAACAATTTTTAAGAAAACAAAAATTTGTTTTTCAACAAATTAAAATTACAAATTATTTAAAAAATTATTCAAAACATACATTTTTTACACGTCTTCACTGTTTGGCGTGGAGTTGTCAACTAAAATATTTCGTGTAAGTAGGTGTCTGTATATATGTGCGCAGTTTTCTGTGTCTGTTTTGTAATTGAGTCTTCTGTCCGGTGGTACGTTTATTATGTGTAACATTTCGAGTGTAAATCGTTTGCTGTAGTGTGGTTCCTGTTGCAGTATTGTTGTTTCCTCGAAGTTTGGTGAGTGTCCGCTCTCAGTGCAATGTGATGCAAGTGCTGTCTTTTGTATGCGTGTTTGGTGTCTTAGCTTGATGTCAGACTTATGTTGTGAAATTCTTGTTTTTAATTTTGATTTTGTGGTTCCAATATATACCTTATTGCATATGTTGTTTTCGTCTCCGTTGCATGGTATTTTATATATAACATTATTTTTGTCCACTTTAAGTATTTTTGATTTTGTGTTGTTAAAAAAGTTTTTCATTGTTATTGTGGGCTTGTGGGCTATTTGTATATCCTCTTTATTGTAGCAGTCAGAATTTTTTAGACGTTCAGATAGAGACGGTACATAGGTTACAGATTTAAAGATTTTTTGTGGTTGTTTTTCTTTTAAGTCATTTGGTCTGTATTTTCGTATAAGTGATTTTATCATCCACACTGGGAAATCGTTGTTCGCTAGAGTCAATAATATTTGTGTTTTTATTTCCTTATGGTAGATTTTGTCGCTTATGTTTAGCATCCGATTTATACAGCCAACTGCTGTATTTATTATCATTGTTTTCGGGTGTTTTGAAAAGAAGTTAATGATTCGTCCTGATGCTGTAGTCTTTCTGTACCACTTTGTTGTAAGCGTATTATTGTGTCTAATTATTAAGGCGTCTAGATATGGTAATTTTCCGTCTAATTCCAGTTCCATTGTAAATTTTATACCTCTGTTGTATGAATTTAATGTGTCCAGTGTGTTTTGAATTTCGTCTATTTTTGTTACTGCAAATAAATCGTCTACATACTTAGTCAAAAGTCTTGGGGTGTACCTTAGGTTATTGGTTGTCTTATGCAACAATTCTTCCATAATAATGTCTGCTATGATTGGCGAAGCAGGTGAGCCCATAGGCATTCCTTTTAATTGGATGTATGTTTTGTCTTCAAATTTAAAATATCTGTTTTCAGTGATGCAAAAAGTAAGTATATTCATGAAAAGCAGTTTTGGTATGTTTGTAAATTGTTCAATGTCATTCCATTTTTTACTGATAGTTTCAATTGCTAAGTCCGTGGGGATACTCGGAAATAGGGAAACTACGTCAAATGATACTAATCTTTCATCGTCTTCAATGTGAGTGTTGTTAATTTTGTTTTTAAGGTCTATCGAATTTTTTACATTATATTGGGAGTCATCTGTGAGGTTGCGTAATATTTGGACAATATATTTGCAAAGTCCGTACGATGGGGATCCAATAGAGGAGCATATTGGTCTCAGAGGTATCCCCTTTTTATGTATTTTCGGTAGTCCATAGATCCTTGGGGGTAGTGCAGTGCTCGTTGTCAATTTGTTTCTCTCTGTTTTCGATATTATTTCAAGTTTGAAGAGTCTGTCCACTAGACTGTTGTTTTTATTTTGTAATCGTAAGGTTGGGTCCTGTCTTATAATTCTGTAAGTACCCAAATCTCCTAATATGTCCATCATTTTTGTCCTATAATCGTTTGTTTCCATTGCAACCGTTTTGTTTCCCTTGTCAGATGTTAATATTAAGATGTTGTCATTTTCTTTTAGAAATTTGTGAGTCTGTTCCACTGTGTCCAATATTGCACGATCCATTGCGTCTTGTTTCGTCTTATTCTTGCACTCTTTTATTAAGAGAGAGAACTTCGTACGTGCTGACTCTTGTTGCTCTTTGTTCTTTAGCGTCTGCACTAGTTCCTCTCCATCTGCAATATACTTAAAGAGAGGAAACTTTTTGTTCTCTACTGGCAACGCAAATTTCGGACCTTTTGAAAGCAACGCTTTTATGTTTGGCGGGAACTCCACATCTGTTTTGTTTACGAACCAATCTTCGTTGTTGTTGTTAGTTAATATTTGGTTCCGTTGTTTTCGTAGACTGTCGTGTTTTCGTTCTTGTCGTTCTCTGAGTGTTGTTGTAAGTTTTTCTGAGACGCTCTTTTCGCTCTCATAAAATGCTAATGAGTCATCACTGCTGAGCAGCTGTTCAAGTTTCGTTTTTAATTGCTCCATATGTTCGTTTTTTGTTTTTAGTATGTAATGTTTATGTTTAATCAGCAAACTCAGTAATTTAAGATGAAATATGGTTGTGTGTCTTGTAAGCGTTTTGTATATGTCAGTTGGTATGTCACTCTCAATGTCATATAAGAATATCTTATTACAACCGGTACTGTTTTGAATAAATTTAGGAATTAATTTAGATTTTCTGCATTTTAGTAAGAATTTTATGCTAGATTTAAGCTTAATTATCTGTTTTGATGTTAATTGAAATTTATTTATTAATGTCCTTGAGTTGTAGTTACGCTTGATGTTTGCATATACCATTTTGATTAAGTTTATGATATGTGCTGTCGGCGTGCCTTCCGATTTTGTTAAGTTTTATGTTTTTAGCGACCTTTTTAATTATAATGTTCTTGTTTAGCCGGCTCGAGGTCAATAAAACAAACAATTTGTTATGTTTTTAGATTTTTTCTCCGATATATTTCGGCTGCAACAGCGGCAACCGTCTTCAGGGAACTACGATTAAAACATTGAAATAAAAACAGATACTTATCATATAACAAACAATTTTTAAGAAAACAAAAATTTGTTTTTCAACAAATTAAAATTACAAATTATTTAAAAAATTATTCAAAACGTACATTTTTTACACGTCTTCACTGTTTGGCGTGGAGTTGTCAACTAAAATATTTCGTGTAAGTAGGTGTCTGTATATATGTGCGCAGTTTTCTGTGTCTGTTTTGTAATTGAGTCTTCTGTCCGGTGGTACGTTTATTATGTGTAACATTTCGAGTGTAAATCGTTTGCTGTAGTGTGGTTCCTGTTGCAGTATTGTTGTTTCCTCGAAGTTTGGTGAGTGTCCGCTCTCAGTGCAATGTGATGCAAGTGCTGTCTTTTGTATGCGTGTTTGGTGTCTTAGCTTGATGTCAGACTTATGTTGTGAAATTCTTGTTTTTAATTTTGATTTTGTGGTTCCAATATATACCTTATTGCATATGTTGTTTTCGTCTCCGTTGCATGGTATTTTATATATAACATTATTTTTGTCCACTTTAAGTATTTTTGATTTTGTGTTGTTAAAAAAGTTTTTCATTGTTATTGTGGGCTTGTGGGCTATTTGTATATCCTCTTTATTGTAGCAGTCAGAATTTTTTAGACGTTCAGATAGAGACGGTACATAGGTTACAGATTTAAAGATTTTTTGTGGTTGTTTTTCTTTTAAGTCATTTGGTCTGTATTTTCGTATAAGTGATTTTATCATCCACACTGGGAAATCGTTGTTCGCTAGAGTCAATAATATTTGTGTTTTTATTTCCTTATGGTAGATTTTGTCGCTTATGTTTAGCATCCGATTTATACAGCCAACTGCTGTATTTATTATCATTGTTTTCGGGTGTTTTGAAAAGAAGTTAATGATTCGTCCTGATGCTGTAGTCTTTCTGTACCACTTTGTTGTAAGCGTATTATTGTGTCTAATTATTAAGGCGTCTAGATATGGTAATTTTCCGTCTAATTCCAGTTCCATTGTAAATTTTATACCTCTGTTGTATGAATTTAATGTGTCCAGTGTGTTTTGAATTTCGTCTATTTTTGTTACTGCAAATAAATCGTCTACATACTTAGTCAAAAGTCTTGGGGTGTACCTTAGGTTATTGGTTGTCTTATGCAACAATTCTTCCATAATAATGTCTGCTATGATTGGCGAAGCAGGTGAGCCCATAGGCATTCCTTTTAATTGGATGTATGTTTTGTCTTCAAATTTAAAATATCTGTTTTCAGTGATGCAAAAAGTAAGTATATTCATGAAAAGCAGTTTTGGTATGTTTGTAAATTGTTCAATGTCATTCCATTTTTTACTGATAGTTTCAATTGCTAAGTCCGTGGGGATACTCGGAAATAGGGAAACTACGTCAAATGATACTAATCTTTCATCGTCTTCAATGTGAGTGTTGTTAATTTTGTTTTTAAGGTCTATCGAAGTTTTTACATTATATTGGGAGTCATATGTGAGGTTGCGTAATATTTGGACAATATATTTGCAAAGTCCGTACGATGGGGATCCAATAGAGGAGCATATTGGTCTCAGAGGTATCCCCTTTTTATGTATTTTGGGTAGTCCATAGATCCTTGGGGGTAGTGCAGTGCTCGTTGTCAATTTGTTTCTCTCTGTTTTCGATATTATTTCAAGTTTGAAGAGTCTGTCCACTAGACTGTTGTTTTTATTTTGTAATCGTAAGGTTGGGTCCTGTCTTATAATTCTGTAAGTACCCAAATCTCCTAATATGTCCATCATTTTTGTCCTATAATCGTTTGTTTCCATTGCAACCGTTTTGTTTCCCTTGTCAGATGTTAATATTAAGATGTTGTCATTTTCTTTTAGAAATTTGTGAGTCTGTTCCACTGTGTCCAATATTGCACGATCCATTGCGTCTTGTTTCGTCTTATTCTTGCACTCTTTTATTAAGAGAGAGAACTTCGTACGTGCTGACTCTTGTTGCTCTTTGTTCTTTAGCGTCTGCACTAGTTCCTCTCCATCTGCAATATACTTAAAGAGAGGAAACTTTTTGTTCTCTACTGGCAACGCAAATTTCGGACCTTTTGAAAGCAACGCTTTTATGTTTGGCGGGAACTCCACATCTGTTTTGTTTACGAACCAATCTTCGTTGTTGTTGTTAGTTAATATTTGGTTCCGTTGTTTTCGTAGACTGTCGTGTTTTCGTTCTTGTCGTTCTCTGAGTGTTGTTGTAAGTTTTTCTGAGACGCTCTTTTCGCTCTCATAAAATGCTAATGAGTCATCACAGCTGAGCAGCTGTTCAAGTTTCGTTTTTAATTGCTCCATATGTTCGTTTTTTGTTTTTAGTATGTAATGTTTATGTTTAATCAGCAAACTCAGTAATTTAAGATGAAATATGGTTGTGTGTCTTGTAAGCGTTTTGTATATGTCAGTTGGTATGTCACTCTCAATGTCATATAAGAATATCTTATTACAACCGGTACTGTTTTGAATAAATTTAGGAATTAATTTAGATTTTCTGCATTTTAGTAAGAATTTTATGCTAGATTTAAGCTTAATTATCTGTTTTGATGTTAATTGAAATTTATTTATTAATGTCCTTGAGTTGTAGTTACGCTTGATGTTTGCATATACCATTTTGATTAGGTTTATGATATGTGCTGTCGGCGTGCCTTCCGATTTTGTTAAATTTTATGTTTTTTAGCGACCTTTTTAATTATAATGTTCTTGTTTAGCCGGCTCGAGGTCAATAAAACAAACAATTTGTTATGTTTTTAGATTTTTTCTCCGATATATTTCGGCTGCAACAGCGGCAACCGTCTTCAGGGAACTACGATTAAAACATTGAAATAAAAACAGATACTTATCATATAACAAACAATTTTTAAGAAAACAAAAATTTGTTTTTCAACAAATTAAAATTACAAATTATTTAAAAAATTATTCAAAACATACATTTTTTACACGTCTTCACTGTTTGGCGTGGAGTTGTCAACTAAAATATTTCGTGTAAGTAGGTGTCTGTATATATGTGCGCAGTTTTCTGTGTCTGTTTTGTAATTGAGTCTTCTGTCCGGTGGTACGTTTATTATGTGTAACATTTCGAGTGTAAATCGTTTGCTGTAGTGTGGTTCCTGTTGCAGTATTGTTGTTTCCTCGAAGTTTGGTGAGTGTCCGCTCTCAGTGCAATGTGATGCAAGTGCTGTCTTTTGTATGCGTGTTTGGTGTCTTAGCTTGATGTCAGACTTATGTTGTGAAATTCTTGTTTTTAATTTTGATTTTGTGGTTCCAATATATACCTTATTGCATATGTTGTTTTCGTCTCCGTTGCATGGTATTTTATATATAACATTATTTTTGTCCACTTTAAGTATTTTTGATTTTGTGTTGTTAAAAAAGTTTTTCATTGTTATTGTGGGCTTGTGGGCTATTTGTATATCCTCTTTATTGTAGCAGTCAGAATTTTTTAGACGTTCAGATAGAGACGGTACATAGGTTACAGATTTAAAGATTTTTTGTGGTTGTTTTTCTTTTAAGTCATTTGGTCTGTATTTTCGTATAAGTGATTTTATCATCCACACTGGGAAATCGTTGTTCGCTAGAGTCAATAATATTTGTGTTTTTATTTCCTTATGGTAGATTTTGTCGCTTATGTTTAGCATCCGATTTATACAGCCAACTGCTGTATTTATTATCATTGTTTTCGGGTGTTTTGAAAAGAAGTTAATGATTCGTCCTGATGCTGTAGTCTTTCTGTACCACTTTGTTGTAAGCGTATTATTGTGTCTAATTATTAAGGCGTCTAGATATGGTAATTTTCCGTCTAATTCCAGTTCCATTGTAAATTTTATACCTCTGTTGTATGAATTTAATGTGTCCAGTGTGTTTTGAATTTCGTCTATTTTTGTTACTGCAAATAAATCGTCTACATACTTAGTCAAAAGTCTTGGGGTGTACCTTAGGTTATTGGTTGTCTTATGCAACAATTCTTCCATAATAATGTCTGCTATGATTGGCGAAGCAGGTGAGCCCATAGGCATTCCTTTTAATTGGATGTATGTTTTGTCTTCAAATTTAAAATATCTGTTTTCAGTGATGCAAAAAGTAAGTATATTCATGAAAAGCAGTTTTGGTATGTTTGTAAATTGTTCAATGTCATTCCATTTTTTACTGATAGTTTCAATTGCTAAGTCCGTGGGGATACTCGGAAATAGGGAAACTACGTCAAATGATACTAATCTTTCATCGTCTTCAATGTGAGTGTTGTTAATTTTGTTTTTAAGGTCTATCGAATTTTTTACATTATATTGGGAGTCATCTGTGAGGTTGCGTAATATTTGGACAATATATTTGCAAAGTCCGTACGATGGGGATCCAATAGAGGAGCATATTGGTCTCAGAGGTATCCCCTTTTTATGTATTTTGGGTAGTCCATAGATCCTTGGGGGTAGTGCAGTGCTCGTTGTCAATTTGTTTCTCTCTGTTTTCGATATTATTTCAAGTTTGAAGAGTCTGTCCACTAGACTGTTGTTTTTATTTTGTAATCGTAAGGTTGGGTCCTGTCTTATAATTCTGTAAGTACCCAAATCTCCTAATATGTCCATCATTTTTGTCCTATAATCGTTTGTTTCCATTGCAACCGTTTTGTTTCCCTTGTCAGATGTTAATATTAAGATGTTGTCATTTTCTTTTAGAAATTTGTGAGTCTGTTCCACTGTGTCCAATATTGCACGATCCATTGCGTCTTGTTTCGTCTTATTCTTGCACTCTTTTATTAAGAGAGAGAACTTCGTACGTGCTGACTCTTGTTGCTCTTTGTTCTTTAGCGTCTGCACTAGTTCCTCTCCATCTGCAATATACTTAAAGAGAGGAAACTTTTTGTTCTCTACTGGCAACGCAAATTTCGGACCTTTTGAAAGCAACGCTTTTATGTTTGGCGGGAACTCCACATCTGTTTTGTTTACGAACCAATCTTCGTTGTTGTTGTTAGTTAATATTTGGTTCCGTTGTTTTCGTAGACTGTCGTGTTTTCGTTCTTGTCGTTCTCTGAGTGTTGTTGTAAGTTTTTCTGAGACGCTCTTTTCGCTCTCATAAAATGCTAATGAGTCATCACTGCTGAGCAGCTGTTCAAGTTTCGTTTTTAATTGCTCCATATGTTCGTTTTTTGTTTTTAGTATGTAATGTTTATGTTTAATCAGCAAACTCAGTAATTTAAGATGAAATATGGTTGTGTGTCTTGTAAGCGTTTTGTATATGTCAGTTGGTATGTCACTCTCAATGTCATATAAGAATATCTTATTACAACCGGTACTGTTTTGAATAAATTTAGGAATTAATTTAGATTTTCTGCATTTTAGTAAGAATTTTATGCTAGATTTAAGCTTAATTATCTGTTTTGATGTTAATTGAAATTTATTTATTAATGTCCTTGAGTTGTAGTTACGCTTGATGTTTGCATATACCATTTTGATTAGGTTTATGATATGTGCTGTCGGCGTGCCTTCCGATTTTGTTAAATTTTATGTTTTTTAGCGACCTTTTTAATTATAATGTTCTTGTTTAGCCGGCTCGAGGTCAATAAAACAAACAATTTGTTATGTTTTTAGATTTTTTCTCCGATATATTTCGGCTGCAACAGCGGCAACCGTCTTCAGGGAACTACGATTAAAACATTGAAATAAAAACAGATACTTATCATATAACAAACAATTTTTAAGAAAACAAAAATTTTTTTTCAACAAATTATTAAATTATTTAAATTATTCACACTACACGTCTTCACTTTGGCGGGAGTTTCACTTATTCGGTATGTTAAATTCGTTTCTTTTTTTGTCTTCTTCCGGTGGACGTTATATGTGTAAATTTCGAGTGAAATCGTTTGCTGTAGTGTGGTTCCTGTTGCAGATTGTTGTTTCTCGAATTTGGTGAGTGTCCGCTCTCAGTGCAATGTGATGCAAGTGCTGTCTTTTGTATGCGTGTTTGGTGTCTTAGCTTGATGTCGACTTATGTTGTGAAATTCTTGTTTTTAATTTTGATTTTGTGGTTCCAAAATACCTTATTGCATAGTTGTTTTCGTCTCCGTTGCATGGTATTTTAATATAACATTATTTTTGTCCACTTTAAGATTTTTGATTTTGTGTTGTTAAAAAAGTTTTTCATTGTTATTGTGGGCTTGTGGGCTATTTGTATATCCTCTTTATTGTAGCAGTCAGAATTTTTTAGACGTTCAGATAGAGACGGTACATAGGTTACAGATTTAAAGATTTTTGTGGTTGTTTTTCTTTTAAGTCATTTGGTCTGTATTTTCGTATAAGTGATTTTATCATCCACACTGGGAAATCGTTGTTCGCTAGAGTCAATAATATTTGTGTTTTTATTACTCAATTACAAAACAGACACAGAAAACTGCGCACATATATACAGACACCTACTTACACGAAATATTTTAGTTGACAACTCCACGCCAAACAGTGAAGACGTGTAAAAAATGTATGTTTTGAATAATTTTTTAAATAATTTGTAATTTTAATTTGTTGAAAAAAAAATTTTTGTTTTCTTAAAAATTGTTTGTTATATATAAGTATCTGTTTTTATTTCAATGTTTTAATCGTAGTTCCCTGAAGACGGTTGCCGCTTTGCGCCGAAATATATCGGAGAAAAAATCTAAGAACATAACAAATTGTTTGTTTTATTACCTCGACCGGCTAAACAAGAACATTATAATTAAAAAGGTCGCTAAACAAATTTAACAAAATCGGAAGGCACGCCGACAGCACAATCATAAACCTAATCAAATGGTATATGCAAACATCAAGCGTAACTACAACTCAAGGACATTAATAAATAAATTTCAATTAACATCAAACAGATAATTAAGCTTAAATCTAGCATAAAATTCTTACTAAAATGCAGAAAATCTAAATTAATTCCTAAATTTATTCAAAACAGTACCGGTTGTAATAAGAATTCTTATATGACATTGAGAGTGACATACCAACTGACAAACAAAACGCTTACAAGACACACAACCATATTTCATCTTAAATTACTGAGTTTGCTGATTAAACATAAACATTACAACTAAAAACAAAAAACGAACAATGGAGCAATAAAAACGAAACTTGAACAGCTGCTCAGCAGTGATGACTCATTAGCATTTTATGAGAGCGAAAAGAGCGTCTCAGAAAAACTTACAACAACACTCAGAGAACGACAAGAACGAAAACACGACAGTCTACGAAAACAACGGAACCAAATATTACAACAAATACAACAACAACGAAGATTGGTTCGTAAACAAAACAGATGTGGAGTTCCCGCCAAACATAAAAGCGTTGCTTTCAAAAGGTCCGAAATTTGCGTTGCCAGTAGAGAACAAAAAGTTTCCTCTCTTTAAGTATATTGCAGATGGAGAGGAACTAGTGCAGACGCTAAAGAACAAAGAGCAACAAGAGTCAGCACGTACGAAGTTCTCTCTCTTAATAAAAGAGTGCAAGAATAAGACGAAACAAGACGCAATGGATCGTGCAAATTGGACACAGTGGAACAGACTCACAAATTTCTAAAAGAAAATACAACATCTTAATATTAACATCTGACAAGGGAAACAAAACGGTTGCAATGGAAACAAACGATTATAGGACAAAAATGATGGACATATAGGAGATTTGGGTACTTACAGAATTATAAGACAGGACCCAACCTTACGATTACAAAATAAAAACAACAGTCTAGTGGACAGACTCTTCAAACTTGAAATAATATCGAAAACAGAGAGAAACAAATTGACAACGAGCACTGCACTACCCCCAAGGATCTATGGACTACCCAAAATACATAAAAAGGGGATACCTCTGAGACCAATATGCTCCTCTATTGGATCCCCATCGTACGGACTTTGCAAATATATTGTCCAAATATTACGCAACCTCACAGATGACTCCCAATATAATGTAAAAAATTCGATAGACCTTAAAAACAAAATTAACAACACTCACATTGAAGACGATGAAAGATTAGTATCATTTGACGTAGTTTCCCTATTTCCGAGTATCCCCACGGACTTAGCAATTGAAACTATCAGTAAAAAATGGAATGACATTGAACAATTTACAAACATACCAAAACTGCTTTTCATGAATATACTTACTTTTTGCATCACTGAAAACAGATATTTTAAATTTGAAGACAAAACATACATCCAATTAAAAGGAATGCCTATGGGCTCACCTGCTTCGCCAATCATAGCAGACATTATTATGGAAGAATTGTTGCATAAGACAACCAATAACCTAAGGTACACCCCAAGACTTTTGACTAAGTATGTAGACGATTTATTTGCAGTAACAAAAATAGACGAAATTCAAAACACACTGGACACATTAAATTCATACAACAGAGGTATAAAATTTACAATGGAACTGGAATTAGACGGAAAATTACCATATCTAGACGCCTTAATAATTAGACACAATAATACGCTTACAACAAAGTGGTACAGAAAGACTACAGCATCAGGACGAATCATTAACTTCTTTTCAAAACACCCGAAAACAATGATAATAAATACAGCAGTTGGCTGTATAAATCGGATGCTAAACATAAGCGACAAAATCTACCATAAGGAAATAAAAACACAAATATTATTGACTCTAGCGAACAACGATTTCCCAGTGTGGATGATAAAATCACTTATACGAAAATACAGACCAAATGACTTAAAAGAAAAACAACCACAAAAAATCTTTAAATCTGTAACCTATGTACCGTCTCTATCTGAACGTCTAAAAAATTCTGACTGCTACAATAAAGAGGATATACAAATAGCCCACAAGCCCACAATAACAATGAAAAACTTTTTTAACAACACAAAATCAAAAATACTTAAAGTGGACAAAAATAATGTTATATATAAAATACCATGCAACGGAGACGAAAACAACATATGCAATAAGGTATATATTGGAACCACAAAATCAAAATTAAAAACAAGAATTTCACAACATAAGTCTGACATCAAGCTAAGACACCAAACACGCATACAAAAGACAGCACTTGCATCACATTGCACTGAGAGCGGACACTCACCAAACTTCGAGGAAACAACAATACTGCAACAGGAACCACACTACAGCAAACGATTTACACTCGAAATGTTACACATAATAAACGTACCACCGGACAGAAGACTCAATTACAAAACAGACACAGAAAACTGCGCACATATATACAGACACCTACTTACACGAAATATTTTAGTTGACAACTCCACGCCAAACAGTGAAGACGTGTAAAAAATGTATGTTTTGAATAATTTTTTAAATAATTTGTAATTTTAATTTGTTGAAAAACAAATTTTTGTTTTCTTAAAAATTGTTTGTTATATGATAAGTATCTGTTTTTATTTCAATGTTTTAATCGTAGTTCCCTGAAGACGGTTGCCGCTGTTGCAGCCGAAATATATCGGAGAAAAAATCTAAAAACATAACAAATTGTTTGTTTTATTGACCTCGAGCCGGCTAAACAAGAACATTATAATTAAAAAGGTCGCTAAAAAACATAAAATTTAACAAAATCGGAAGGCACGCCGACAGCACATATCATAAACCTAATCAAAATGGTATATGCAAACATCAAGCGTAACTACAACTCAAGGACATTAATAAATAAATTTCAATTAACATCAAAACAGATAATTAAGCTTAAATCTAGCATAAAATTCTTACTAAAATGCAGAAAATCTAAATTAATTCCTAAATTTATTCAAAACAGTACCGGTTGTAATAAGATATTCTTATATGACATTGAGAGTGACATACCAACTGACATATACAAAACGCTTACAAGACACACAACCATATTTCATCTTAAATTACTGAGTTTGCTGATTAAACATAAACATTACATACTAAAAACAAAAAACGAACATATGGAGCAATTAAAAACGAAACTTGAACAGCTGCTCAGCAGTGATGACTCATTAGCATTTTATGAGAGCGAAAAGAGCGTCTCAGAAAAACTTACAACAACACTCAGAGAACGACAAGAACGAAAACACGACAGTCTACGAAAACAACGGAACCAAATATTAACTAACAACAACAACGAAGATTGGTTCGTAAACAAAACAGATGTGGAGTTCCCGCCAAACATAAAAGCGTTGCTTTCAAAAGGTCCGAAATTTGCGTTGCCAGTAGAGAACAAAAAGTTTCCTCTCTTTAAGTATATTGCAGATGGAGAGGAACTAGTGCAGACGCTAAAGAACAAAGAGCAACAAGAGTCAGCACGTACGAAGTTCTCTCTCTTAATAAAAGAGTGCAAGAATAAGACGAAACAAGACGCAATGGATCGTGCAATATTGGACACAGTGGAACAGACTCACAAATTTCTAAAAGAAAATGACAACATCTTAATATTAACATCTGACAAGGGAAACAAAACGGTTGCAATGGAAACAAACGATTATAGGACAAAAATGATGGACATATTTGGAGATTTGGGTACTTACAGAATTATAAGACAGGACCCAACCTTACGATTACAAAATAAAAACAACAGTCTAGTGGACAGACTCTTCAAACTTGAAATAATATCGAAAACAGAGAGAAACAAATTGACAACGAGCACTGCACTACCCCCAAGGATCTATGGACTACCGAAAATACATAAAAAGGGGATACCTCTGAGACCAATATGCTCCTCTATTGGATCCCCATCGTACGGACTTTGCAAATATATTGTCCAAATATTACGCAACCTCACAGATGACTCCCAATATAATGTAAAAAATTCGATAGACCTTAAAAACAAAATTAACAACACTCACATTGAAGACGATGAAAGATTAGTATCATTTGACGTAGTTTCCCTATTTCCGAGTATCCCCACGGACTTAGCAATTGAAACTATCAGTAAAAAATGGAATGACATTGAACAATTTACAAACATACCAAAACTGCTTTTCATGAATATACTTACTTTTTGCATCACTGAAAACAGATATTTTAAATTTGAAGACAAAACATACATCCAATTAAAAGGAATGCCTATGGGCTCACCTGCTTCGCCAATCATAGCAGACATTATTATGGAAGAATTGTTGCATAAGACAACCAATAACCTAAGGTACACCCCAAGACTTTTGACTAAGTATGTAGACGATTTATTTGCAGTAACAAAAATAGACGAAATTCAAAACACACTGGACACATTAAATTCATACAACAGAGGTATAAAATTTACAATGGAACTGGAATTAGACGGAAAATTACCATATCTAGACGCCTTAATAATTAGACACAATAATACGCTTACAACAAAGTGGTACAGAAAGACTACAGCATCAGGACGAATCATTAACTTCTTTTCAAAACACCCGAAAACAATGATAATAAATACAGCAGTTGGCTGTATAAATCGGATGCTAAACATAAGCGACAAAATCTACCATAAGGAAATAAAAACACAAATATTATTGACTCTAGCGAACAACGATTTCCCAGTGTGGATGATAAAATCACTTATACGAAAATACAGACCAAATGACTTAAAAGAAAAACAACCACAAAAAATCTTTAAATCTGTAACCTATGTACCGTCTCTATCTGAACGTCTAAAAAATTCTGACTGCTACAATAAAGAGGATATACAAATAGCCCACAAGCCCACAATAACAATGAAAAACTTTTTTAACAACACAAAATCAAAAATACTTAAAGTGGACAAAAATAATGTTATATATAAAATACCATGCAACGGAGACGAAAACAACATATGCAATAAGGTATATATTGGAACCACAAAATCAAAATTAAAAACAAGAATTTCACAACATAAGTCTGACATCAAGCTAAGACACCAAACACGCATACAAAAGACAGCACTTGCATCACATTGCACTGAGAGCGGACACTCACCAAACTTCGAGGAAACAACAATACTGCAACAGGAACCACACTACAGCAAACGATTTACACTCGAAATGTTACACATAATAAACGTACCACCGGACAGAAGACTCAATTACAAAACAGACACAGAAAACTGCGCACATATATACAGACACCTACTTACACGAAATATTTTAGTTGACAACTCCACGCCAAACAGTGAAGACGTGTAAAAAATGTATGTTTTGAATAATTTTTTAAATAATTTGTAATTTTAATTTGTTGAAAAACAAATTTTTGTTTTCTTAAAAATTGTTTGTTATATGATAAGTATCTGTTTTTATTTCAATGTTTTAATCGTAGTTCCCTGAAGACGGTTGCCGCTGTTGCAGCCGAAATATATCGGAGAAAAAATCTAAAAACATAACAAATTGTTTGTTTTATTGACCTCGAGCCGGCTAAACAAGAACATTATAATTAAAAAGGTCGCTAAAAAACATAAAATTTAACAAAATCGGAAGGCACGCCGACAGCACATATCATAAACCTAATCAAAATGGTATATGCAAACATCAAGCGTAACTACAACTCAAGGACATTAATAAATAAATTTCAATTAACATCAAAACAGATAATTAAGCTTAAATCTAGCATAAAATTCTTACTAAAATGCAGAAAATCTAAATTAATTCCTAAATTTATTCAAAACAGTACCGGTTGTAATAAGATATTCTTATATGACATTGAGAGTGACATACCAACTGACATATACAAAACGCTTACAAGACACACAACCATATTTCATCTTAAATTACTGAGTTTGCTGATTAAACATAAACATTACATACTAAAAACAAAAAACGAACATATGGAGCAATTAAAAACGAAACTTGAACAGCTGCTCAGCAGTGATGACTCATTAGCATTTTATGAGAGCGAAAAGAGCGTCTCAGAAAAACTTACAACAACACTCAGAGAACGACAAGAACGAAAACACGACAGTCTACGAAAACAACGGAACCAAATATTAACTAACAACAACAACGAAGATTGGTTCGTAAACAAAACAGATGTGGAGTTCCCGCCAAACATAAAAGCGTTGCTTTCAAAAGGTCCGAAATTTGCGTTGCCAGTAGAGAACAAAAAGTTTCCTCTCTTTATTGCAGATGGAGAGGAACTAGTGCAGACGCTAAAGAACAAAGAGCAACAAGAGTCAGCACGTACGAAGTTCTCTCTCTTAATAAAAGAGTGCAAGAATAAGACGAAACAAGACGCAATGGATCGTGCAATATTGGACACAGTGGAACAGACTCACAAATTTCTAAAAGAAAATGACAACATCTTAATATTAACATCTGACAAGGGAAACAAAACGGTTGCAATGGAAACAAACGATTATAGGACAAAAATGATGGACATATTTGGAGATTTGGGTACTTACAGAATTATAAGACAGGACCCAACCTTACGATTACAAAATAAAAACAACAGTCTAGTGGACAGACTCTTCAAACTTGAAATAATATCGAAAACAGAGAGAAACAAATTGACAACGAGCACTGCACTACCCCCAAGGATCTATGGACTACCCAAAATACATAAAAAGGGGATACCTCTGAGACCAATATGCTCCTCTATTGGATCCCCATCGTACGGACTTTGCAAATATATTGTCCAAATATTACGCAACCTCACAGATGACTCCCAATATAATGTAAAAAATTCGATAGACCTTAAAAACAAAATTAACAACACTCACATTGAAGACGATGAAAGATTAGTATCATTTGACGTAGTTTCCCTATTTCCGAGTATCCCCACGGACTTAGCAATTGAAACTATCAGTAAAAAATGGAATGACATTGAACAATTTACAAACATACCAAAACTGCTTTTCATGAATATACTTACTTTTTGCATCACTGAAAACAGATATTTTAAATTTGAAGACAAAACATACATCCAATTAAAAGGAATGCCTATGGGCTCACCTGCTTCGCCAATCATAGCAGACATTATTATGGAAGAATTGTTGCATAAGACAACCAATAACCTAAGGTACACCCCAAGACTTTTGACTAAGTATGTAGACGATTTATTTGCAGTAACAAAAATAGACGAAATTCAAAACACACTGGACACATTAAATTCATACAACAGAGGTATAAAATTTACAATGGAACTGGAATTAGACGGAAAATTACCATATCTAGACGCCTTAATAATTAGACACAATAATACGCTTACAACAAAGTGGTACAGAAAGACTACAGCATCAGGACGAATCATTAACTTCTTTTCAAAACACCCGAAAACAATGATAATAAATACAGCAGTTGGCTGTATAAATCGGATGCTAAACATAAGCGACAAAATCTACCATAAGGAAATAAAAACACAAATATTATTGACTCTAGCGAACAACGATTTCCCAGTGTGGATGATAAAATCACTTATACGAAAATACAGACCAAATGACTTAAAAGAAAAACAACCACAAAAAATCTTTAAATCTGTAACCTATGTACCGTCTCTATCTGAACGTCTAAAAAATTCTGACTGCTACAATAAAGAGGATATACAAATAGCCCACAAGCCCACAATAACAATGAAAAACTTTTTTAACAACACAAAATCAAAAATACTTAAAGTGGACAAAAATAATGTTATATATAAAATACCATGCAACGGAGACGAAAACAACATATGCAATAAGGTATATATTGGAACCACAAAATCAAAATTAAAAACAAGAATTTCACAACATAAGTCTGACATCAAGCTAAGACACCAAACACGCATACAAAAGACAGCACTTGCATCACATTGCACTGAGAGCGGACACTCACCAAACTTCGAGGAAACAACAATACTGCAACAGGAACCACACTACAGCAAACGATTTACACTCGAAATGTTACACATAATAAACGTACCACCGGACAGAAGACTCAATTACAAAACAGACACAGAAAACTGCGCACATATATACAGACACCTACTTACACGAAATATTTTAGTTGACAACTCCACGCCAAACAGTGAAGACGTGTAAAAAATGTATGTTTTGAATAATTTTTTAAATAATTTGTAATTTTAATTTGTTGAAAAACAAATTTTTGTTTTCTTAAAAATTGTTTGTTATATGATAAGTATCTGTTTTTATTTCAATGTTTTAATCGTAGTTCCCTGAAGACGGTTGCCGCTGTTGCAGCCGAAATATATCGGAGAAAAAATCTAAAAACATAACAAATTGTTTGTTTTATTGACCTCGAGCCGGCTAAACAAGAACATTATAATTAAAAAGGTCGCTAAAAAACATAAAATTTAACAAAATCGGAAGGCACGCCGACAGCACATATCATAAACCTAATCAAAATGGTATATGCAAACATCAAGCGTAACTACAACTCAAGGACATTAATAAATAAATTTCAATTAACATCAAAACAGATAATTAAGCTTAAATCTAGCATAAAATTCTTACTAAAATGCAGAAAATCTAAATTAATTCCTAAATTTATTCAAAACAGTACCGGTTGTAATAAGATATTCTTATATGACATTGAGAGTGACATACCAACTGACATATACAAAACGCTTACAAGACACACAACCATATTTCATCTTAAATTACTGAGTTTGCTGATTAAACATAAACATTACATACTAAAAACAAAAAACGAACATATGGAGCAATTAAAAACGAAACTTGAACAGCTGCTCAGCAGTGATGACTCATTAGCATTTTATGAGAGCGAAAAGAGCGTCTCAGAAAAACTTACAACAACACTCAGAGAACGACAAGAACGAAAACACGACAGTCTACGAAAACAACGGAACCAAATATTAACTAACAACAACAACGAAGATTGGTTCGTAAACAAAACAGATGTGGAGTTCCCGCCAAACATAAAAGCGTTGCTTTCAAAAGGTCCGAAATTTGCGTTGCCAGTAGAGAACAAAAAGTTTCCTCTCTTTAAGTATATTGCAGATGGAGAGGAACTAGTGCAGACGCTAAAGAACAAAGAGCAACAAGAGTCAGCACGTACGAAGTTCTCTCTCTTAATAAAAGAGTGCAAGAATAAGACGAAACAAGACGCAATGGATCGTGCAATATTGGACACAGTGGAACAGACTCACAAATTTCTAAAAGAAAATGACAACATCTTAATATTAACATCTGACAAGGGAAACAAAACGGTTGCAATGGAAACAAACGATTATAGGACAAAAATGATGGACATATTTGGAGATTTGGGTACTTACAGAATTATAAGACAGGACCCAACCTTACGATTACAAAATAAAAACAACAGTCTAGTGGACAGACTCTTCAAACTTGAAATAATATCGAAAACAGAGAGAAACAAATTGACAACGAGCACTGCACTACCCCCCAAGGATCTATGGACTACCGAAAATACATAAAAAGGGGATACCTCTGAGACCAATATGCTCCTCTATTGGATCCCCATCGTACGGACTTTGCAAATATATTGTCCAAATATTACGCAACCTCACAGATGACTCCCAATATAATGTAAAAAATTCGATAGACCTTAAAAACAAAATTAACAACACTCACATTGAAGACGATGAAAGATTAGTATCATTTGACGTAGTTTCCCTATTTCCGAGTATCCCCACGGACTTAGCAATTGAAACTATCAGTAAAAAATGGAATGACATTGAACAATTTACAAACATACCAAAACTGCTTTTCATGAATATACTTACTTTTTGCATCACTGAAAACAGATATTTTAAATTTGAAGACAAAACATACATCCAATTAAAAGGAATGCCTATGGGCTCACCTGCTTCGCCAATCATAGCAGACATTATTATGGAAGAATTGTTGCATAAGACAACCAATAACCTAAGGTACACCCCAAGACTTTTGACTAAGTATGTAGACGATTTATTTGCAGTAACAAAAATAGACGAAATTCAAAACACACTGGACACATTAAATTCATACAACAGAGGTATAAAATTTACAATGGAACTGGAATTAGACGGAAAATTACCATATCTAGACGCCTTAATAATTAGACACAATAATACGCTTACAACAAAGTGGTACAGAAAGACTACAGCATCAGGACGAATCATTAACTTCTTTTCAAAACACCCGAAAACAATGATAATAAATACAGCAGTTGGCTGTATAAATCGGATGCTAAACATAAGCGACAAAATCTACCATAAGGAAATAAAAACACAAATATTATTGACTCTAGCGAACAACGATTTCCCAGTGTGGATGATAAAATCACTTATACGAAAATACAGACCAAATGACTTAAAAGAAAAACAACCACAAAAAATCTTTAAATCTGTAACCTATGTACCGTCTCTATCTGAACGTCTAAAAAATTCTGACTGCTACAATAAAGAGGATATACAAATAGCCCACAAGCCCACAATAACAATGAAAAACTTTATTAACAACACAAAATCAAAAATACTTAAAGTGGACAAAAATAATGTTATATATAAAATACCATGCAACGGAGACGAAAACAACATATGCAATAAGGTATATATTGGAACCACAAAATCAAAATTAAAAACAAGAATTTCACAACATAAGTCTGACATCAAGCTAAGACACCAAACACGCATACAAAAGACAGCACTTGCATCACATTGCACTGAGAGCGGACACTCACCAAACTTCGAGGAAACAACAATACTGCAACAGGAACCACACTACAGCAAACGATTTACACTCGAAATGTTACACATAATAAACGTACCACCGGACAGAAGACTCAATTACAAAACAGACACAGAAAACTGCGCACATATATACAGACACCTACTTACACGAAATATTTTAGTTGACAACTCCACGCCAAACAGTGAAGACGTGTAAAAAATGTATGTTTTGAATAATTTTTTAAATAATTTGTAATTTTAATTTGTTGAAAAACAAATTTTTGTTTTCTTAAAAATTGTTTGTTATATGATAAGTATCTGTTTTTATTTCAATGTTTTAATCGTAGTTCCCTGAAGACGGTTGCCGCTGTTGCAGCCGAAATATATCGGAGAAAAAATCTAAAAACATAACAAATTGTTTGTTTTATTGACCTCGAGCCGGCTAAACAAGAACATTATAAATGTAATATTTATTTTTGCAATTAAAATTCATTCGACGCAGCTCAAAAGGGCGATCAGCTGTTTTTGAACGCGATAACTAACGCAGAATGCTATGGAAACACTTAACAGAGATTTTCGATAACAGGTGGAATCGATGACAAACGCATGCCTGTGGAAATTTAGTATTACATTGAATCGTTAATAACATCTTTGTTTATTGTCCGATCGTAATGAAATTTGTAGGACACAAAGATGGCATATAAATGTGAGACTTTGTAAAATCCGAAGGTCATACCTCGATTTCTGTGAGATCGGGGAGGGGTATACAAAAAAAAAATGTATTTAACCTCTGTATGCTATAGGAGAATATATGTACCAAATTAAGTGACTCTATGTCTTATAACTTTTAAGCTAAACCTTAAAAACACTGTTCTGGAATCTTAATTTATCGATAACTTTTGAAAAGATTGAGATATCGAAAAAAAAATGATTAGTTTGTATTGAGCCGGCAGTACATTAATTAAAACTTAAATAAAAAGTTTCTAGCTTTTATGACTTTCAAGTTATGCCCGAAAATCACTTGTCTGAAATCGAAATTTATCGATAACTTTTGAACTTTTGAAAAAAAAATGATAAACTTGTATTGACCCGGCACTACGAGAACTTATATTTCAAATGTGAAGTCTCTAGCTTTTGTAGTCTCTGAGAAACAGGCGTTCATACAGACGGACGGACAGACGGACAGACAGACGGACATGGCTATATCCACTCGGCTATTGATACTGATCAAGAATATATATACTTTATGGGGTCGGAGATGATTCCTTATGCCTGTTACATACTTTTGCCCATTTTTAATGGGATCAGGTTATAATAATACATAAATAAAGATGGCATCTTATAAAGCATCCAACGAGGAGCTGCAAGATGCCCAAGAGCAAATCAGCCAAGAATTTTCAAGGCTTATTGCAAATTATAAAAAGGATTCAGCTGAGAGAAAGTCCCAGGCCGGTTATTACAACATTAAAGCCTCAATTCTCTCAGAAAAATAGACCACAATACAGAAAAATTATGAAATAATAAGAAAGGATGGCGATCTACCTGAAAACCATAAATACTTTGCCTTTTATGATGACATCAAATTTATGGTACTGAAAAGAAACTGAAATTACGGAACAATCTGGAAGCAAAAAGACAACACATAGTGCCGATGGGCAGCTTCAACGGTGGACCAAAAGTTGAATGCATTATGCCGTCGACAAAGGGCAATCATTATATCGCGCATTGCAAATGACTGACCCAAGCGAGCACACTCCATTGGAACTCATAAAAAGTCTCTGGTCTCAAATCCAGGAAGTCCACTTTTGAAATTACGAGGAAGTCGAGGACCCGGAAATAAACGGATACAATGCTACTGAGTATCTCCAGGCCGAGCTAGATGTACACAAGGCATTATCAGTAAAAAGCAACATAACCAGCAGTAATGATATAAATCTGTCAAGGGTAACCATTCTAAAATTTGATGGTGACGTACTAAAATGGACACAGTTTTTTGACATGTATGTGTCCATGGTACATGAAACCAGCTTGTCCACAATCCGAAATATGTGGTACCTAAAAACCAGTGTGATCGGCGAGGCAGAAAGGATGATACGCCACATCGACTTAAAGGAAGAAAATTATCTTCACGCTTGGAACATTTTAGTAGATGCCTACGACAATCCAAGGGACATTGCGACAACGGTATTAAACCGGTTTTCCCGTTCAAAAAACCGGGAAAAATAAATATGCTGATCGGCGCTGAGCATTACTATTCGTTATTGCTCCCACAACAACATAAACTTATACCCTCTGGTCCGATTATGCAAAAAACCGAGTTGGGATAGGTTGTTGCAGGGAAAATAAAGGCATCAAGTATGTCAGCAGCCGTCTGTGCAGTGGCTACAGGGGAAGAAACAAACGAGATAATGGAACGATTTTGGACACTTGAAAATTTTGAAACTACAGAAAAGCATCGTACAGCAACTGAAGAAAGATGCGAGAAACATTTCAGTGACAACTTGCAAACCGCTGCTGACGGACGGTTTATAGTAAAATTGCCGTTTTCTGAACACTCTTCATCCTGGGGCCCTCGTTGGATACTGCAGAATAAAAGTTCCTTTCATTGGAAAAAGGACCAAAGCAGAAACTAAAACTTACTGTCTCTTTGACGATCGACTCAATATCTATTCTCTGACTACTGTAGTCTGGTCGAAAAATCTCTGGCCTTTTTGGTCGAGCCTGTCGAGATGGTCTACCAGCTCGGCGCGGTGCATTCTCATAGGCGGCTGGAACCATACGCGATCTGGTTCCTTGCTTGCTTGGCCTAGGAGTGTTAGTAGCGGGTTGCATGTTCCCATTACTGGTGCTATGTGATTGCTCATCTAGAATGAGCAGAACCTCCGGGTCTTCAGCAACTGGTAACTTACTTGTCTGTGACTGTTGTACAACTGAGCGAGTACAAGGACGTTCTGGTGGACGAAGGACTTTAGCTGGCGAATGGCTTCCCACTACAATCTTCCAATCTATAGCGTGTACTAACGCTAGGCAGCTGGGACAGTCTTGGTGCGATTTTATATATGTTTCAATACAATTTTTATGAAAAGTGTGCTGACACTTAGTAATGACGCATGGCTGTGTGTTTGCCATACGGTCACTACAAATAATACAAATGTTATCCGCAGCCTCTGGCTGATGCTGATTTCCGTCAAAACTTCGTCTGACTGGCATTTCATACAGTTTCCTTTGACAATGGGAGACATAAATACAAAAACAATTTTCATTGTTTACAACTTTGAGTGGAGGATTGATGAATTGGGCTATTGAAACTAATTATAGTTCTCTTTTTCACTAAGGATCACCAAATATTTTCGCCTCGATATTCCACGGACAGTGATACCCATTTGCATATTCACTGTATTCCAGCAGAACACCAAAACTTAAATGCTTTAGCCCTTTAGCTGCTAATTGAACCAAAAGTCATAAAATATAGTAAGTTCTTTCAATCGCTGTGATGAAAATATACAAACTAATATCACAAATCTCGGTCGAGCGTGTTCAAAAGCTCGAACACTCGAATTCCAAAGATGTATACCAATTTAAATACTTATTTTACACGTTTCTTTATGGAACCCACTCATATTTCAATCGAATGAGCTATCTTTTTTTTTTTTTTTTTTTTATTTATACTTGCTGTATTTTCTGTTCTTGGGAGTTATATTTATGCAGCAAGTTCAACTAACTACATATATCTTTAACCCAATCATTTGTTTAAGATGACGTATGATAACCAAATTAAAAGCTATCAATCTTTACATAGGTCTAGTTATTTCAGCAGTCGCTAAAATACTAGAAATCCATAAGTAAGTTTTGCACCTTTAACTCGGTTGGTTTTTTTTCTTACAGCTTATCGTTTTGGACACTACTAAGTATGAAACCAATAGCTAACTTCTGATTTGCTTGTTGCCAACAGAATTACATAGGTCTTGTTGCTTGACTCTCACCCTAGCTATATTTCTGTGTGCAGAATTTCAACTATTAAAACATAATCTTAGCCATGCCTCACGTGTTGGGCGCCAAAATCTGTGGTGTCCTTGTCTGCCTCGCCCTGCTCCATAAATTTCTGGTATCTTACCCCGGCGGGTATGCAGAAGTCAGTTTTCCTACAGGCTCGTGGATCATCAGCTAAACAGCGGGGCGGGACCCATTGATACCTAGCTCTAGCGGGATGGGGGGGTTGTTTCTGCCGCAAATGATCGCTAACACACACAAAAATATTATTAAAGAGTCCCTCTTGATACTACACAAAAGTGGAAAACTATTTTTCCTACTTAACACTTGGCAAATTTTCTGTTCATGACCAGCGGCCATTCACTCCATTCTAGAGTCTAATTATCAAAATTATTTGCACACTCGCAGTTGTAAACGAATGGGAGAGGACTTAGATGTTGATCGTCACTCCCTCTTCTTAACCCACCCTACCATGGTCTTTAATTAATATGCCTAAAGACCCCATTTCGTTTATAGAATTGTTTTTATTCTTTACGCTCCCATGACATTGAAACTTTAAGACACTCTTAGTTCATTTTTAAATTTATATATTCTTTAGTTAATTTTTCAACATTTTACATAACTTCATTTTTAAGACCAATTTAAATTGCTCTGTTATAGAGGGGTTAACTTATTACCTATCAATTACTTTTCTATTTTCTTTAAGTACTTCTCTTCATCTCGCAAATATTTATACAACGGTTCCCACAAAGTGACAAGCGATCGTAAATAGCACCCAGTGTTAAGATTATTTAAGCTGTTATTATTATATTCAATTTTGGTGATTTTTCTTACTCTAGTATGTTTTTATTTTTGGTTAGGTCTTCATACATAGTTAACTATTGTAAGCTTGCTCGAGCGGACACAGCTGATCAATTTTGAGGAATGTGAGAGCAAACAGATAAAACAGAAAGGTAAACCAAGAATGCCGATTAGCTTTCAAGCAAAATTTTTATGACTTTTATCAGCGTAGGCGAGGGAACTAACTTGCACCCTACCAAACGTTTAGGACGGCACGGCACTTTTTACATCATCGCACTGTCTTGGTTTATCTGTCTGTTGTTCCGCGGCTTTGATAAATTTAAGTGGTACATAAATTTTACTCACCTGCACCATCCGCGATGAAGGCCTTCACTTTGACGATGCTGCGTGCTATATTAAGTTTTAGTTATTAACATAATTTATCTACCACTCTCACGGACTTTTGTTTTTATATGGCTTTAATTTGGGGAATAGGTTGAAATAAGGTTATTAGAACTAAAAAAAATATCAAAAAAAACAGGTGCTCAACAATGTGATCGATCATGAGATCACATTGTTGGGACGCCGGTTACAATTGTATTTATTTGTTTGTTTTTAAGGGGACTTATCTTGTATTTAGCATTGAAACTTTTTATATTGATGCTATTTTTGGCATTGCTAACTTAGAGATTTAAACCATAAACTAAGTTCGTGTAAGCGTTGAATTGATACCATTTCGGTGTCTCTTTTTATATTCTCTTTTGTTTTAAGTTTCTTTTCCGTGCATATTTTTGTTTTGTTTCTAATTTGTTTGTACTTTTGTCACTTTGATTGTTTTGTGGTAGACTTGGATCATGCGTACAAGATTTGGCCATGCGTTCCTGACCTTTAAGCGGTTTACCGTGGATAACTATTCGGGGGGCGTCGGAATATTTGTATATGGGCTTGGTGGATCTGGAGGCGTGCGTTTTCGTGTTCCAGGATCTCAACACAGAAAACTCTAAGCTCCTTTTTTTTCACTTTTTCACACACATTCCCTTGTCCCTGGAGCGGGTTTGATTAGGTGTGGTGTTCTCTTTTTTTTTTTTCTTTTCCGACGGATAGTGACGAGCATCCAAGCCTGGTGTAAGATTAAGGCGCGGTCTATTATCGCCTGCAATATCCCGTGACTGGCAGAAGGGCCTAAAGACAAATTTAAATTTCCTCTTTTTATAAATCTTCTTTTAACCATAACATAATTTCACAATAATTACCTAGGCTGACTCCTAGCAAGCGTAGCTTTGGTTTTTTTTGTTTCTTGCTAAACTTTTATCTTTTGATGGCTTAGAATGTTGTGGATTTTTTTTTCTTTTATTTTTTTTTTTTTTTGTGGGTAATCACGAGGTTACCAAAGACAAATTAGAATTATTATTTTGTTCTTATCAGCACAACTGAACTTGCTTGATCGACGAACTCCAATAGAAAGAATGCAAGTACCCTGTTGCCGAAGCTATCTGCCTGACCCGAGTAATTTACTCACCACAGTCTAGCTCGATATCGCGAATCAACGCCGGCTTTAAGTTTGGCGCTGCCAACTGCATTTTATTCTTCTATGTCAGGGTTTGTGTCCAATCTAATTTTTTTTTTTTATATATTTTGGATGGCGCGTAAAGCAACATTTTAACTATTTTATAAACATATACAATTTTTAGCTTGTATGAGTCCATTACACGTTTGCGTTAAAATCGAATAACGCAAGTCGGCAGCCCATATGAAATGTATGGGCTGTTAAGTTGCTGTTAATACTGCGTTCGATATTAACGCAGAGTTCGATTGCACGATTGTTGCAATTTATTCGATTGTTGTTTAATAACAGAGCAATAACAGAGCTGTAAACTGACTTTGCAGAATAAAACAGCTGTGAAAAGGCGCGGGAAATAAGCAAAACAGGTAATTTCATTTCAGATCATATGAATTTTAAATTATTTGTTGTTCCCGCAGCAAATAAAAAAAATGGTTTGGAGCGAAAAGGCAAGGTTGCACCTGTTGGACTTGTGGCAAGAAAATTTAACGGCATTGAGAGGTGTGCGTTAAAACGTGCACATTTGAGATGGCTGAAAAGCTAAAAAAGCACGGAACGACAGCACAAGTCAAAAATAAAATTGAGAATTTG
This sequence comes from Drosophila maculinotata, assembly GCA_035045305.1. NCBI lineage: Eukaryota > Metazoa > Arthropoda > Insecta > Diptera > Drosophilidae > Drosophila > Drosophila maculinotata. The sequence goes on along the minus strand of JAWNPD010000188.1, from coordinate 371,819 downwards.
ACCAAAAAGTACAAGTACGTTTATACAGTTGATAAGATTTAATTATATTAGGAATTATTATTTTGTGCATTATTATTGCAGAACAGAGCTGGACAAAGTTGGGCCGTCTGGAGGGGCTCCTTCAACATGGGAGCATTTCCAAAAAATTCACTCAATATTAAGCGTCTCCAAGGCAATTAATTTGAAGCGAGTAATGGTGTAGAGCACCAGTAATATACATTCATACATAATTTTATTAAATCTGTCTCCATGTAAATTTTGTATTTCAGACTTCTCTGGGTGTTGATGACTTTGAAGTACCCTCAACTTCTAGGCTAAAACGACGACGCACAGAAATGGAGAAACTTGTTGACATCGAGCGCGAGAAGTTGGAATACATTCGAATGGCGACTGCGGAGATTACTTCGCATTCCTTCACTCTCTCATCAGTCAGACAATTCGGTGGCAAATAGTCCGGAGCCATCTGGACTATAACTTCTTTGCAGAAGTCGTTTAATATTTTGCACACCATTGTCTTTGAAATACCGAACAGGGCTCCTACAGTTCGGTATTCTGCTGATGATCCCAGCGTGTAAAGGGCTATAGCGATTCGTTTGTCCAATGGAATGGCAAGTCAATATGTGGTGTCCATTTTAGTTAGCCCAGGCAGGCGCTCCACCAAATGCTCAAAATGTTCCTTTTTCACACGGAAGCTTTTCTTGAACATCGCCTCTGAGTTCTCCGGCACGTGTGTCTCCCAAAAGGATCCGTGACGGAGCTTTTAATTAAATAATGGTAGTTAATTACAACTTTTGAATATACATTTTATTGCTTTTAACTTACCAAAACCCAAGCGCTTCGTGGATTACATGCGTCAAGTGCAGCACACATGTCAATGCACTGCAATAGTTTTTGACACATTTTTGCTTGCTGTTCATCTGCATAAGATTCGGCTATCAAAACGTTGTTTAAATTGTCCTTGTTAACTATAAATTTAATATTTATTTTTGCAATTAAAATTCGTTCGACGCAGCTCAAAAGGGCGATCAGCTGTTTTTGAACGCGATAACTAACGCAGAATGCTATGGAAACACTTAACAGAGATTTTCGATAACAGGTGGAATCGATGACAAACGCATGCCTGTGGAAATTTAGTATTACATTGAATCGTTAATAACATCTTTGTTTATTGTCCGATCGTAATGAAATTTGTAGGACACAAAGATGGCATATAAATGTGAGACTTTGTAAAATCCGAAGGTCATACCTCGATTTCTGTGAGATCGGGGAGGGGTATACAAAAAAAAAATGTATTTAACCTCTGTATGCTATAGGAGAATATATGTACCAAATTAAGTGACTCTATGTCTTATAACTTTTAAGCTAAAACTTAAAAACACTGTTCTGGAATCTTAATTTATCGATAACTTTTGAAAAGATTGAGATATCGAAAAAAAAATGATTAGTTTGTATTGAGCCGGCAGTACATTAATTAAAACTTAAATAAAAAGTTTCTAGCTTTTATGACTTTCAAGTTATGCCCGAAAATCACTTGTCTGAAATCGAAATTTATCGATAACTTTTGAACTTTTGAAAAAAAATGATAAACTTGTATTGACCCGGCACTACGAGAACTTATATTTCAAATGTGAAGTCTCTAGCTTTTGTAGTCTCTGAGAAACAGGCGTTCATACAGACGGACGGACAGACGGACAGACAGACGGACATGGCTATATCCACTCGGCTATTGATACTGATCAAGAATATATATACTTTATGGGGTCGGAGATGATTCCTTATGCCTGTTACATACTTTTGCCCATTTTTAATGGGATCAGGTTATAATAATACATAAATAAAGATGGCATCTTATAAAGCATCCAACGAGGAGCTGCAAGATGCCCAAGAGCAAATCAGCCAAGAATTTTCAAGGCTTATTGCAAATTATAAAAAGGATTCAGCTGAGAGAAAGTCCCAGGCCGGTTATTACAACATTAAAGCCTCAATTCTCTCAGAAAAATAGACCACAATACAGAAAAATTATGAAATAATAAGAAAGGATGGCGATCTACCTGAAAACCATAAATACTTTGCCTTTTATGATGACATCAAATTTATGGTACTGAAAAGAAACTGAAATTACGGAACAATCTGGAAGCAAAAAGACAACACATAGTGCCGATGGGCAGCTTCAACGGTGGACCAAAAGTTGAATGCATTATGCCGTCGACAAAGGGCAATCATTATATCGCGCATTGCAAATGACTGACCCAAGCGAGCACACTCCATTGGAACTCATAAAAAGTCTGTGGTCTCAAATCCAGGAAGTCCACTTTTGAATTTACGAGGAAGTCGAGGACCCGGAAATAAACGGATACAATGCTACTGAGTATCTCCAGGCCGAGCTAGATGTACACAAGGCATTATCAGTAAAAAGCAACATAACCAGCAGTAATGATATAAATCTGTCAAGGGTAACCATTCTAAAATTTGATGGTGACGTACTAAAATGGACACAGTTTTTTGACATGTATGTGTCCATGGTACATGAAACCAGCTTGCCCACAATCCGAAATATGTGGTACCTAAAAACCAGTGTGATCGGCGAGGCAGAAAGGATGATACGCCACATCGACTTAAAAGAAGAAAATTATCTTCACGCTTGGAACATTTTAGTAGATGCCTACGACAATCCAAGGGACATTGCGACAACGGTATTAAACCGGTTTTCCCGTTCAAAAAACCGGGAAAAATAAATATGCTGATCGGCGCTGAGCATTACTATTCGTTATTGCTCCCACAACAACATAAACTTATACCCTCTGGTCCGATTATGCAAAAAACCGAGTTGGGATAGGTTTTTGCAGGGAAAATAAAGGCATCAAGTATGTCAGCAGCCGTCTGTGCAGTGGCTACAGGGGAAGAAACAAACGAGATAATGGAACGATTTTGGACACTTGAAAATTTTGAAACTACAGAAAAGCATCGTACAGCAACTGAAGAAAGATGCGAGAAACATTTCAGTGACAACTTGCAAACCGCTGCTGACGGACGGTTTATAGTAAAATTGCCGTTTTCTGAACACTCTTCATCCTGGGGCCCTCGTTGGATACTGCAGAATAAAGGTTCCTTTCATTGGAAAAAGGACCAAAGCAGAAACTTGGAGTGGATATGTGGACTTCATGTCGGAATACGAGCAATTGGGACACATGAAACATGTCCCTCGCAAGCTGCTTCCATCAAAATATTACTTCATTCATCATCATTGTGTGCTGAAGCCTGATAGCAGCACTACAAAACTACGAGTGGTTTTCGATGCAAAACATCGACCGGAAAATCACTGAACAACATACTTCAAGTTGAACCTACTGTGCAAAGCGATCTGATGTCGATCTTACTAAGATTCAGAACGCATAAATACGTATTTACTGCAGACATAGAAAAAATGTACCGCCAAATATGGATCAATCCAGAAAACCAATTCCATCAAATGATAGTTTGGAGAAATAACCCTAATGAGGAATTAAAACACTATCGACTGAAAACTGTCACCTATGGCACAGCATCGGTTCCGTTTCTGGCAACTAAATGTTTAAATCACCTGGCCACACTACATAGCAACAAGCTACTTTTATGATCATTGGCGTTAAAGGATGATTTCTATGTAGATGATTGTCTGACAGGTGCAATCCAGGAAGCAGTCCAAATTCAACAGGAATTAATGAAGATACTGTTGCCATATGGATTCAAACTACGAAAATAGTGCTCAAACAATGAGCAAATCCTTCAAGGAATTCAAAAGGAAGATATAATCAATAATGTTCATCTGGACGAAACACTTGAACAACACAGTGTAAAAACTTTGGAACTAATATGGGTACCGAACATTGACCAGATCCGTGGAAGGACACAACTCCATCAGTCATATGAAATTACCAAACAAGTAGTCTGTTCCGAGCTGGCTGAAATCTTTGATCCATTGGGCTTATTTGCTCCGGTGGTAGTCCGAGCAAAAATATTTATGCAACATCTCTGGGAAGAGAAATTCGACTGGGATGACAAACTACCAACACATCTATGCAATGAATGGAAGGCCTATAGAGGAGACATCCAGAAACTCAACGAAATGCAGATTCCCAGGCACATCTGCGATGGAAAAACACCAGTGAGTAAAGAAATACACACGTTTGTGGATGCATCCGAAAGGGCTTACGGCTGCAGTCTATATACGAGCCACGTATAAAAACAAAAAAAATCGAGAGTCGCACCTAGGATCTTCGATTAAATCCCGAATCAGCGAAGGGATTCTTCTGGACAGACTCCACGGTAGTGCTAGTTTGGATTAATGCCTCGGCATCTACATATCACACATTTGTCGCCAACCGAATTGCGAAAATACAAGCGTCGTCAAATCCATCACAGTGGCTTCATGTCTCATCAACAAATAACGAGGCAGATGTACTTTCCAGAGGAACTACTGCAAGGAATCTACCTAACGACAGTAAATGGCTGTTTGGACCACTGTTCCTGCATGGCCCACGTGAAAGGTGGTCTACTTCTCTGGAACGAAAGACAAAGCATGTCAGCATTGCAATTAGCCCGACAACATTAGGGGAAGAGCTATACAACTGTAAGCACAGCAACTCCTTTCACAAGTTGCAACGGATCGTTGCATACATGGTGCGTTTCTGTTATAAGGAACCAACACCTTCCAACCAACAATAATATTGCGGACTATACAACAAATTTAATTTGTTGACGACATAAAGCATCTTCGTCGTCACAACATGGTAGATAAAAAGGGCACTATCATTTAACTATCACCACGCTTGGAGAAAAATGGACTTATTCGAGTCGGAGGCAGATTGGAGCATTCAGATCTCTCTTATAACGCTAAACATCCGATCTTGTTGCCACACAACGATCCAATTGTCAAGATGTTACTGATAGAACTCCATGAAAACAACATGCACTGCGGGGCTCAAGCCTTAAGAGCCATCGCAAGACAACAGTTCTGGATTCTCAAGGATAAATCAATGGCCAGGAACATCATACACAATTGTGTGAAGTGCACCAGAGCCAAGCCGAAGTTAATTCATCAAATCATGGGTGATCTACCTGCTGAACGAGTCACCGAGGCTCGACCTGCTGCTTGACCACAAAAGCCGTATATCTGGAGTCAGTAATCTAACGACAGACGCATTCCTGGCAGCACTTCGCCGTTTTATTGGTCGTCGTGGGAAGTGTCAGACGATTCATTGCGACAACGCCACTAATTTCATTGGCGCCAACAATCAGCTGAAGGATTTGGAATCGGCCATTTTTGAAGAAAAGGCTGCAAAGAAAATTATTGAGTATTGCAGTAAAAGGCAAGTGGCTTTCAAATTCTTTCCCCCTTGAGCACCATCATTTGGTGGCCTTTGGGAAGCAGCAGTAAAATCCACAAAAAAGTTGCAAATCAGCAACACGAATACGGCATCACTAACATTCAAAGAAATGAATACAGTGATCATCGAGATTGAAGCTATACTCAACTGGGCATTTTTTTAATTGGAAAATATTTTGGATACTTAAAAACACCTTCTTCGCCTCCACCAAAGCATTTGGTCCTTCGAGCCGGATACATCAAGCATCCATCGCCCTTAGCTAGCTATTTGGAGAAGAATCAAAGATAAGTAATAACACTCCAATAAAGTATATACACACATATCAACGTACGACGTCCGCCATTGCTCCGATCTTCCGACCACCTTTTTCTCCATAAAAAAGTGTAAAATTAATCCGCAAGCCCTTCAGTGTCCAGTGCTAAAAGGCTTTAAGCCAAAGAAAGAAAAAATTATAAATTCAATTAATTTGCAATTTTCCTGCAAGTGATAAAATATTAATTACCCATTTTTCGCCGTCCGCCATATTGTTCCGAGTCAGGCCAAAGTTCAAATAAAAATTTAAACCTGACATCTTTTCTGAGGCTGCAAAGCGAATTAAAATAAATTATATTGTTAAAATAAACTATTTTCAACATACACGCACATACATACAAACAGTGCGACAGTGAATATGCATATACATACATATGTACGTGCATATCTATGAGCATAATATGCATGAGCATAATTCCACGGCTACCTCAAATACAACATTTAGCACAAATACCAACATTTACAATACGAAATAAAACACAACTACTTACATATGAACATACACACAGCTTACATCCAAGCCGCCACTCCATATAATGTTCTATGTATGTACATACATACAATTGTTGTTTTATTTTCCTACACATATATTTAATTTATGTACTTCCTACTGACTAGTTCTACACATACAAATAAATACAATTTATAAAAGTACATACATACATATGTGCACAAATCCGCTTTGATAATTTGTGCGTGCAAATAAATCAAACAGCGTATTAATAAATAAACAAACACAATAAATGTATTAAATTTCACTAGTCACAACAAAGAGAAAACAGAGATATTAAATGAAATATTCTCAAGTGCAGGCTAATGCATTGAAATACATAACAAATACATACATACATACATATTTACTTACAATTTATACGTGTATTTCATTCCGCATAGCCCAATATATTGGCACACGCCCTGCACTGCAGCGTTGCTTCTCTTTTTCCTGGGAATAAACAATAAGGTTAATTTTACAATAAAATTATTACAATTCACTTACCGCGGAACCAATTGTAAACAATAACAACACCCATATACAATACATGCATATTCAATCGATGATTTTCGATCGTCAACATAGCGCCGATTTTTTGGCAATAAGTTGCTTACACTGTTCACGATAACGCAACATTTATGGTCTGCATTTATTTTATGCATCATATATATGCGAATATATGAACTCAAATTATACAATATCTGTGTTCCGATTATTTCGAATCTGTCACTGAACAGAATAAACGCTACGACCTTATTTATTATTTTCCTCTTAATAAATAATCCGTCGTTATATTCCATTTGTGTTTCTTATCGTTTCACGTCTTCGCTGTTCCGAATTAAATTTATTAGCAAATTTCGTCCATTCCTATTTAATTAACTTATTAAATAATATAAGTTAATTGCATACGAAAAATAAAGCAATTTATAGATTGGAATAATCTGATTTCAATATTTTAGAAATCAGTTATTGTTCGTATGGTATATATATATTCTACTCCAAGCATTTCCGTCGAAGTTGCCCATCTGCCTTTGCTATTCGAAACCTTTTGTTAAGGTACAGCAAACTTCACAGTTGTGGTGAAGGACTAGTATGTCCACGGGACCAAATAAGGAAGACAAAAAATTAATAAATGTCCTCCTAGGCACAGCTGTGATCGATGTGTGCCACCAAGGCACAAAGTTTACAGCAAGGGCACTGATCGACTGAGGATCAGAGGCTACGTTCATTTCGGAACGATTGTTCAAAGTGATCAAAATGCCTTTCCAGTCCGTCCAAGCACAAGTATCTGGTCTCAATCAAAGCATTGCAGCCCAGTCGTAGAAACTTTGTCATTTCAATATTGGGTCTCCTACGAAACCTCGAACCCAAATCGAGACTTCGGCATTTGTGCTCCCACATTTGGCAGGTAACCTTCCCTCCTACCAAATCCAACAACACGTTTTTAAGGATCTGCCAAATCTCCCATACGCCGACCCCACTTTCTACCAGAGTTCGCAGATAGATGTGCTCATTGGCGCTGATATCCTTCCATCCATTCTCCCAGGCGGCTCCTTCCCCAATATTTGCGGTCCCTTACTCGGTCAAGAAACCATTTTCGGATGGATTCTGACAGGTCCAGTGTCACGGACCACTACCAAGTCCATCTCTTCCTTCTCCACGCAGATTTCGACTCGTCATGAAGCGAATTGGAGACACTTCTCACAAGGTTTTGGGAGGAGGAGGATCTGCCAGTTAAGCTAGTGATTCCATCTGCGAACGAAACTTTGTCCAATCCACTATACGGAATGAGGATGGCAGATATGTTGTCACGCTCCCTTTCAAAACTCCTGGTCACATTAACTTGGGACATTCAAGGTCCATCGCACTCGCTCAATTCCTCAGAAATGAGGGGCGTTTAAACAGAAACACTTCTCTCAAAGAGCAGTACGACTCCGTGATTCAGGAGTACCTGGACTTAGGTCACATGATACAAGTCCCTCCAAATGACAATTCCGCTAATTTTTATTTGCCGCACCATGCTGTCTTCAAACCAGACAGCACCCCTACTAAGGTTCGCGTTGTGTTTAACGCCTCCAATCCATCCTCCAATGGTAACAGCTTGAATGACATCCTTTATCCAGGACCCATTCTCCAATCTGATTTAACTATTCAGATTTTAAAGTGGAGATTTTTCCGTTACGTCTTCAACGCTGATGTTTCGTCAAATCCTTGTCGATCCCAAACTACACCCTTCAAAAGAATTTTGTTCCGTAATAAAGAGCACGAACTCTGCGATCAAGAGCTCAAAACGGTTACGTTTGGAGTAAACTGTGCTCCTTTCCTTTCTACAGCAACTTGCTCAAGCAGGAGCTCACTCCGAACAGCGCGCAATGTCCGCCATAAGGGAACAGCGCAGGTTTTCCCTTAAGAAAGTGGACTTCGAACACTAAGAGTGTTTTAAGGAAAATCCCCAAGGCCCACTTACTTTCCGCCGATATCTTAGAAATCGAAGACGCCAGTACGGCGAAGACCCTCGGAATCCGATGGCAAGCAAATCTGGATGAATTTTTCTTCTCGCCAGCCAAGCTGACGTTAGAGGCATCTTTCACGAAACGTGAAGTGCTCTCTCAGATTGCCAGATTGTTTGATCCAGCTGGATGGCTAGCGCCATTCATTATCCACGCAAAAATCTTTATGCAAGAGATTTGGCTCCTAGAAATTGGTTGGGATGAACCATTGCCGAATGATCTTGTGCAAAGGTGGTGTGAATTTCTCACCACCTATCCGGATCTTCAGGATATTCGAATCCCCAGATGGGTTCAATTCCAGCCAAAGGTTAAGTTGTAGTACCACGGGTTTTGCGACGCCTCTCAGAGCGCACATGGTGCAGCGATTTATGTACGAGTCGAGCTCGATAATCATATCGCTGTCCATCTCCTTACTGCCAAGACGAGAGTCGCTCCGGTCAAAACCGTATCCCTGCCGCGCTTAGAACTGTGCGGTGCTGTGCTCTTAGCTGAGATCACAGCCGCAGTTGTCCCTAAAGGGCCGACCACCAGGTCCGAATCCTTTGTGTGGACCGATTCCACAATCGTGCTAGCTTGGTTAAGCAAACAACCCTGCAAGTGGACCACGTTTGTCGCAAATCGAGTTGCCACGATAACGCAATCCATCGCAGCTGACAACTGGTTCCACGTGCGCTCAGAGCACAACACAGCTGATCTTGCCAGTCGAGATGCAGCTCCTCGAGAGCTTGCTGACAGCAAGTTGTGGTGGCACGGACCTTAGTGGCTCCAACTCCCACAAGAGCAGTGGCCGGCTTCCGCAGAAGTCAGTACAGATCCACTGCCAGAACAGCGTACGGTACAATGCAATCTTGCAACGTCTCCTCCGCAAGAAGACGTCCTCGAACGATTTTCCGATTTTGGCAGGGCGCTGCGCGTAATGACATACGCCCTACGTTTCATCCGAAACTGTCAAAGGATCCCGACAACGAGCGATGAGAAACTCAATAATAGTGAGCTTATCGCAGCTGAACGTATCCTCGTAGCAGCCACTCAGCGCAGAGAGTATCCGAAAGAATACAAATGCTTAGTCGATAGATGACAGCTCTCAAACTCCAGCTGCATCCTAAATTTGCATCCTTTTCTGCATCATTATGGAGTTATGAGGGCATCTGGGCGTGTCAGGTCATCCAATTCCTTGCAATATGACGAGCGTCATCCCATAATTATTCCGTATGGGTGTCGTTATTCCCGTCTTCTGGCAAGCTTTACCCATCGCATAACGCTCCTTAGGGGTAACCAGTTGATGGTCCGTCTGATACGATCCAAATATTGGATCCCCAAAATAAAGAACTTGGTCAAATTTCTCATAAGCTTCTGTAAGATTTGCATCGTTCATAAAAAACGACTGCAAACTCGACTTATGGGTGATTTGCCAATAGAACGAACGACCTTTTCCCGGCCATTTGCCTTTACAGTCGTTGATTTTGCTGGTCCCTTTGAGATCAAAAATTATACGGGTCGAGCCTGTTTAATTACAGAGGGATACGTCTGCGTGTTCGTATGTTTTGCTTTTGCCCGTTTCCTATCTCGAAGAGGATGTCCTCAGCAAATCCATTCTGATAATGGCAAGACGTTCGTAGCTGCCGACAAGGTACTCACTCGAGATTTTATTGACGCAACGAAGACATGCGTAACCATCACGTATAGCCATCAGAAGCTAGCATGGCGTTTCATTCCTCCCAGTGCACCTCATATGGGTGGCCTTTGGGAAGCAGGAGTGAAGAGCTTCAAGACGCTGTTCTACAAATCCACAGCCACTATGAAATATACGTTCGAAGAGCTGTCCACACCTCTCTCCAAAATTGAGGCTTGCCTCAACTCCAGGCCAATCTCTCCACCTAATGGCATTGACTCCCGGCCACCTCTTGATCGGGGGCCCCTTGCTTTCTTTTTCCGAGCCTGAAATAAAGGAGAGCGCCATGTCATAAATCCACAAGCGCAACAAATGGCAAAATCCTATAAGGAATCTCCAGCCAGGCGATATGGTTATCGTCAAGGAAGATAACCTGCCTTCCAATGAAGAATCGAAAAGGTCTATCCTGGGCTGGATGACCTCGTCCGTGTCGTCGATATCGTCACGACCAGGGGGGTCATCAAAAGGCCAATAGCTAAGCTAATCCTGCTAGCAACAAGTGGCACTAATCCCGTCCATATTCCTAGTTAACACTGTAGTTAATCTTCCTCCTTAACAAGCGTGTTTTTGTCCTTTATGTACTACTGTGCCCGTTACTCATGCGCTGTTGATCCTATCACTAGCTCGTCGTAACCATGGCACCACATCCACAATCCGCTGAGCCCAACCAACTACGAGGAACGGCGTCATATCGGTGCCGCGTCTGCAGGGGTATCGATGCGCTCCGGAAGTGCCAGTGGTTCCTGCGCCTGACCGCTGAAAAGCGACTCCGGGCAGTACTTATCAACAAGTACTGCCCCAACTGTCTGGCGCACGAGCACTCCGGGCGCTCGCCACCAGCGAGGAGACGATCCGCTGCTCCGGCCACATCACTCTGCTCACTACTTGAATTCAAGGCTGTGAGCATCATTCCCACGGCCACGGTGCTACTAAACAACGGGTCGAAGTCATTCGAGATGCGGGCGCTAATTGACCAGTGCAGTCCGCTGAGCCGCGTCGATGCGACCCTGGCAACGGCCTTAGGGTTATCCGTCACGCGCATCGGCGCGGATGGTGTCTGCACAGCGTTCATCCGCTCCCGCACCGAGGACTTCCGACGCGAAGTTCTTTTGAAGGCAGAGACTGACCTCCGCGTCACGACCCCCTCCAGGTCCGTCAGCGAGGAGATTAAGGATAATTTCAAGTCCATTTCGCTGGTGGACGAGCGCTTCTTCCGTTCTGGCACAATCTCACTTATCCTGGGAGCCGATGTGTTTCCTAATATCGTTCGGCCTGGCTTTATTTCAAGCCAAGGTGGACTGCCGGTAGCGCAAAACACCGTATTTGGCTGGATGCTCTCCGGGTCCTGCAGCCGTCCATCAATTAGACTTTTCGCCCTTCTTGCCTTTGCAATAATATTGCAAGGGGGGGGGGAGGATGTTTAAGCCGCAAAGTATGCTGTGTGGATGGCCAGTATATTGAGCTTTCTCTCACAGCTACAACTCCGCGGCTCTGTTAAAAGTTTGTTGTAACCTGCGCGACGACCAAAATCAACACAAACGGAACAGAAGAGTGCGGCCACCGCCAACCACAAAATAAAACGTGAGCGCGGGAGAGCGAGAGCAAGCGCGAGCGCGAAAATAATCAAAGCGGTATAAATACAATAACAAACTGTTAGCAACAGCATTGCAACTGTACAAGACAAACCAGTATGCTTGGGCTACTTTTTGTTGTTGTATTTAAACACAATTTTTAAATATAATAATAAATTAATAATTATTGTCCAACTATGTGTTTCACACAACCGATGTAATTCACACGTCACAAGTAATTTTTTGAACGTGAATCGTAAATTCACGATTGAATAGAGCGAAGAAAAAAATTAATATCTAAGCGCAATAAAAAAACACGCCTGTTTGCTAATGCGAGCGATACGAATATATAAAAAATGTATACTGAATTAATCACAAGCAAAGCACACTCAGAATTATAAATGTATGAAAGTAAACCACATCACACAATAGAGATTAATCAAAATTTACCAGCAGAAATGTATTTCCACATCAAAGATGAATGAAAAATATTATGAAGATATTTATTAAGTAGAGTGCATAAGAAAAGTAATAAAAAAATATCAAAAACTTTATATGTGAAAGGGAATCGTGGAATATAAGAATAAAGCATGTTGGAAATGAGATAGCTCTAGGTAGCCATCAGAACATCTTTAAGAAAAGCGATGAACAGAAGCGAGAGGAATGTAAGTAGTCAACCTCAACTATTAAATTTGAAATAATAAAATAATAAAAATCAATCCAATTAAGGATTATGCAAATTATGTTATGGATGAAAAAAAAATGAATTCAAATTAATTATACAATTTACACAAGTAAGAACCGCTATCTTCTGAAAGCCAAAATTAGTTACATTTGATGAACGCCGTCCATCTGTCCAAATTTAAATTTAATTATTAATATAAATAACACTAGTGAGTTAAGTCGGACATATGTTCTACCTGCAGCAAAAAAGTTGTTTGAACGAGAACTTATCTTTCGCTCGATTAATTAAAGTCCGGTCCGGTCGACTCAGTTATATGTACTCTCTAGAGCAAAAAGCGTATATACATAAAATTTCAGCAAGGAAGTTTCAAGTTTGCATATATACAGACAGACACGACTATTGATACTCAACCAAATTATGTATACTTTGAGGGGTCGCAGTTGCCACCTTCGGGACGTAACAGACTTTATAATACAATTGTAATACCTATTAAGAAACGTTAATTAATAGAAATAATTTTATAAATATTTCAAGGTAATGGTATTGGGCTCTTATCAGAACATCTAAAAGCTGACTATAAAAGATTTACTCTTTATTTAGCTGAATTGCAATGTAAGCTGCTAAAATAGCTCTGTGAAGTCATCGAGCACGTTCCATACGAAAATGAACTTCCTACACTACAAAGATCATAGGAAAAGCAACCTTAGAAATCAAAACCTAAACTCAGTATATTACAAGCCTTAAAAAAAGTTAGGTAGGGGGTGTGGCACGTGTTCCGCATATGTTTTAAGCCATGGGTGAAAAAAATCAATACACACACACACCTGTAAAGGTATGTTGACTATTTTCAATACAGAGCCAAAAAAGGTTTTGTCTGGGGTCGAGGACGAGCGGACACCTGCAAGCTGTGTTTCATTGTGTAAAACTCTCTAGCAATCAAGTCCCACACAAAATGTTGCAGGTTCTGTGATAATGTGAGCCCAAAACCATAAAGGCAATAAATTAAGAAAGGACTCTGTACCGCTCTTGTTTGTATTTGTTAGATCTTTACTTGTCAACAAGCAAAGTCACAAGTATGCATCTTCATTCATCCCCTTCTCTAGGGAATCGTATGTAGCAGGAAACCTGTTTCCCACTTACAGATCAATAAAATCTTGACCCTTTTCCCCTGTCCATACCTTTCTCTTCGAGATCACACGAGAGCCGACCTTTCTCTCACCCTAAAATCTTGACCCTTTTCCCTTCCCCCTCACTAATTAAAAAAGCAATACAAAAGTAATGGGTGACAGGTGAGCCCATTAAAAAAAACTATACATTAAGTGTTGTTGAACCGGCAGTACCCTACTACTGACGTGTATTAGCCACAAAAGCACCAAATTATTCTCTTAAGCCACCCATATGCAAGGTTACAGTATCTGTACGTCCCTTTCAGAGGTTGTTTGTAGATATTATTGGACCCTACCCTCGAAGCAAAGGAGGATATATAGGTTTGCTCATGGAGTTGGATCACTTATCTTAGTTTGACTGGTTGTGCCCTTTTACAAAAATCACTACCTCAGTAACAAAAGAGTATTTGCTTGTTCTACTTTTGTTTGCTTACGGAATTCCAGAAATTATTGTTATCGAAATCTTAAAGCATCTCCGATCCCATAATATATATATATTGTTGATCACGATCAACAGCCGAGTCGACCTAGTCATGTCCATCTGTCTGTCCGTCTGTCCGTTTGTATGAGCGCGTTGATCTCAGAGACTACAAGAGCTAGATACTTCATATTTGATATATAAGTTCTCGTATTGCCGGGTCAGATCAAGTTTATGTTTTTTTTTTCAATATCTCGACCCGTTAAAAAGTTATCGATAAATTAAGATTCTATATTAGTTTTTTTTAGGTATAGCTTCAAAGTTAAGTATAGCATACAAACGTAAAAAATATTTCACTTTTTGGATACCTCACGAAATACGCAGCGGACTTTTCTCCGATACTTCTGTCAAAAGTTGTAACACGCTTCCACGCCCTTTATATATATAAAAAAAAAAAAAAAAACACATATACATATATTGTGAAGTAGCAAAAGCTACCGCACAATTGCTTTTCAATTAAAAATTTAGAGAAAATTCTAATTCGTATGCCAAAATGATTTTTATTTTTACTATTATTTTATTAATTCTAAAATTATTTTATTATTATTTTATTATATATTGTCATTTACTCAATATGGACATGTTCACAGCTGCAATGTAAGATGACGGACACAAAATATGAATATAAATGGCAGCGCACCACAATTAATTAAGCTAAATAATATATAATCAACGATTTTTGTTTACTCGTGACATTATTTGAATCTGTTCTTTCAATTATATATATGTTAAATTCAAAAATCGAGCTTCCCGCCAACTGTTATCCAACACTGGTTCAGCAAAGGATCAGTTCAGAAGCGAACTACTAGTTCAATATACGGCAATGCATGAAATGCACTTGGATGGTTTACAAATAAATTATTTTCTCACTTAAAGATTTAGAAACATTTTTCATTTATATCTTAAACGATGCTTAAAGCATCTATCTTCCATTTGATATATTTCATTGATAAACAGTACCCCTGAGCTGAGATATTTGCGTTCAAACACCAGGTTATTTTTCGAGTCAATTTTGTATGGGAGTTTTTACGAGGTTTGTGCATTCTTTTGTATATTTCCCAATCATAACCTTACAGAATTTTTGTATGAATGTAAATTTAACCAATTTTTTTAGAAACTATAGGCTTTAATTCTGTATACCCAACTTACGTAAGCAGAGCCTGTGAGTGGAGATGTAATGAAAATATTAGAAACTCAATTTTTTTTCATTTTCAAACCCATAGTTTTAACACATTAAAAGCTTAAAATTTAAAGTGCTTATAAATGATAGATAAATCAATACTCTGCATTTAAATTTTTTTTATTAAACTCAATTAAGCTAAAAATAATTGAATTTTAAAAAAAGGTTCCAATTTGTCAAAAAATCTACGCTAACATGATCGACGCTAACTTGACGCACATAGAATTTTTTATGTTCATTAGTATTTTCTGGAATTTTTAAAATTTTGAAGAATTTTTAGTTTTTTTGAGAAACATTTTCAGAATTTTGTAATTTTTAAACATTCAATTTCGATGTTGAACATATATAACATGGGTTGATTTTTATTTTCATGATCCAGAAAGTAAAAATCATAGTGATTTTTAAGATTGAGTTTTATTTTTACAAATCAATCGTTATAATTATTGTTGAATTTTGTAAATAAAAATCAAACCTGACTTTTATAAATGATTTTTATAATATTTTTAAAAACAATAATTAAAAACAAGTAAAAGTGGTCTAGTCGAGAGTGCCCGACCAGGAGATACCCTGAACCCAGTTCTTACATTCATAATTCTTTATCTGCATTCATACATAAAAACACACACACATTCAAACACAAGCTGCTGGCTGCGCGCGTCATGCAATAGCTTTGCTTCTTCTTCTTCCATTGGCTCCAAACCATGGCCTTTAAATGTGAGACTATGTAAAATCCGAAGGTCAAACCTTTAAAAATACGTATTTTTCGATTTTTGAGAGATCGGGGGGAGGTATCCAAAATGTCAAATATTTTGTGCTTCTGTATGCTGTACGAGAACATACATACATACAATTTAGTGTCTCTAGCTCTTATACCTTTCAAGTTATACCCAAAAAACACTGGTCTTGAATTTATCAACAACTTTTAAACGAGGCGAGATATCGAAAATATAGGATAAACTTGTATTGACCCGACATTACGAGAACTTATATTTCAAATATGTAGTCTCTGAGATCAGCGCGTTTATACAGACAGACGGATTAAATTTAAAAATAATAATAAATAAAATTAAATTTTAGTCTGATTGTCTTCAAATTTATTTTTAACTTGGGAGGAAAATGGTGGGTCAGATGAAAATTACATTTTCGTAAAAATAACTTCAAATTACCTTTCAAAGCGTCATGCAATTAATTGCCTTCTTTTTCCATTAGCGACTTGCGCAGCGCATTGGCAGTTACCAGTTTTATAAGTTTGCATTGTGCTTAACATCGACTTGCGTCAGAATCACAGCAGCATGATTACATCATTCACAAGTCGAAGCAGCGGCATGGTTTCAGCATGCGCAAGTCGAAGCCGCAGTATTATTTCTGCTTCGCAAGTCGCTGAAGTCACAGTCAACTGTTTTACAGTTAGAGTTTGAAACTGTTCAGGCGCTGCGGCAAATATCTACATGCATATGAAGATCGCAACTTTTTCTTCAGTTTCATTTCATCTAGCAAAGGAATTGGTTGACTATGGAGCGTAATAATAAAAATGAAATTTGAAAACAACATGGACGACGGCTTATTTATATGCAAGACATTCAATAGTAAGCTAAAATATAAAAGAGCTTGAATCAGCCTCGTCAAGCTGTGGGTTGATGTTTAGACCTACATCTAAGCACCATTGGATAACCGTGTTGAGTGCCTTCTGCATCTACTCGGTAATCGTGCTATCAAATGTTCTTGTTACTATTATAGTCCCATCATCTGCATACCCAATGGGATCGATGCCTTCATGATAAAGTTTTTCAGTAGAGACAGTACCCTTGGGCACAGGCTTTTAGCGCTCGTATCCGGGCAGTTGAGACACCACAAGTGACGTCCTTGACGTCGAGAAAAGAGCACAAGGCAACCTTTTTCGCCTCGAATGACTTTTGAAACGTTTCTAATGTTTTTGTTGCTCTCAGTAATGGCACACATGTATGCATCCTGCGTGTCTCTCTTGACCTTGGCCCTGTTGAACAGCCTTGTGACACTAAGCATATAACACATAGAGGCGTCAAATCGACTAAAAAAGTTGTGCATAAAAAAAACAGACTTTGCCATCCTATCAGAATTCCACCCTCCTCGATTCCACAACAGCTCATGTGCTCCGACTGCGATACATAATATTATATTAACGTGTTTTGTATAAATTAACATACTTTCACATTGTACAAGTTAAACATAAAGGAAACAAGACAGTACAATTGGAGGGAAAAGGATTAAAATAAATTATTAGCCGTAGCTATGTTATGCAGGATGTACTTTGTGTAAGAGACAGCATGGCCTGAACTAAATATCCGGTAAGAAACGGCTCACAGGTGAGCGCCCAATTATCCAATTATCCGCTCCATGAATTCTTTTGAGACGACGCCTCCTTAGCGGTCTAGCCAAACGAACTGTTAGTACATTTGAGTGGACAATTAGATTGTAACAGTAACGTGAAGCAAAATTGGAAATGGCTGAACAGACTGGCTGTATCCGCAGATCTCTATAGATAGTGCTTATACGAACAAACGGAGGGGCATCTCTATCTTAACAACTGAGATTAATGTGCTTGTCAGTTGGTCAGCTTTCGAAACCACGAAGACTTCGAACATTTGTTTTCCTTGGGTTATAGGGATTTGTTTGGAGTTCCTCTTGGCCTGTGATACCAAACCTGATGTGCTGATGGTCTGAAAACGTGGCCCCATCGGCAACGCGCCAATTACTGATATAATCTTCCCTGATTGTGTTCATGCAGATTTGCTTCCACCCCTTATTAGCTATATCTTAATGACAACACATAAGATGTTCTAAAAAGCACTCACCCCTTTTATTTACATCACTAGTGCACCAGACAGTGTGATAGGCGTTTGCGTCACAGTCGATGATCAGCTGATTGTTCGTCCGGCGCAGAAGTTGACGAGCTGCTGAATCTCCGGCGGCGGACCATCGTCACCGTCAGCAGGAAAGATGGCCGCCGCCACCACTACTTCCCTTACGCCTTCTGCCGTTGCCACCTCAATGGGGGACGAAACTAGGTCCCTGGTAAAGAAGTTTGTTAGGGGCAAGTGTCTTACGCTTTTATCCAGGAGGATAGCGGCGCGAAGCACTTCACCCATTCGATCATATAACAACTTACATGAACCGCCACTTAATCTGCGGACTTGGCGGCACACAGCCCTCGAACTGGGGTCTCACCCCTGGTGACTTGCACGTCCGGGTGGCCTCCAAAATCATCGCCTCCAGCGTATGCTCTGCCATATGCTCTGCTCAGCGGTGATGAACGTTCAGTCGAAGCAAAGCCAAGCCTGACACCACTGGCCATCTGACTGTAAGATGGCGCTGTCGACAACCCTAACTCCGGGGACTTGTCTTCCGAGCGGTCCCGTTTAACCTTGGTTTCGGCGGGAGGGGCTCTTGCAGCATCAATTGCTGCTGCTCTGTGGAGCCCTTTTGCGATAGTTGCCTTTCTTCTCGCAGATCGTCATTTTAACTAAAGCGTTATCAGACTGCAGCTGCAAGTGACTGCATCCTTTAGACCAGACCTCTCAGTAGTCACACTGGATGCGTCGGCAGCTTCGGCACACAGGGTTTCGGCATCAAAGTCAGCCGCCCTCGCGTAGAGTATACAGTGTATACAGATGTGGCGCGTATTACCAGAGTATTTACACGTTATTCCCCTTGTACACCTATCGGCTGATGGCCACACACAATAAGTGTTAGTGTCTATCTCTTTTCGTAGTGTGTCATTGACTTTAAGCCGTCGGCCGAGTCTGGAAATGTCGGAAGCGATCCAATAAAACAAAGAAAGCAAAAGCAGTGGTTTGGAACTGTTTTAGTTTTGCATATATCTCTGTGTCGTTCCGTTGAGTGCTATTGCCTATGACCACTAAGCATATAACATAGAGGCGTCAAATCGACTAAAAAGTTACTGCATAAAATAGGCGGACGTTGCGATCCCCGAATAGCTTGTGCATGGTGAAATTCGTACATTCGAATTCCACTTTGACCTCATGTGCTGCGACTGCGACACGAAGACAAAGCGCAGAACTCTGGCAGAGATAATATATTTGCAATCGGATAATTTTTTCGTTGTCCTCGCTGCCGCAACATCTATTGCGATGCGTTAGCTCCGAGATCTTTGCCGCCGTGGTCTGTTTTCCGTTGTTCGATTTGTGGGTAAAGACGGGGCACGAGCGGCAATAGATCTATGAACACGAAAAAGCTAGATTTTTGATTTTTCAAAGGGGTACCCTTACATGATTGCCACTTTCTTCGAAATTAGTCAATTGAATAAACTAACATTTAGGGTTAAGATGGAAATTTTGCATCAAAATTACGCAATTTTTTAAAAAAAATAGGTTTTTAAAGGGTTTTTATACCAAAATTAAATTTTTTAAAATTCATCTCACGATTGTGATCTTGAGATCTATATATATAAAAGAGTTCGTACTGATTAGCGATTGGTGATCAACGCAAGGCCCAAACCATAAGAGCTAGAGAGCTGACATTTTCAAAGTAGTTTCCTCTTAGTCTGAAAGTGCGTACTATTTTGGAAAATTCTAAGCCTAAGCTCGGAAAATGAGGAAAAATCGTTGAATGAAACTTTTTTGTTTTTCATCCGATCGACTTAAAATTCATTTTCATATATAAATATAAAAATTCATCACAAACTGTATACAAACTATATGGAAAATGCACCCCCATGAGAGGAAAATAGGGGGTGAAGGTTGTATGGGAAGAAAAAATGAATTTTGATCCGATTGTCTTCAAACTTATTATCAAAGCACTAATAAGCAAAATATTAACAATGTAATTTCCAAATTTTAGAAAATCCTCCTGCAAAGTCGGAAAATGGTGAGAAAACTGTTGCGTGCAACTTTTTTGATTTTCATTTGATCAGCTTCAAACTTATTTTCAAAGCTCTACATAACAAAAGAATATGATTTTAAAATTTTGGAAAATCCTCCTGCAAAAATAGAAAATGGCGGGAAAACTGCTGTATGAAACTGTTTTGTTTTTAAACCCGATCAGTTTCAAACTTATTTTCAAAGCTCTACATAACAACATATTAGCGACATAACTTTAAAATTTTGGTATGAAACTTTTTTGTTTTTTATTCGATCAGCTTCAAATTTATTTTCCTAACTCTACAGAACAAACAAGTATCAACGTGATTTTCACATTTTGGAAAATCCGGTAAAATTTTGGACAACTTGAAAAAAAAAATTTTTTTTTTTTTCTTTATTTGATCGGATTGACATTCATTTTCCAACATTTATTAGGAGATTCCATAAAACTTATATTCACTCTGTGTGGAATATCCTTCCCCCTGCGTGGAAATTGGGGTGGTCAATTTTCAATAATAGCCCGATTAGCTTCAAACTAATTTTCAAAGCTTCACGTAAAAAACTATAAGCAACGTGATTTTTTAAATGGACGGAAAACGGTTGCATGACATTTTTTGTGTTCTATCCGATCAGCTCCAAACAGATTATTGAAGCTATACATACAAAAGTATTCAAAACATGACTTTAAAATTTTGGAAAATATACCCCCAAAGTCGGAAAATGGCTGAAAAATTTTTGTATGCAAACCTTTTGGGCTTCACCCAAACTTAGAAACTTGCCGAGATCAGATGCTAAGGGAGGGAATTAAAAAAAAATATTGAACTAGACTCAAACTGCAAACTGCAGATCAATGGAATAAGTCCACCAATATTCCACTATGAGCGAACTGTTCGGCGACGCTTAAAAGAAGGAGATTTTAAGACATACAAATCAAAGGATATACCGTGCATATCAACAACAACAAGCTCAAAAGATTGACTTTTGCAAAAGAGCATCTGCATAAGACAAAATAGTTTTGGAGGAGCGTTCTATGGACAGATAAAAGCTCCCTTGAATACAATTCATCAAAAAAAAGATTTTTGTAAGGCTTTCAAAGTTTCAAAGCAAAAAAAATATACCTGTGTGCCAAAAAGTGAGCTTTGGTGGGGAGGCTCAATCATGTTCTGGGTGTCTTGGTGTCCATCATCGGCTCGATGAACCAAGGACAATATTTGAGTACCCTTAATGATGACGTATTTCCTAACGGCCACAGACTGATTGGATAATCATTTATCCTGCAACCGAATTTTTGAAGGATGTTGGCGTTACTACTCTAAACTGGCCACCTCAAAGCCCAGACTTGAATGTTATCGAATAGCAAATCATTTTTCGGAAGATTCGGAATGATGTTGACATTGAGTTACGTGAACATGTGAGTGGTAAGTTGGTAATTCAACAGCCGGTTGCTCTGTTTTGAAGTGTTGCGAAGTAAATAATAGCCAAATTCTACTATGCCCAACATATCTTACATTACCATACTTAACATTTCGTGAATCCATTAGAAATTAAGAAATCAACGAATTTATATTTGTATTTTAAAGTTGGCGCTTACTTATCGGGTGGAGTGTTTTATGATATCGATACAAAATCTGGTATTTTGTTTTTAAATACTGAAAATATTCGGGGCGAATATCACCATTCTGAGAAAATGGGATGAAACTAACCCATATTCGCCAATGGCGAAAATGTTTCAATGCTGCAAGAATGGAGTTCTTTGTATGGGAATGTTAAAATCTTCCCATTCTAGCTCCCTGTGGAATCAGGCTAGAAAACGTATGGTCTCTTATGAAACGTAAAAGGAATGCATCCTTGCATAAAACCACAGAAGAGACTATGTAAGAGGTCACTTCTCTTTGGAAAGAGATACCCTCAAGGGTACTTAAAAATTTGGTGGACTCAATATCAAGACGTCTTCAGAAAGTTATTAAAGCCAAATATAACTTTACAATCAATTTATTTAGTTGGGCTAAGTGTTAAGATTTGTATCATTCACTTGTCAAAACACGTATGTCAACCCATGAAAACTAGTTTAGTTCATATACATATATTAAAGTTCTTATGTAAAAATACACATTAAAATATTTTTAAGATTTCACTACCAATATGTAATAAAGAAAAGAAAGTTCCTACTGTTCTACTATATAACCTATTAAGAGTTATATACAAAAATATATTATTTGTTAATGGGAAAATAATTCTGCCGACCAGTGTAGATGGGTTCAGAGTCTCCGATCAGTGTTGCCAAATCAGCTTTTTCTAGTTATATCTATCTTTTTTCAGTCATATAGCGGCGGAAAATCTAGCTTTTATTTAGTTCAGTGACTTTTTTCAAGTTTTTATTAAGTAGGCAGCTCTTTGCGTATTATGCTATAGCTTAATCGATTATCAGTTCAAACGCACCGATGATTTGCCATTTCCATCTCTATGTTAGTTGTTCAATCTAAAAATTTAATAAGTGAGCAAAAATTGCAGCAAAATGCCAAAAAAAACATACAACCAAAACGTCCGCGAAGTTTAGTTTCAAACATACATACATACATTTTTTTTGAAGAAATGTGATTATGTAGCTTGAAACACATTTTTTAACGTTTAATTTAATGTTTTTGTTAGGATTAGTTCATTTCAACTTAACTTTACTCAAGAATTTCCCGTTACTCTCAAAAAGTTGTCTTGAAACAAACTTTTAAAAGAGAAGTGTGCCAATTCTGTTTTGACTCACTGTATGTACATGTATGTGCATAAATTTGCATCAATTTTATAGGAAGCTAATAAAGCAATTGAAGCAAAGTTAATGAATTTTTAATGATTTCGTTTTTGATTTAGAAATAATTCATATTTTGAATTTAAAGTTTCCTAATAAAACGGATATTTTGCAGCCAATCAATATATTCACGCTTGAACAAATTTGAATGCCAAAAGAAAATAAATTGTACCCATTTTGAAATGTTGCCAAATCAAAAATATTTCGGAAATAGACCGCCAAAACAGTGAAATACATTTTTGAAGTGGGCAGAAATTGAAAACACGTTTAAGTTCTGGCTGGAGGTATTGGCATATAGAGACTTTGGAGGAAATTGGAGATTCAAAGATCTAGCGAATTTTGCGATCTAAATGCTTTCTCTTCCTTGGTCAAATGCAGAAGTGGAGCATGTTTTTAGGCATATGAAAGTTGTGAAAACGAAACTAAGGAATCGAATGAGTATTCAAACTTTGAACGCCATTTTGAGTATAAGCACTAAGCATACAACACATAGAGGCGTCAAATCGACTAAAAAGTGACTGCATAAAAAATTCTGACGGAGGATCCCATGAGAATTTCACCACTCGATTCCACCACACCTCATGTGCTGCGACTGCGAAACGATGGCAAAGCGCAGAGCGCTGGCACAGAAAAGATCAGTTCTTGCTGGGTTTCGCTGCCGCAACTTCTAATGCGGGGCGTTAGCTCCGAGACTTTTGTATGTATGCGTGTATATATATCCACCCAATCCCAAGATCTATGACTGTGTGCTTGCATGTGTGTGCTTCTGTGGGCATATCACAGCAATGTTCGCCGTTTCCAGTTTTCAATTGTTTTCAATTTAGGAAATTAAAAGTAATATAAACAAGTAAGAGTGCTCTAGTCCAGTTCTTATATTCATAATTCTTTATCTGCATTCATACATAGAAACACACACATACATATACAAACACAAGCTGCTGGCTCCGCGCGTCATGCAATTGCTTTGCTTCTTCTTCCTTTGGCCAAACTTAGGTACATTGAATCGTTAATAACTTCTTTGTTTATTGTCTGATCGTAAAGAAATTTGTAGAACACAAAGATGGCATATAAATGTGCAAATATGTAAAATCCAAAGGTCATACCTCTAAAATTACGTATTTTTCGATTTCTGTGAAATCGGGGAGGGATACCCTAAAAGTGAAATGTATTTAACCTCTGTATGCTATAGGAGAATACATGTAACAAATTTAGTGACTCTACCTTGTATAACTTTTAAGCTATACTTAAAAACACTGTTTTGGAAACTTCATTTATCGATTACTTTTGATAGGATTGAGATATCGAACAAAAAATGATGAGTTTGTATCGAGCCGGCAGTACAGTAACTAAAACTTAAATATAAAGTTGCTAGAACTAATGACTTTCAAGTTATGCCCGAAAAACACTTGTCTGAAATAGAAATTTATTGATAACTTTTGAACGGGACGAAATATCGAAAAAATTATAAACTTGTATCGTCCCGGCACTACGAGAACTTATATTTTTAATATGAAGTCTCTAGCTTTTGTAGTCTCTGAAAAACACGCGTTCATACAGACGGACAGACGGACATGGCTATATCGACTCGGCTATTGATACTGATCAAGAATATATATACTTTATGGGGTCGGAGATGCTTCCTTATGCCTGTTACATACTTTTGCACAGAACCATAATACCCCTTGTTCCCGTTTTTAATTGGATCAGGGTATAAAAAGGAGTAATAACATGCACGCACACTTGCATATGTTCACAGTTAAACCTACATGTATTCGAATTTATGTCTACAAATGTGTATCTAATATTCGGCTGTTGTGTACCCTTACCAAAAATATGTAACTTATTACTCCTTTTTTATAATATTACTTTTAATTTCCTAAAAACTATTTAAATTTCCACATACATACAAAAGTCTCGGAGCTAACGCCTCGCAATAGATGTTGCGGCAGCGAAAACCAGCAAGAACTGATCTTTTCTGTGCCAGCGTTCTGCGCTTGGCCATCGATTCACAGTCGCAGCACATGAGGTGGTGTGAAATCGAGTGGTGAAATTCTCATGGGATCCTCCGTCAGAATTTTTTATGCAGTCACTTTTTAGTCGATTTGACGCCTCTATGTGTTGTATGCTTAGTGGTATAAGGTAATGTGTAATGTTATTCCAAAGTACATTCCTAAGACATTTAATTTTATATTATCTTTTCAGATTTGGATAACGCAGTCAATAAGTGCTGCCTTGAT
The DNA here is from genome assembly GCA_035045305.1 of Drosophila maculinotata. NCBI lineage: Eukaryota > Metazoa > Arthropoda > Insecta > Diptera > Drosophilidae > Drosophila > Drosophila maculinotata. Next base: position 346,493 of record JAWNPD010000188.1, on the reverse strand, counting down.
TATATTATTCCACGCAAATTCCCACGTTTTATAGAAGCTGAAGAAACATATAAGAGCGCTGATAATGAAATTCTTTATGTCGATGAAGTATTTCATCATGTGGATACAGACAAACTCCTGGTTTTATTCATAAATTGTATATATTACACGCCCAGTTTTATAAAAAAAAACACAGTTAAGTTTAGTATTACCATTATAATATCATAGAGGTAGAGAAAAATAGCGCGCTTGTTTTTAAAGCGGTTTCCGGCTTTGATCATCGAATGACATACAAAAAAGTTCAATACAACAGTTTTCCACCCAATTTCCGAATTTAGAGGTAGATTTTAAAAAATTTGGAAACTACGTGGTTAATACTTTGTTGTCTTGAGCTTTGAAAATGGGTTTGGAGCTGATCAAATTTAAAGCCATGAAGTTGCATACACCAATTTTCCTGACTTTTTCTGAGTTTGGGGGTGAATTTCCAAAATTAAAGTCATGTTTATATTTTGTTATGTATAGCTTTGAAAATCAATTTGAAGATACTCGGACGAAAATTTAATTTCCATCCATTCATCCTTGACCCACTATTTTCCTCCAAAGAGGTGAATTTTTAAAAAAAATGATATACACAGTCCCTAACGAAAATAATTTTGAGCTCGATCGGATGAAAAACAAAAAAGTTTCATACAACGGTTTTACCTGATTTCCCGAGCTTCGGCATAGAATTTCCAAAATCGCTACTAATTCAGACTAAGAGGAAACTACTGTGAACATTTCAGCACTCTAGCTCTTATGGTTTGGGTCCTGCGTTGATCACCAATAGCCAATCGCCAATCAGGACAAGATGTTTAATATATATAAATACACATATGCATTTATAAACTTCGTGAAGGAATATTAAAAAAAGCAAAGTACACAATAATTTGGTTCAACTTTTTTATGTCTTTTTTGGGTTTAATCAATCTAGCTTTACTAAAAAATGGTGGCCGGAGTTGCTTTCTTTAGCTTGTTACATAGTTTCGCACTAAACCATTTTACCCATTTTTAAGGGTTTAGGGCAAGGGTGGGCGCGTAGTGGGTCATGGAGCTCACTCCGTTATTTTTTAACAATTGGCGCCTGCAAGTCGCTTGTGCGCCGTCGGCGAGATTCCAAAAACAAAATACATGAACTGTGCGCCGATTCTTGGACTCGAGCCGCGATCGCGTGACATCTGCATTTCGTCGCGACGCGTTTGCGAGATAGCAAAAGTAAAATACATTAAGTGTGAGACGATGCTTTGACTCGAGACGCGATCGCAAAGCAATAAAATAACAGTGTACACTGGCTAAAAAATTCGAACTTAACATGTCTTATATAAATAATATTGAATAACTTTGAATTTATTATTTTGCTCAGTGCACACATTTGTTGCGTTAGTTTTGCGCATATTAACGACCACAGTAGCGGTGTTTGTTGTAGATGTTGTTGTCGGGCTCACTTGCTAAATTTGGCTGCCCACCCTTGGTTTAGGGTATGAAAAGTGCCTATGTATGGTAGGGCTTACAAGGTAAAAAGTGCTTAGGGCGAGTATGTCAGCGATATATTTCCTGAGAATTCTCTACTGTGGACGGAGCTCTGAGCCATGGTGGAATTATAATAATAAAATTATAATTCCACCATGCTCTGAGCTAAAAATGATCAATCGAAAATACATCCATTAAAACGGGGCTGTGGGTTAACTGTGCAAAAATGTATCGATGAAAGTGAATAATTTAAATATCGAGTAACAAACAATACTCCTGAAAATGAGCTGGTGAGTCGATTGTGGGAAAAATTATCCCTAATTTGGAAGTTCAAGCGAAAAAGCATCCCTGAAAATGAAGTGCATACAATTTAAAAATGGTATTAGCTCATGTGCGTCAAGTTAGCGTCGATTTTTTGACAAAATCGAACCTTTTTTATAATGCAATTATTTTTAGTTTAATTGAGTTTAATCAGAACAATTTAAATGCAGAATTGCAGAAAATTGATTAATCTATAATTTAATAGCAAAAACTTTGAAATTCAAGCTTTTAATGTGTCAAAATTATGGGTTTGAAAATGAAAATTAAATTGAAATTCCACAATTTTATATCTCCACTCACAGGCTTGGCTTACGTTAATTGGGTATACAGAGTTTAAGCCTATAGTGTCTAGAAAAATTGGAAAAATTTTCAAAAAATTCTCTAGACTTATAATGGAGATGTATACAAAAGAATGCACCAACCTCGAAAAAAGTCTAATACAAAATTGACTCGAAAACTCAGACTGGTGTTTGAACGCAAATATCTCAACTCAGGAGGTCAGCTTATCAATGAAAGTTATATCAAAATAAAGATAGATCTTTTAAGCATCGTTTAAGATATAAATTTCTCTAGACCTTAAGGGGAGAAAATAATTTATTTGTAAACCATCCAAGCCCATTTCATGCATTGCTGTTCATTGAACTAGTAGTTCACTCGTGAGCGGAACCATTGCTGAACCAGTGCTGGATAACAGTTGGCGGGAAGCGCGATTTTTGAACTTAACATATATATAATAGAAAGAAAGATTCAAATAATGTCATGATAAACAAAAATCGGTGATTATATATTATTTAGCTTGATTAATTGTGGTGCGCTACCATTTATATTAATATTAATTGAAAATAATTCATTCATGTATATTCAATAACAAGACTTTAATAATTTATATGTCAAAATGATTGTTATTTTTGAAAATTTTAACAATTTTTCTAGAAACTATACGCTGTATACCCAATTTACATAAGCCAAGCCTGTGAGTGGACATATAATGAAAATTGTGGAAATTCAAATTATTTTTCATTTTCAAACTCATAATTTTAACACATTTAAAGCTTACATTTCAAAGTTTTTGCTTATAAATTATAGATTAATCAATTCTCTGCAATTCTGCATTTAAATATAATTAAACTAAATATAATTGCATTATAAAAAAAGGTTATATTTTGTCAACAAATCGTCGCTAACTCGATCGACGCTAACTTGACGCACATTATTAGGTCACTAGCTGCCATATTTCTTTAATTCGAAAAATATATTTACAACACGTCAACGGCGCACTTTGGACTGCAAAGTTGCATATCGTGCGGCCTTCTACCTCCTAATAACGGCCACTTGACTGTAATAAAATTTTATTAGTCGGTGCAGGCAAACACTAGCAAATTTTAAATTTTTTACGGTTTACGGAATTTCTATTCGGACAGAGAATTCTTATTAAAAATTCGATGATTTACGCAGCACTAAGCGCTTTTTACCTTCTGGACGTGCCAGGGTTTACTTTTCAACGTTGTCATAATATATATATATTTTCGCTTTTAAAATGTTGGGTCATATTGTTGGAAATATTACTGTCTAAATGTATGTTCTTAAAACATTTCCAACCATTTGCCGCAAAAAAAAAAAAAAAAGTTTTAATTGTATACAAAATAGATAATGCTAACATATCTCATTTTCAGCGTTTCCAACTTTATATTAGCTTATCTTGTAAATTTGTTCGATAGCGATACAATTGACGTACAATACTAATCGCTTTACAACACGAAATCGATAATTTGTCGTCGCTGTTTGCGTGTTCGATTTTGTGCTCAAAAAGTGGCAGGGTAGTTAAATGGTTTTTATGCAATATATAATTAACATTCTAACAATGCATGCAGTTTATAATGCGAGTGCGTAATATAATGCGTATGTGTACATTTTGCCGCGTTGAAGAAGTGAGAGATGTTTAAAAAATAATTTATTGCAAGTAGTCTGTGATGGTACTGATTTGTGGCGCTGTAGCTGTTGCTGCGTACACAACACGTAGGAAACGCTACGATGTTGACTCCACTCTAAAAAAAAGTGCAAGCGAGATGGCTATTGCTACTAGAATCATTGTATACAACATCTTACAAATAAATACATACATACAAGGCAAGCAGCGCGCGAGCGCTCTAGTTGCCGACAACAAAAAATAGAGAAAAATTACAGAAAGAAAATAATAAAAAAATCGCTCGTACATGCACATGCATAAACATACTTATGTATGTACGAAGCTATCAGCATAAAAAAAGAACGAAGCTGTGAAGATGTATTATGCATATAGCTTAATATTTATACATGTGTACAACATTTTTTTAGAGTCAAAAAACTAAAATATTTATAGTTTAAAAAAACAAAGCCAATAGTATGCATATTTGTACAACATTATTTGTGTTTTATTTTTTTTTTGTCGAGTACATAATATGTAGGAATATGTATGTATGAAATTATCTGAAGGTGTAATGGAGGGTTTAAAAGACTGTGTTGCATGGTAGATAGATAAATGGGGAATTAAATACTAATCCTATGTATGCATTAACAATCAACATACACTCATATGTGTACACATTACAAATTGTTACAATTTCTATATATATATATATATATATATATATATATATATGTACCAGAAAAATATATATATATATTTACCAGCATATATAAATATATATATTTTCAGTATATATATATATATATATATATATATATACATCCAACATAATAAAATACACGAAGAAAATACAATTTGACGACTGGTAATCTGTTATTGTAAATTGTATATTATAATTTAAACAAATTATGAAAAATTCATGGACGATTAATGAGGAAATCTAGACAACTGCTCAGATTATCCATTTATGCTATATTTAAATCAGATAATTATTTATACTGAATGCCCAAATACTAGAGCGTAGCATCGATTTTTGTATTGTAGTCGTAAACAAATTGTCTGGCCAGTATTGAAAGCATTAATCGATGAAGTCGAGTTTTACTTTTCATCTATGCGGACCCTAAAATCTATACAAACTTTACCAACAAGGTGATGCACACAATGATCATGTATAAGGACTCTCATATGGATTTCGATGATTACAGTTCAATTGCAGCCGGAGCAGCAATAGTTTCAGCGAAGTATTATTGATACGCCGCTGGCACACACACACAAAATAGGCAGCAACATTTAAGTACGTTATTGACATGGATACCACCAATAGAAATCCAACTGCAACGACCGAGTTGAACTCAATTGTAACCTGCAGCGTTATACAGGAGTCACACACCCTTTTGGCGCAACACAATAATACAGCTAGAGCTACTCTTCCGGTATACGCGGCTGCTGTGAATACACAAAGTCAAAAACAAAATGAAAGGAGTCCACATAATACGGCCACAGTGTTTAGTGGTCCACCAGTAATATCAACACTTACTACAGCAACGTTACCAAGCACGGCGTCTGCCACCTTGAACCTACCGCCACCAACGCCGAATTTAAGTGTTGCTGAGCCTGCAACAGACGAAGCTTTATCAGGTTGCTTTCTGTCAACGCCGCCTCCGTTTGCGACAGCAGGCATAAGAGAAACGTCGACACCACCACTTCACACATCTTCAGACCCAATAGCACCAGCAGCACAAACGTCTGCGCCGTGTGCGAGTGATTTTGACTCGGATACGGAACTGTCGATAGTAGCAGCAGCAGCCGCAACAGCTGCAAATGCAGTTGCATCTCCCGTCGCATCCGTATCAGCTCAGTCTGGATTATTAGCAAAGTCAAATGGGCACATCGATAGCAGCATAAAAAGTAGCTCTTCTCAACTGAGTTTAAATACAAAACAGCAACGCCAGCAAAAACGTCGGCGTGAGCGAGCCCAGCGTCTGCAGGCGGAGCGCGATAGTCGATGCAACTCTAGCGCATTAAGTGGCACGTTGATTGGGGGATCTGTGGGTGTTGCGGTTAGCCTTGGTATGGGTGTGTCTACTGGTGGCAGCAGTGCTAGTATCATTGGCTCTGCAACCGCACCAACCATATTAATGGGTAACATTAGCGCATTGGGTCCCGGTAATGGCATGTTATATCATCTCAATAGTGCTGGTAGCATGGGCGAAGACAGCAATAATTCGAATGGGAACTTTACCAGCAGTAGCAACGGTAGTAACAACTTACTGCCACCTACGGATAGTATTGCATCACTGCTATTAAATCCGCCACATTCGCCGGAATGTAGCTCTGGGCTTATGGCCACCCCTAGTGATAGCGAAGGCGAGTCACTGGATGAAGATCTCCTTTCAACATCATCGTCGTCGACATTACTACTCCCGCGCGATAAGCCTCCCCCCAGGCCACCACCTCCAGTGCGGCGGAAGTTGCCTAGATCGCCTGTGCTAGAAGAGGAGATTATTGATGGATTTGCCATATTAGAGTTCAAAACTTACGAAGATCTTGAGGTAAGTTTCGGTATATTTATCTGATTACTCCTTAAGAAATAACAACAACTTAATTCTATTATTTTCTTTATTTTTATATATTTATATTATTCCCAACAGTTTGCTATTAAATTAGGACAAAAACGAAAAGAGAAACGACTTTCGGCACTGGAGGAACTAACATGCACCTATAGTATAGAAGAAATGAAAATGCCAAAGATCATCGATACAGGCCAACCGCACCCGCTTCGTGCCACCAATCTTTCCAGTTTGTCTATTGTAAGCAACAACAATTTAAAAGAAATCAATCACCATCATCGCGCTATTGGCGTTTGCATTGGGGGCATAACTGCGGCTACGACTAACAGCACTAACATTAACAATAATACAACAAATAACAACAATAGCAGTACAGTATATACTGCGCCGTTGCCAAGCATGTGTAGCGCACCGGAAGCGGAAGTAGATGTGACTTGGGTAGGAGATCAATATCGACAGCAGCAGGATCAGCTAAGTGGCAGTGCCAGTAATATTAGCATTAACAACAATGCAAATCAAATTAGTAATAGTCAACATTTGACCCATATGAACCAATCCATGCAAACTGAATCCTCTGACACCAACGTCAACAGTGCGACTGTCCTTAGAACCGTAAATACTACCGCTGGAAGCTGCTTACTGGATAATGAGAATGAAGAGCTTACTACAGATATTATACGATCAGCGCCGCTGTCCATTGATGTTGTCTTGCCACACATAGATAGTGGAAGTATAAGTAGTAAAGGGAATGGAAGTGGTAGTAACGGTGGTAAATCCCAAAACTCCACCAACAGCGTCAACCAACCAAACTGTGTGGTAGCAGAATATATTAGCATTAATGGAAGAAAGTCAACTGATGTCGCCGTATTGAATAATCATCTAAGTGTTATGATATCATCATCCTCATGTCCAAAAATAAAAGTAAGTATAACGCTGAATTCAATAGAAAAATAATATAAATATTTTATTGATAACCCACAGAAGCTGAACACTTTAGAAAGAAGCGAAGCTGAAATGGATGCATCATCAACTGTCGCAGCGGGGCTGGAAATTCAAGACTTTGCAATCGGTCCTGCGAAGCTAGTTGCGGCCAATATTCTGATTAAAAATGACAACGATATGAATAAAAGTTTTGCTGACGTGAGTGTGAATATAACTAATACATATTCATGTGAGATATATATATTTTATATATTTTTGGGATAGATTTCCAATCATTGCAGTAGCAACAACAAAGAAACTAATATCGTATGTATTTACTTAAAATATTGTTTATTATAGTTCGTTAATTATTCACATTGTGTTTATTTCAGTGTGATAAAGATAAGGCCGATAATATGGTGAGTTAGAACCAAAAGATAGTGCAAAGTTATTATTTTAATAGACCTGTCATACGACAGATCCTATTCAGTATTTTGATCCAGGATGTGCAATTCTTGTAATTGTGATATTTAATACGTATATATTTTTCAGTAAAAAGTGCAGATTTACGGTTTCTATCGAAATATTAAAGTAATAACATTAATCTGTGGTCAAATTATCGAAGGTAGTTTATGTAGCAGGAAACGACCTTGAGCTTAATAAAAATTGGAAAAGGGTGTCATGAAGTTGTGCAAAAGTATGCAACAGGCATAAGAAAGCATCTCCGACATATTAGACAGATGATGTAAGAGTAAAGTTCTGAGAGTACGGATAGAAGTAGCATTACTTATTATGTGGAAAAGGTTATTATAATAAGAGCAAAAGATCCGAAAAGGGTTATGGACAGCATAGTTAGTATTACAGGATTGAAGAGAAAGCGGGAGAAAGTTTCTAGTACTTCTGATCAGCAAAACTAATTTGGCTAATATATTCGGGCGAATCAATTTCCCCGTTAATAAGTTTGTGGAAGAAGATTACACCAAGCATGGTTATACAATCAGAAAGACGCAACATTTTTTATAAAAAGTCTACTGCGGTAAGGAGACAAGCGAGTATTAGGATTCCAGTTAAGACAGTTCTATCTTGATGAACCGTTTATTGGAGACACCATACTCAAGAACAGGTTGAACAAGTGAAGTTATAAGAGTCTTATTAACGTAGCGATCGTCAATTTAATGAAAGCCATGACACCAAAGGCTCGATTAGTAGCAGAACAAAAATATGCTTGTCAAACTTCAGCGTTGGATCTAAAAGGATACCTAAATCATTAACCGACTCAATTCGTTCAAGGGGTTTACCATTACCAACATAATTATTTAAAAAGGGCATTCGTTGCATTTAACCACTAAGTATACAACACATAGAGGCGTCAAATCGACTAAAAAGTGGTTGCATAAAAGCCTTACTGACATCGGTGTAAATAACATCTGCTTGCATTTTATTTTGAAACCCTTTCATAACAAAAGAAGTGAATTCAAGTAAGTTAGTGGTAGTAGATCTATTTTTAACAAACCCGTGCTGGCAGGGTGAAATTATAGATCTACAAAGATGTTGTAGTTGAGAAGTTATTAATTTCTCAAAAATCTTAGGAATAGCAGACAACTTAGAAATACATCTATAGTTCTGAACGTTAGACTTGTTTCCTTTTTTATGGAGAGGAATAATAAATGATTCTTGCCACATGACGGGAAAAGAGCACAACTCCATGCTTATATAATAGCTTATATAATGGCCTCAAAAGACCTTCAGCACAGTACATAATCACGCAGCCTGGTACTCCATCAGGTCCCGGTGAGAATACTGGCTTAATTGCCTTAAGATCACTTAATAGCGAGCTTTCCGTGATCAGAGGTAAGGATATGGCGAAACCAAATGAAAATTTGGTGAACTATAAGTTTTTTCAAAAAATTCAGCAAATAAATCGGCGATGGCCTGATCTGAGTTAGCTGTCGTTTTTTTTTCAAAAAATACGGTTGATGGAAGTGTTGATGATTTACGCTTCGCATTAACGAAGTTACAAAACTGTTAAGGATACCGCTAAAACTGTAGCCTGCAACTTCTTAGGTTATCCTGGTAGCCTTGGATATTCAGGACAGAGAAATTGGATCGAGCAATCAAGTAGTTAGAGAAATCCAAGAACGAGTTTCCTTAACTTGTGCAATTTTAATCTTTTTTTCATGCTAGTTATTTCCCATGTAAACCATATAGGTTTGTAAGAATAACGTGAATTACGAACCGGGACACAAATCAAATAATCAGTTAAATCAGACAATAAACAAAGAACTAAATTACGATTCAATGTAACATAGTTTGGGGCCAATGGAAGAAGAAGCAAAGCAATTGCATGACGCGCGTAGCCAGCAGTTTTAGTTTGTATATGTGTGTGTGTGTTTCTATGTATGAATGCAGATAAATAACTTGAATGAATGTAAGACCTTGGATCAAGGTATATCCTAGTCGGGCACTCTTTACTAGAGCACTCTTGTTTTCTTTTAAGTTGTGCCCAAAAAACACTGATCTAAAATTTTAATTTATCGATAACTTTTGAACGGGATGAGATATCGAAAATGATTAACTAGTATTGACCCGGCACTACGAGAACTTATATTTCAAATATGAAGTCTCTAGCTCTTGTAGTCTCTGAGATCAGCGCGTTCATACAGACGGACAGGCAGACAGACAGACGGCCCTGGCTAAATCGACTCGGCTATTGATAATGATCAAGAATATATATACTTTATGGGGTCGGATATGCTTCCTTATGCCTGTTACATACTTTTGCACAAAACCATTATACCCTTTTTTCCATTTTTAATGGGATCAGGGTGTAAAAAATATAAAACTGGCAATTACAGAGTTTGGTTAAGATAGTAGAAACAAAAAAAGTGTTCATACAACGACAAATTTTTCGTCCCGTTCAAAAGTTATCGAAAAATTTCGATTCCAGCCAAGTGTTTGTCGGGCATAACTTGAAAGTCATAAAAGCTAGCGACTTTATATTTAAGTTTAAGTTATTGTACTGCCGACTCGATACAAACTCATCATTTTTTTTCTTCGATATCTTAATCCTTTCAAAAGTTATCGATAAATTAAGATTCAAGAACAGTGTTTTAAAGGTATAGCTTAAAAGCTATAAGAGTCACCAAATTTGGTACATATATTCTCCTATAGCATACAGACGTTAAATACATTTCACTTTTTGGATACCCCTCCCTGATCTCACAGAAATCGAAAAATACGTAATTTTAGAGGTATGACCGGATTTTACATAGTTGCACATTTATATGCCATCTTTGTGTCCTACAAATTTCTTTACGATCGGACAATAAACAAAGAAGTTATTAACGACTCAATGTACCATAGTTTGGGGCCAACGGAAAAAGAAGAAGAAAGAAAGCAATTGCATGACGCGCGTAGCCAGCAGCTTGTGTTTGTATATGTGTGTATGTGTGTTTCTATGTATGAATGCAGATAAAGAATTATGAATGTAAGAACTGGGTTCAGGGTATCTCCTAGTCGGGCACTATAGGAGAGTATATGTCGACTAGAGCACTCTTACTTGTTATTGATTGAATTTGGTCGAAATCGAACGACTATATCTTATAGCTGTCATAGGAGCAATCGGTCTGAAATATTGATTTAAATAAGACAATTCATGTTAAAGGTAGCATTGTCATTATTTTTTATATAAGCAAGAGTGTTTCATTATACCAACCAACTGCAAGGGCATACTACCTTCGGAGCGCCAAAACAATTTTGTACTTTACTCTAAAAATTTCAAGGAAACTGGCTCTTTCTCTTACTACTTGATTGCTCGATCCAATTTCTGTCTTGAATAACCAATGCTACCAAGATTACCTTAGAAGTTTTATAACTTAAACGGTTTTACAGCATCACCAAATTTTCAAATATTTTCGCCATATCCTTTTAATCTAAATGTCTCTAATTGAATTTTTGGACCTCTGATCACGGAAAGCTCTCTATTAAGAGATTTAAGGCTATTAAGCCAGTGTTCTCACCGGGACCTGATGGAGTACCAGGCTGCGTGCTTAAGTACTGTGCTGAAGGTCTTTTGCGACCATTATATAAGCTATTTAATCTGTCCATGGAGTTGTGCTCTTTTCCTGTCATGTGGAATGAATCATTTATTATTCCTCTCCATAAAAAAGGAAACAAGTCTAACGTTCAGAATTATAGGGGTATTTCGAAGTTGTCTGCTATTCCTACGATTTTTGAGAAATTAATAACTTCTCAACTGCAACATCTTTGTCGATCTTAAATTTCACCCTGCCAACATGGATTTGCGAAAAATAGATCTACTACCTCTAACTTACTTGAATTCACTTTTGTTATAAAGGGGTTCCAAAATAAAATGCAAACAGATGTTATTTACACCGATTTTAGTAAGGCTTTCGACTCCGTTAATCATTCTCTTTTACTTCACAAACTTCATCTTCTGAGATTTCCACAAAACTTAATTCTTTGGATCTGCAATTGTTTAATTTTAAGAACCCAAAAAGTCTTTTTAAAGGACTAGGCTCCTAGTCTGTTCAGGTCACTTCCGGAGTACATCATGGAAGTCACATTGGCCCCTTGTTGTTTACATATAGTTATAAAAAACAGTTCGTCCTGATTGGCGATTAGATATTGGCTGTTGGGGATCAACGCAGGGCCCAAACCATAAGAGCTAGAGAGCGAAAATGTTCACAGTAGTTTCCTCTTAAACTGAAAGTGCGTTTTAAGAAGCTCGGGAAATTAAAAATCTCTGTATGCACCTTTTTTGTTTTTCATCAGATCAGGTTCAACATTTTTCCCCCTAGGAGGGAAATGATGGCTCAAGGTTGTATGGATGAAAATTAAATCGCTACGTTACAAAATATTAACATGAGATTAAAATTTACAAAATCCACCCCCCAAGTTGCAATTTGCTACTTTTTTTTGTTTTTCATCCGATCAGCTACAAAAGATTTTTCCAAATCTCAACATAACAAAATATTAACGTAATTTTTAATTATGGATCATGGTGTTTATAAATGACCTTCCTTCAGTGATAATACACTCTCGTCTACTTGAATTTGTTCTATTCTTCCTTGGAGATCTTCGTAACCGCATGTTATGTGGCGCGCCCCTCGGTTGGTTGGGCGGGAGCTGGATTGCATGTTGCCTGGGTCCGCGCGTTAACAAGCCCTGGCTTGGTAGCGTCCAAAATATATATTGGCAATAATGTTAGGGTAGGTTAGTTTAGTTTAGCCCGGACGACCCTCTAGGTGTCAAGCATAGGCCTCAAAAGACCCTTAGTTATCCGGATATGTGTGCGGAAACTTCGCGATGGTATTAAAGCGGTTTTAAAGTCTTCCGGAATCGATGTGTTTTTGGCGAAGACAAGAAGTTCCCTGGGCGCTCTGTTGGAGGCATCTTCCAGTGATGCCAACACCGCCGCGCCGAGACGTCTTCTCCTTGTCCGTGAGAGAGCCGGGCAGTTGCAGATGAGGTGCTCCAGGATTTCAATAGCCCCGGATTCACCACCCAGCTTGACTGCGTGTGCCGCAGCCATACAGTGTCCTGTGAGTATTCCCATTAACAGTCTGCAGTCTTTCCGTAGAAGGCGCAGTAGATTGTGGCTGAGTTTACCACTGCACACGGTTTTCGGTGTTCTGTTGTTGTTGTTCTGTTGCTCTTTGAACGTGCCTAAATCTCTACATCGCTTTTTAACGTTCTAAGTGAGACAGGCACGTATTCAGTTCATTCATTTGCTGACGCCTTTCTTAGCTAGGAAGTCCGCTGCCTGGGAACCCAATAGATTCGCAATGACTTAGTCGTGCTGGGGTAGTCTAGTGCTTCCCTGCTTGCCGGGACATTTTTGGAACTAACGGCGGACGACTGCATGGATTTTATCGCCGCTTGGCTGTCTACGTAGATGTCCTGTGATTGGTCATTGTGTTGAGCGACCTCTGATGCTTTCCTAATGGCGAATACTTCCGCCTGGAATATGCTGCATTCGTCCGGTATCTTAAATGACAGCCTTATCTCAGGGTCTGCACAATATATGCCCGTACCGACTCCTCCTTCCATCTTGGAGCCGTCTGTGTATATGTTGAGGTGTTGAGTTTGGTCCCGACCATCTTTCCAGTCGTCGGGTCCCATCAGTACTGTAGTTCGGACATTAAGGCAAGTTTGGGTTGAACAGTTGAACTGATCATGTCCCGGCGAGTATGATTTCAAGTGCTTTAGCTGTCGATCTCAGCACCCCTGTGATGCAGAGCAAAGCCTGCCGCTGAGTCTTGTCCAAAAGCTTCATATAGGTCTTCATCTCGGTAGCTTGACACCACACTAAGACTTCAGACAGCAGAGTTGGTCGCACCACTGATATGTAAGTCCAGTGCATTAGAGCGAGTGATAGGCCCCATGTACAGCTAAGCATCTTTTTGGATGCACATAGCGCAATGGTGGCCTTTTTCACCCTCTCCACTACATTGGGTCTCCAGGTCAGCTTGCTGTCCAGTACTGTGCCGAGGTATTTGACTTGTGTTCTCGGGGTCAGACTTGTTTTGTCTATTTTCGGGGGATCCATATCGGTTGAGATCCGTCTTGTCTCCAGCTCTTTTTGGGCACTCACATGTCTCCCTGAGTGTTAGCTCCATTAAAAAGCTAAGAGTCGATGGACAAACTCCCGTGATAAGTATGCTTATGTCATCCGCATAGGCTGTTATCTTCGGGGCTCTCCTTTCAAATCTTTTCATCAGGTCGTCGACTACCAGGTTACACAATAGGGGTGACAATACTCCACCCTGAGTTGTGCCTGTGTGTGCCCCTTTTAGCATGGAAGCGGTGCCCCACTCTGACTGTCCTCGCCTACAAATTAGAAGGTTCCTAATCCAGAAGTTGATGGCTGTGTAGCGTTGTTAGGGTAGCTTTTTAAAAAAATCATGGTGTAATGTTGACAATTATTTGTTGTGGTTTATATTAATATTTGTCATATATTTTTTACTAGCATTTCCCAGCATGCGGGGCTACGCACCACCACCACATCAGCCAAATTCAAGTTTTCGGCAAAACAACCTTGATCTTGCTACTAACACAAAACTCAAGTGTCTTTTCGGTATTTTATTGCTTTCCTCGTAAAGTGCGCGCTAGCTTGTTTTTCTTCTCTACTATTTCTTAAAAATTAAAACCAACTCGAGCGCATTTGCTTTTGTCGTCCTTCGAAAACTAAGTATATATATGGACGTTGATGTACGAACGAACAGTACATTCAAGTGGCCCAACGTTACCAAGCCAGGGCTTGTTAACGCGCGGACCCAGGCAACATGCAACCAACCTCCCGCCCAACCGACCGAGGGGCGCGCCGCATAACGTGCGGCTACGAAGATCGCGAAATACGAATAGAACATACAATATAAATACAACAAATGAACAAAGACTATTTAAATGTTAGACAGATGTTGTAATAGTAAAGTTCTGAGAGTAGGGACAGAAGTAGCATTACTTATTATCGGGAAAAGGTTATTATAACAAGAGCATAAGATCCGAAAAGGGTTATGAACTGCATAGTTAGTATTACAGGCTTGCAGGGAAATCGGTAAGGTACGGTAAGGAGGCAAGCGAGTATTAGGATTCCAGTGAAGACACCGGAGGGCAAAGAGTAGAAATTGTTTATGCACAGATTCTATTCTATCCTGATGAACCTTGTATTGTGGACACCATATACAAGACACATACTCTAGAATGGGGCGAACAAGTGAAGTATAAAGAGTCTTAGTAACGTAGGGTTCGTCAAATTCTTTCGACCAACGCTTAATGAAACCCAAGACACCAAAGGCTCGATTAGCAGTAGAAGAAATATGGTTGTCAAACTTAAGCTTGGGATCCAAAAGGATACCCAAATCATTAACTGACTCAATTCGTTCAAGTGGTTTTCCATTAAGAACATAATTATTTAAAAAGGGCATTCGCCTATAAAAAGACATAACGTTGCATTTACCACAATTTAAATTAAATAAATTTACCCGACACCATTCTTGAAAGCTTTCTAAATCAGTTTGCAACCTTTTACCAGATAGAAAGTCTGTAGACGAAAAACAAAGTTTAACATCATCGGCATACATCAGCACCAGAGAGTGTGTTATCACGGAAGGAAGGTCATTAATGAACAATGTAAATAACAAGGGACCAAGGTGACTACTTTGTGGTACTCCGGACGTGACCTGAACAGACTTAGAGACAAGTCCTTTAAAAAAGACTTTTTGGGATCTTAAACTTAGATAATTGGCGATCCAAAGAATTAAGTTTTTTGGTTTCCCAGAAGATGAAGTAAAAGAGAATGATTAACGGAATCAAAAGCCTTACTGAAATCGGTGTAAATAACATCTGTTTGCATTTTGTTTTGAAACCCCTTCATAACAAAAGAAGTGAATTCAAGTAAGTTAGTGGTAGTAGATCTATTTTTCACAAACCCGTGCTGGCAGGGTGAAATTATAGATCTACAAAGATGTTGTAGTTGAGAAGTTATTAATTTCTCAAAAATCTTAGGAATAGCAGACAACTTAGAAATACCTCTATAGTTTTGAACGTTTGACTTGTTTCCTTTTTTATGGAGAGGAATAATAAATGATTCTTTCCACATAACAGGAAAAGAGCACAACTCGATGGACAGATTAAAAAGCTTATATAATGGCCTCAAAAGACCTTCAGCACAGTACCTAAGCACGCAGCCTGGTACTCCATCAGGTCCCGGTGAGAATACTGGCTTAATAGCCTTAAGATCATTTAATAGCGAGCTTTCCGTTATTAAAGGTCCAAATATGCAATTAGAGACATTTACATTGTAAGGATATGGCAAAACCAATTGAACATTTGATGAACTATAAGTTGTTTGAAAAAATGCAGCAGTTAGCTGTCGTTTTTTCAAAAAATACGGTTGATGGAAGTGTTAATGATTTACGTTTCGCATTAACGAAGTTATAAAACTGTTTAGCATCCCGCTGAAACTGTAACCTGCAACTTCTAAGGTCATCCTAGTAGCATTGGTTATTAAGCATCCCGCTGAAACTGTAACCTGCAACTTCTAAGGTAATCTTGGTAGCATTGGTTATTCAGGACAGAGAAATTGGATCGAGCAATCAAGTAGTTAGAGAAATCCAAGAAAGAGCCAGTTTCCTTGAACTTTTTGTACAATTTTGACTTTTTATTTTTCCCGTGTAAACCAAATTGGTTTGTTAGAACTACGTGCATTACGAACCGGGGCACATAAATCAAGTAATGAATTTAAGGTTGAGTAAAAAATCGTGATTGCACTGTCCATGTCCCTACACCTGTAAATCCGGGACCAGTCAGTCTGGGATAAGAGTTGAGTAAGCTTAATAAAATCGGTGTTCCGAAATTGACGAACTCGCGAGAGAGAGAGAGAGAGACTGAGAGCAAGACTGATTATTGGATATCAAGAAAGGGGAAGACAAGTAGGTAGCACCTGGACAAAAAAAATTAAAATTTTGTGAATCTCGTCAAAAGTTCAACGATGTCAAAATCAAATTGATGACCAACCGCGGATAAGCTCTTTGTACCAGCTACATGCTGGATATTTTCCGAGTGCCAGCCTAATTGGCAGCAGCTGCACAAAAGCTATGTAATTTTTAGCCCCCGCTAAAATCTGCACTTGCTTTGACAATCGAGCGCGGTCCGGTCAGGTATGTCGGATTTTAGCCGGGCCCAAACAATGGCGCTTGAAGCATGCCCCAACTTAACTGGCCGCAGTAATGCGTGTGTGCTTGTGCTGCGGGCTGGCATCTGAAAACGCAAATTGTCAACAGCAGCGCCCATTCTTTTGAGCCAAAAGCGTACAGCTGTAGGCCAACTATGCCCTGGCCAGGATGTGGGTATGCCTGGCATGCCTGGCAGTCGCATAATGAACTTTTCCAAGTGCTTGGTAAGTTTTAATTACAAACAGCGTCACTCTTCTCTGCTTGCGTTTTTGTTGTTTCTGTTGATTAATTCATAAGGCTTGGCATAGATTGTTCTCCAAGGAAGCAAGAAAGCTAGGAAGCTAGGCAGCTGGGAAGCTTGACTCATGCCAGTCACATGAATCCTTTGCATTTTAATCAAAGCGAAATTGTATATAAATATTTGAGTCAGCCAAACTGATAAATATTTTCATTTTGCCGAAGGAAGATCATTTATAAAGAATGTAAATAACAAGAGGCCAAGATAACTTTCTTTTGGAACTCTGGAAGTAGCCTGAATAAAATTAGAGACTAATCCTTTAAAAAATACTTTTTTTGAGTTCTTAAATTTAAATAATTAGAGATCCAAAGAATTAAATTATTTGGAAATCCCAGAAGATGCAATTTATGAAGTAAAAGAGAA
The DNA here is from genome assembly GCA_035045305.1 of Drosophila maculinotata. NCBI lineage: Eukaryota > Metazoa > Arthropoda > Insecta > Diptera > Drosophilidae > Drosophila > Drosophila maculinotata. The sequence continues at coordinate 328,931 of JAWNPD010000188.1, read as the reverse complement.
TGATTAACGGAGTCAAAAGCCTTACTGAAATTAGTGTAAATAACCTTTTTGCATTTTATTTTGGAACCCCTTTATAACATAAGAAGGTAGTTCAAGTAAGTTAGTGGTAGTAGATCAATTTCGCAGGGTGAAATTATAGATCGACAAAGATGTTGCAGTTGAGAAGTTATTAATCTCTCAGAAATTTTAGAAGTACCCTGTTTCGTGATGGGAGTTGAAGACAGTTCCAATAATCTGCTAACAATTTAGAGTTTATCTGCCACAAGGTAATAGCTCTTATGGCTGCTTGGCTATCTGAAAAGAAATTTATGTCGGCGCCTCTAATTCCCTTTCAGAGAATGAGCTTGCAGCATAACAAGGTGGCGTGAACTGAAGATTCAAAGACACTGAGCCCATTTCAATCGATATTCTGGTGTTGGGTCCTATGATCCCCTCACCAACCCCTTGATCTGTTTTTGATCCATCTGTAAATCACTCCTGACTCATGGGACCACTGCAAGGGACGATTTACATCTGTTGCTAGTAACCCACTAGTGAGTTGGATTCTAAGAAGGCTCATGGTAGCAGTCATCTTAATATGCAGATGCAGCGGATCTACATCTATGATTTTCTCTATAGCTGCAGTGGTGCATGTGTGCATAACGCTCGTGAGAGATAGGCACACAAGCCTTTGCAGTTTGCTGCACCTGTTGATACAGCTTTCTGCTGTATTTTAGGCCACCAAAACAAGGGCAGCATAAGTCACAACAAGCCAGACCATCATAGAGAATAGGCGTCAGATGTTTAGCGTCGAAACCACACGTTTTTCCAAAGAATCTACGACAGGCCTGTAATGTTTGTGTACCCTTTGCCAACGATTTGCTTAGGTGGGAGTTCCAGATTAGACTCTTGTCCAGAACGACTCCTATATATTTGACTTCATTGGAGAGCTCCACGAGGGTCGCATAGCTATATTATTGACGTTCATTGATGTTGTACCGGTTAGTAAAAGGGGCAATAGTCGCCTTCTGTGGGTTGATGTTTAGACATACATCTAAGCACCATTAGAGAACTGTGTTGAGTGCCTTCTGCATCTACTCGTGCTATCAAATGTTCTTGTAACTATTATAGCCAGGTCACCTGCATACCCAATGGGATCGATGCCCTGATCATAAAGTTTTTCAGTAGAGACAGTACCCTTGGGGACAGCCCTTATCTGGGCAGTTGGGACACCAAAACTGACGTCCTTGCCGTCGAGAAAAGAGCACAAATGACTTTTTAAACGTTTCTAATGTTTTTGTTGTTCTCAGTAATGGCACACCTGTATGCATTCTACATGTCTCTCTTGACCTTGGCCCTGTTGGACAGCCTTGTGACACTAAGCATACAACACATCGACTAAAAAAGTTCTGCATAAAAAACAAGTAAGAGTGCTCTAGTCGAGAGTGCCCGACTAGGAGATACCCTGAACCCAGTTCTTACATTCATAATTCTTTATCTGCATTCATACATAAAAACACACATACACAAACACAAGCTGCTGGCTACGCGCGTCATGCAATTGCTTTACTTCTTCTTCTTCCCTCGGCCACAAACTATGGTACATTGAATCGTTTATAACTTCTTTGTTTATTGTCTGATCGTAATGAAATTTGAAGGACACAAAGATGGCATATAAATGTGCAAAATTACGCATTTTTCGATTTCTGTGGGATCGACGAGGGGTATCCAAAAAATGAAACCTCTGTATGCTATAGGAAAATATATGTACCAAATTTGGTGACTATAACTCTTATAACTTATAAGCTATACCTTAAAAACACTTTTCTGGAATCTTAATTTATCGATTACTTTTGAAAGAATTAAGATATCGAAAAAAAATGATGAGTTTGTATCAAGCCGGCAGTTCAGTAATTTAAACTCAAATATAAAAACTCTAGCTTTTATGACTTTCAAGTTATGCCCGAAAAACACTTGGCTGGAATCGAAATTTATCGATTACTTTTGAACGGGATGAGATATCGAAATAAAATGATAAACTTGTATTGACCCGGCACTACGAGAACTTATATTTCAAATATGAAGTCTCTAACTCTTGTAGTCTCTGAGAAACAGGCGTTCATACATACGGACGGAAAGACGGACAGGGCTAAATCGACTCGGCTATTGATAGTAATCAAGAATATATATACTTTATGGGGTCGGAGATGCTTTCTTATGCCTGTTACATACTTTTGCACAAAACCATAATACCCCTTTTTCCCATTTATAATGGGATCAGGGTATAAAAACAGACTTTGCCATCCCATCACAATTCCACCACTCGATTCCACCACATCTCATGTGCTGCAACTGCGAAACGATGGCAAACCGCAGAACGCTGGCACAGAAAATATATCAGTTCTTTCTGGGCTCCGCTGCCGCAACATCTATTGCGAGGCGTTAGCTCCGAGACTTTTGTATGTATGCATGTATGTGTGCGAGCTAGCAGCAACACATATCCATCCAATCCCAAGATAATGATTGTGTGCGTACATGTGTGTGCTTCTGTGGACATATCACAGCAATGTTCACCGTTACCAGTTTTTTGTTGTCGTTCGAGTTTGTGGGTAGAGACCTGGCACGAGCAGCAATAGATCTATGAGGTAACCCAGCCATTGGCCGAAATTTAGATGTTTACTTTTGAACTCGCGGTAAGTATTAGGTATTAGTTACGATCGGACAATAATTAAAGAAGGTATTTAAGATTCAGTTAAACATAGTATAGGGCCAATGGAAGAAGAGAAAGCTCAGCAATTGCCTAAAGCGCGCCACTTGGAGCGTGTGATTGTGTGTGTTTCTATGTATGAACGCAAATAAATAATTATGAATGAATGTAAAGGCAGGGTTCTAGTAGTCGGGTACAACTAGAGCACTCTTACTAGAGCACTTACACAATATAAAAATTAATAAAAATGTCCGCCGTTTTCGATCTAAACGAAAAAAGCTGGATTTTTTATTTTTCAATGAAGTACCCTTACATACTTGCCAATATCTTCTAGTGAATAAACTAACATTTCTAAAAACAGTATAAAATAGTCTATAAACACCCTATGTATTAGTTGGCAATCGGATTATTAGTTTATGCGCTATTTCGGGTTTAGTTGGAAATTTTGCATCAAAAATACGGGTTTTTATACCAAAATTACATATTTTAAAATTCATCTCACGATTTTGATCTAGAGATCGTTTTATAAAAAGGAAAATAACAGTCGTTTCATCAAAATCGATTAACAAATAACAAGCTATTAGATTTTGAGTAACAAATGATAATTTGAATTTCCATATGACACGCCCCATTTATTGGAGTTTATGTGCTCATCTGTAAGGAGCGTAGGCCAACTTGTTTAATGCTTTAAACAGTTTTTATAAATGTTAGTTTATTTCAAACCAATAGACTAATTTCTTAGACATAAGCAATTATGTAAAAGTACCTCTCATTTCGTTTAGCTCAAAAACGGCCCAGACAATTTTTTTTTAATTTTAAATTGATTCCAGATGTTTGGAATGCAATTTGCTGTTGCATGGCGCTGTGTTAATGTTTTAGTCATTTATTCTCCTATCTCACTGTTTCATAATTGTGTGTATTCTGTAATACTTAAGAGCGAGAGAGAATTAGTGAGGGATTGATTTGGGTTGGAGAGTTTGATTAATTGGGTGTTGTGAGAGGAGGAGGGAAAAACACAGACTGGAACAGTTTTAGGAGAGAAAGTGTCAGCAAACTCGTAAAAATTTGGTACCAAATGTATGCTCTATGCCAAATAGTTTGCGCCAGAGCCGATTTTGTGCAAAATCGGTACTTCCACATTTTCAAGGATTTAGCCATACGTTTGACCCGTAAACAGAATTTAGGCTAATTATAATTGGCGTGTGTGACCTTGTCTTTACTTTCGTATGTTAATATTTAAATTTTATGAGTTTCACAAAATTACGCCAATTAGGGAAAATGTGAAATGCATTGAAGAAGGCATACCCAATAAAAACTCTTAAGGAATAATTTGTGGGAAATTGTTCGAAAATATTGGTCTGCTTGTACACATGAATTGAAAATAGTTTTAATGAAATTTCAGTCCGTTCCTCATCTTTAAGCAACTGTCAATGGATAATTGATTAGTATTTAAAGTAGGTCTGCTTCCCATTAAGTTGTAAATATTCTGATAATAACAAGTTTTTTAATGCTTATTTTCTAATTGTACAGAATTCGGAAAACTTGATAACCTTTGTTTTCCCTTCAACGCCAACCCATGTTTCGAACGATTCACCTGGGCAAAACACAAAGCGCAATTCCACAGTATACTCACAACCACAGACTTGTCGAACAGAATGTGTGACTGGAAATATCTGTAACAGCGATATAATATCTTCAAGGGTGCTATCAATGCCTGAAATAAAACCAAAGTCTAAAATTTTAGCTGGCGCTGGATCAAATGGACATCTTGCCATTGTCAGCGAGAATACATGTGTATCTGTAAGCATACAAAAAACTGCCGGTGGGATCTCAGCTTCACTTTTTACGACGAGTCCTGTAACAGACAATGGGGATAACCAACAGTCAAGTACGGAAACTGATAATCTGTTACACACCATGTTAACCCATCCATCAGCAACATCTTCGCAAGTAAGTTTATTTTTCAATCTCTTTGTTCTTTGTTTTATTCACTGCTTTCCAGGTAACTAGCATAGGTATTTCTGCTGGTTGCGAGTCATATCTTACATCAGCAGCTGGACAATGCGGACTAGGACTGACTTCTAATGTTAATGCTCAAGGAATTATTTTAAACACTAAAGTGAGAACGTCACAAGGGATTGAAACTCCGGCGCTAAGGACTACAATTCCTTTGTTATCGAGTACTCCTCTTACAGCTGCTACAATAGCACCATTACATGGCGGTTTGTTTGGCGAGCGAACGTCCAATGATTTGCATGCAGCCAATTTGAAATCAAATGATAATGCAACGCCAAACATTGAAGGAGGAACAACCACTGCTCTCGTTGATTCGCAGAAGACCGTTACATGCTCAGTACCCACGTGTATAACTCAAGTTGCCAATGGACTCCTTACTGGTTACCCACCTGCCAGTTGTGCAACATCAACTGTTGGAAGTGCTTTATCGCGTATTTCTCCTCATTCAGGAAATAAGGTGCTGCCTACTTTGCCACCAAATACGGCGGTTAGTTCCGTTGCAGTTGCAGCCTCCGGTATTACAAAAACATCATTTACTACAGGAAGTATTCCAGCTGGGACCGCTGGCTCTTCATTGGTATTTCATGGTGTACCACCACCTCCTCATTTGGGTACTGGGCTACCTATGCTTATTCAAGCAACGCCTTACCGTACACCCTATCCCAATTATTCATTATATACACCATATAACAGCATAGCACATGGACAATACCTGCAAACAGTGCTACCAGTTGGAACTCCTAGCACCTCGTCTTCGACTCAGCGGTCAGATACTCGCAGCAGTCGAGAGTCGCCGGCAATATCGTCTTTAAAAGCACCAATAGCATGTGCATCTACATCGCATCAACACAATGTCAGTAGTATCGCAGGATTGCGACCTATTACGCCACTTGGCTATGTAATCAGCAACAGTAATACAATGCAGGCGGTAGGGACGGTAGCTACAACAACGACAACAATTGTACCTGTAATTAATTCGACGCAATCACATAACTTACAAGACCACACTGCGGGTACATTTTGTGTTTCAACCACTGGGCCTCATTTCAAATTATTGTCAACACCTGCCGTAACTTCAGTTGCTACTTCGCAATTGCAACCACCTACACCAATGCAACTGCTCCCACAATGTGGGTATCCAACCCACATTCCTCAATTGCTTAATTCATATCCACAGTTCGCACCTCTAACGCCGACACAACAGCAGTCTCTATCACGTTGCAGTACCACCTCTGCTATAGGCACTAGCAACAGCTCAGTCCTCACTGTACAAAGTTTAACGACAGTGTTGCCATCGCCGTCGTTAACTGCATCTATCGCATCGTCATCGTCTGTGATTCAAAAAATACTGTCGCCCAAAAGCGAGAGCCCTAGCAGAGATCGGGACACAAGTTACAGGTATATATAATAATTTATTCAATACATAAATAAATTACATACATTAGGTATAAAACCACTATAAAAACAATATGAAACCGTTAATCTAAATCTACCAGGCCCCAATTCACATTCATAAATACTAATAAACACAGTTATATGAATTTATTTATATATACATACAAAAACATATGTTGCAACCTGTGAGCATAATGCCACGTAAAAATTGATTTATATCAGTGGATTATACAAATTTTGAATGTTATTCGAAAATAGATATAGAGGGTATCGTGAAGTTGTAAAAATGTATGTAATAGCACTAGGCATTCAACACATACAGGCGTAAAATCGACCAAAAAGTTGCTGCATCCGAAACACAATGGATTTGGTCCCAGGCCAGCTTCGTGTGCTGCGACTGCGACACGAAGTCGAAGCGTAGAAGCACTAAGCATACAACACATAGAGGCGTCCAATCGACTAAAAAGTGGGTGCATAAAATATCCGAACGATCAGAACCTAAGCAGCTTTGTGTGCTGCGACTGCGACACTAAGGCAAAGCGCAGAAGGCAGGCAGAGAACATTTTGTTTGCGATCAGCGGCACAATCCGCCGAACTCATTGCTTGCCCTGGCTTTACTGCCGCAACATCTATTTCGACGCTCCGAAACGCTTGCATACATGCGAATTAGATGCGAACATATACATATATTCAATCCCAAAAGGACATGCGGCCATTGCTGTGAATTTCCGGCGTTGCCTTTTTTCTGTAGTCGTTCGAGCTTGTAGGTAGCGACGGGGCGGGGGCGGCAATAGTTCTATGAGGCAGCCAGTTGCCAAAATTTCGATTTTTCAATTTTAGCCCGCGGTGCTTCTCTTCAAAATGGAGGGTATTGGGGAATAATTAATTTGTTTGCAACACTTACTTGCAATTAACATTAAAAATCCATTGAGTCATAGTTATTATTACAGCAGCGCACAATATCAGTGCTTGCCTTGCTTCGCTGCCTCCAAAATGTTTGTATGTATGCGTATGTACACATGTATGTCAGATCCCAACATGTGTAAATTTTGTGGACGGGCAGAATAGGCAGCAATTTGGCTCGCGGTACTTCCCTTCTAAATGTAGGGTATTAGGGAATATTTAATATGTTTGCAACACTAACTTGCAATTAACACTACAAATACATATATTCATCATTAATATTTATTGTTTTTATCAATTTAATGTTATGAAACAACTTTCCCAATTAATAAACATAACTATTCCGTATATAATTTAATTTAATATATGTAAAAATTTATTTAATGTCGACCGAGCATCACAGGAAATTTAATATTACACTGTGCAACAATTTTAAAAAAAACAAGTAAGAGTGCTCTAGTCGAGAGTGCCCGACTAGGAGATACCCTGATCCAGAAACACACACACATATACAAACAAAAGCTGCTTGCTACGCGCGTCATACATTTGCATTGATTCTTCTTCTTCCTTTGGCCCCAAACTATGTTACATTGAATCGTTAATAACTTCTTTGTTTATTGTCCGATCGTAATAAAATTCGTAGGACACAAAGATGGCATATAAATGTGAGACTATGTAAAATCCGATGGTCATACCTCTTAAAATACGTATTTTTCGATTTCTTGGAGATCGGAGAGGGGTATTCAAAAAGTGAAATGCATTTAACCTTTGTATGCTATAGGAGAATATATGTACCAAATTTGGTGACTCTACACTCTATTACTTTTAAGCTATACCTTAAAAACACTGTTCTGGAATCTTAATTTATCGATAACTTTTGAAAGGATTAAAATATCAAAAAAAAAATGATAAGTTTGTATTGAGCCGGCAGTACAGTAACTTAAACTTAAATATAAAATCGCTAGCTTTCATAACTTTCAAGTTATACCCGAAAAACACTTGGCTGGAATCGAAATTTATCGATAACTTTTGAACGGGACGAGATATCGAAAAAAAATGATAAACTGGTCTTGTCCTGGCACTACGAGAACTTATATTTCAAATATGAAGTCTGTAGCTTTTTTAGTCGCTGAGAAACGTGCGTTCATACAGACGGACAGACGGACAGACGGTCAGACGGACGGACAGACGGACAGGGCTAAATCGACTCGGCTATTGATAGTGATCAAGAATATATATACTTTATGGGGTCGGAGATGATTCCTTATGCCTGTTACATACTTTTGCACAAAACCATAATACCCCTTTTTCCCATTTTTAATGGGATCAGGGTATAAATATGCATCCCGAAAAAATCTAATGATTTTAAGAAACTAACATTTAAACCGAGAGAGAAAGGCTACCTACCAAATTCAACCAATCTATATAAAATATAATAAAACTTGCAATTACTGAGTTTGGTTAAGATAGGTTGAGAAACAAAAAAGTTGTTCATACAACGTCTCATTTTTCAATAGATAGATAAGATATAGGGATCCGATTTTGATAAAACTTTGTGAGCATGCTTAAACTATGCCAAAACTTATATTTGGTAAAATTGGTTGAGTTATCTCCAAAAACAAACATTTTCGACCGATCGTTCATATGGCAGCTATATGCTATAGTGATCTGATCTGGCTGGTTTCGACATATTATTTGCGCACAACAAAAATAAGCATCTGTATCAAGTTTCATTAAGATAGCTTCAAAATTGAGAGACTAGTTTGCGTAGAAACATACGGACAAATGTGTATCGACTCGTCTTGTCGTCCTGATCAAGAATATATATACTTTATAGGGTCGGAAAGGTTTCCTTCTTTGCGTTGCAAAATTCTGGCCAAAATTATAATACCTTTTCCAAGGGTATAAAAACAGTATAAAAATACCTTTAAATGCAATTGGAATATTCGTTCAAGCGTTGTATAGGGTTAAATTGGAAATTTTTCATCAAAAATACCCATTATATAAAAAAAAACGGTTTTTTATAACAAAATTATCATGTTTTCCTAAAATTATGAGCCGGTGTGGCTATCTTGTGGCTTGACAAGTATCAAAAATAATAAACGTGAAATTCTCCTTACTTCGTTCTATAGCCACGACTGTTACTTGCAGCGAGCTCAAAACGAATCGTGCTAGCACCCAATTAGGGCTCACATGCGAGTAATTGCTGCAAGACATTTGGTCGCATGCAATCGCTCACATAGAGACCGCTCATATCGTGAGACTAGTTCCTGGAAGCGTTTGCATGCCTGCAAATGACTATCCGCAAGCACCTAACGCTTACAGGTTATGTACATACTATGTACAAACAAAACAAGAATGAATAGGTCGGCAAAAATCGACAGCTCAGTTTTAAGTAGTATTTGTACGTGCACATTCTAGTGAAAACAGGGGCAGGGGTGTGCAAAACAGAGCTTTTAAAATCGTCTGCCTGCGAGTACGTTTTTGTTGAATACAATTTTGTTAATTTGTTCATATAATAACTATTATACCCTTTTAAAGAAGGCAATTCTGTTAATTGGTTGTCCATCTTTCGAGCTGTCCTTTCTGCTTGATCAATGCCGCGCAACGTCCAAATCAGAGTTAGAGAGCTTCAAAGCTCTCTAGTGTAAAACAAACACATTACAGTAGCTTCGAGCTCAGCGTGCTACTCGCTGCGATTGCCGACCCCTGATTTAAAGAGCTATACAAAATAACCGTTGAAGTGTTGTCAAATAAAGGTAAGCCACTGTGGAACTTAAAAGTAGGCTTTAAAAACATATAGTATAAAAATACTTACAGCAAAATGCTACGAGAAACATCAATATGCTGATTAAAACAAAAGTACATGCGTTATAAAAAATTAACAAAGATAAACAATATCTTATAACGAGAAAGAAAGGCTACCTTCGGCGCTCCGAAGGTAGTATTCCCTTGCAGTCGCTTGTATGAAACACTTACAAAAAAGTTTTCTCAAGAGTTTGCGAATGCTATGTTTAAAAATGAATTTACTTATTAAAATCAATATTTCTAACCGATTGTTTCTATGACAGCTATAAATATAGAAGTCCGATTTTGACCAAATTTAATCAGTATATATAAAGTATAATAAAACTTGCAATTATTGAGTTTGGTCAAGATAGTTCAAGAAACAAAAAAGTTGTTCATACAACGACTCATTTTTTAACAGATTGTTCCTATGGCAGCTTTAAGATCCGAATTTAATGCAATTTTATGAACGTGCTTAGGTTATGCTGAAATTTATAATTTTACGTTTGGTCAATCATTCCTATGGCAGCTATATGCAATAGTGGTCCGATCCGTCTGGTTCTGCGAGCAGATAAAGTAAACGTCTGTACTTAGTTTCATCGAGATAGCTTTGAAATTGAGAGACTAGTTTGCGTAGAAACAGACGGACAAAGTTATATCGACTCGTCTTGTCCTGATCAAGAATACATATACTTTATGGGATTCGGAAATGTTTCCTTCTATTCGTTGAAAATTCTGGCCAAAATTATAATACATTCTAATAATAATAATTTTTTATACAAAAAGAGGTAATTACTTTACAGTTAAGTTAAGTTAACATTTAAGTTATAATAATAATATTAAAAATACTGAATCATAAAAAAAATTAACAAAATTTACAATAGTTCAAAGTAATTGCAGCGATTGTACTTCTACTGAAAACAAAATGCTATCGCCACAAAATTGATCTACACTTGCATCTATTATCGTTGAAACAGCCACAAACTGGACTGAAAATTTAATGAAAGTAGAACCGTCCCCACTTAACTCGCAGCAAGAACTTGCAGGGAGCACTTGCATCGTGTGACTATACTAAAAGTACTCACAGGCCAAGTCAAGTCGCTTGCGCGATAGATAAAAGATGCGTGCGCGTACAGATTCCTTACAGCGTGTGACTGTTCACGACGAGCACGTTTCAAAAGCGAAATTCTTCAGACGCTCGTCTGACGGCTCCTGTTACCTGGTTATCATGGCTGTAATTGGATACAATTAATCGTATGTCGGTTACCAGCGCGATACGGATCCTACGTCCGAATTAAACATCTAAGATAGATCTATACGCTCAAGCAGTGTATATGTAATTGTCTTAAATTTGTGTTGACATACAGCTCGTGATTCATTCGAATCCTGAACTCGGCAGCGTATATATGGCTGAATTTTGAAAAACAAATTTGCTCTAAACATAAAATTTAAAATCTGCGTATGATATGCTTATATAAGGAATGAGCGACAAACATTGAATACATGCTTTATTTTTGTTCGCAGCATTCGTCCAAACAATACCGTATCGGTGTCAGCTGGATCACAAGGCATCACATTAGGCCCGTCATTTTGCGGCATTGTGTCAACCACACCTTATAACGCCGTCTCTGTTTCCTCATCTACCGCGTTGTCATCGACAACACATTCAGTTCTTGCAGTTACCGGATCAAGTATAGGTCCATATACAGCAAAGACAGGACTATGGTTAAAGTATGTTAATTCAAATTCCATAAATTCGTGTATAGCATTATTTTTGACTTTTAGCCCCTCAATGACGTGTGCATCATCCGTTCCCATTGTGTCGAGTGGCAATGTTCGGCCATCACCACTGATCTCTGGCGCCACTGGGACACCTACAAGGGTGGCTGCAAAGGCAATTTCACCTCATGCGGGACATTCCACTGTTAGCAGTGGACATGTCTCGGTCTCTAACTTTCAGCCTACGTTCTTTGCCGCACCTCTTGCACCACCACATTCATCTTCAGCTACGCCCGTTTCTATTGCATCTATTAGCAGCAGCTCAGTAGCTGATTTACCTTTGGTGTCTTACACAACGGCCGTTATTCCAACGATGACCACAGCAACAACGACGACAGCATCAGTCAGTACAGTGGGTAATACACAATCCACTGTCGCAACTGTGTCTACTGCAGTTACACCTACACCTCATCAATTTTGTGCGGAATCTCTCTTTCAGCCAAGCAAAAGTAAGAAAATTACAAACTAGTTGGAAACCAGATATACTTATTATGTGCTCTTTGCTCTATTTAGATGATCAGGCAGACCTTTTGCGACGCGAGCTCGATAGTCGGTTTTTGGATCGATCTGGATTAACCCAGCCTTCCTCTTCGTCCTCGTCAACATTTTTGCGGCAAGAGTTGCACCATCATCAGCATACTCACCTGCATCAGCATCCACAGCTGTTGCCGACGGAACCTATGTCGGTCGCTACCACTGGACTTCCGCCCACTCCACCAAGTTCAGCACAGATTTTTCCACCACCACTATTTAAAGACATTCCCAAAATGACCGCTATCGACCCTCAGTTTTATCGTACAGGCATCGCCCTCCCACCAGGGTATACGGGATATAGTCCAACAGGGCTTTTACATGCTGGTTTGGGGGGGCCTACTCCATTTATGCCACCCAACCATTTGACTTCATTTGCTCCAAAGGTAAGCACAAATATCTTAAATAAAAAACTTAAATGTGAACAAAAAAATATACCTTTAAGCAATTCTGGGATAGATTAATTTGGCGAAAGCCCTAAATCTTATAAGGTTAACTTTTCACTGATTTAAAGTGTAAGGAGAAAGGTTTGGAAATATGTAGATGTTTAACTTTTGAATTTTCAGTATACTCCAGTCAGCTCAAAAGGTATATTTTACGAAACACAAACAAACATGTTATAGTTTTCTTCTAAATATAAACAATAAACGCGCTGAATAACAAAATAGATATACATAGATACACAGCTAATAATCAATTTGTACATATATTAACAGTTGTTGTTTATGGCTTTGCATCTCTTTTCGACCTAAAACATTAATTTGCGGCTTTTAAAATATTGATTTAATTAATGCCAGCGAGTTTGGTTCTGTTGCCGTTGCAGTTGTCTGTCGTTTTTCGTGCTGACGTTGTTAATGTTGCTGCTGCTTTATGTGTGCTGCTTTATGTGTAAAGACAATCACAAAAATAAAACATTTCGGCCATACATCCATTTACAAAAAAAAATGTACAGATCTACAATTGCCCACAAAGTGACTGAGCAGGCGGATTCATGACATGGGGGCAGTTCCAGATTAGCCAGGACTGCACAATACCCGCTTTGTGCTTAATATCGTTGTCCTGGTAAAATCTTGTAGGCCCAGTTTTTCGGCACTTTGGAGCAAATTATCTTTTAAAAGTTGCATATAAATGTTTTTATCCATTGTTCCATCAATGAAGACAAGGCTCCCAACGCCTGAGGCTGCCATACAGGCCCAAGCCATGACACTCTCCCCGCCATGCATCACCGTGCGACTCATGTGTTGCTTGTGGAGCTCGGTATTTGGTTGACGCCAAACATATTGCATTCCATTGCAACCAAAGATGTTGAACTTGGACTCGTCTGCATAGATTACATCATTCCAGAAAGAATTTGGACGAAGAACGTGATCGTTGGCAAATTTTCGTCGGGATAGCTCATTTTTATACCCTGATCCCATTAGAAATGGGAAAAAAGGGTATGATGGTTTTGTGCAAAAGTATGTAACAGGCATAAGGAAGCATCTCCGACCCCATAAAGTATATATATTATTGATCGCTATCAATAGTCGAGTCGATCTAGCCATGTCCGTCTGGCTGTCCGTCTGTCCGTCTGTGTGAACGCGCTGTTCTCGGAGACTACAAAAGCTAGAGACTTCATATTTAGAATATAGGTTCTCCTAGTGCCGGGTCAATACAAGTTCAACTTTTTTTCGGTATCTCAACCCGTTCAAAAGTTATCGATAAATTTCGATTCCAGACCAGTGTTTTTTGGGTATAACTTGAAAGCTATAAGAGCTAGAGGCACGATGTTCACAAAATATATTCTCGTATAGCATACATAAGTACAAAATCTTTTTTTTTTTTTGATAACTTTCTCCAATTCCAGACCAGTGTTTTTTGGGTATAACTTGAAAGCTATAAGAGCTAGAGGCACGATGTTCACAAAATATATTCTCGTATAGCATACATAAGTACAAAATTTTTTTTTTTTTTGATAACTTTCTCCAATCCTCTATAAATCGAAAAATACGTATTTTTGTACGTATGATCTTCGGATTCAGCATGCTTACATATTTCTTACAAATTTCATAACGATCGGACAATAAACAAAGAAGTTATTTACGATTAAATGTAACATAGTTTGGGCCAATGGAAGAAGAAGAAGCAAAGCAATTGCATGACGTTCGCAGAAACAGCGTGTGTTTGTATGTGTGTGTGTATGTGTATGTATATGAATGCAGATAAAGAATACTGAATGAAAGAACTGGGTTCAGGGCATCTTCTAGTCGGGCACTCTCGACTAGAGCACTCTTACTTGTTCTTATATATAAATGGCTTCTTTCGAGCTAGTCGACCATTTAGACCATAATCCCGCAGTACACGGCGCACGGTTTCCGAACAACATTTCTTGCCCATTTCCTTCTCAATATCCACAGTCAATTTTGGAGCCAATAGCTTTGGATTTGCTTTCATTTTTCGGACTATAAGTCTCTCGTCAGAGGTTGTGAAAATCTTGTTAGGTGTATTTCGGCCTTTATCTGCCACCCGATTTTGTCGTACAAAACGTTGGATGATGTATTGTACAGTACTGGGGCTTAGGTTAACTATTTCGGTTGGAAATGCATAAGCACCAATTTACGCTGTTCAATCTTTGTACGGGGACTCATTGTAATTTATCGTAATTTTTTTCACTTAATGTGACCCAACCCATAAACTGTTAAAGAACATAGCTATTAGAATGACTGAAGGGACAGAAGAAGATTTGGAGATTTACGATGCACAGTTTACGGCTAAACGTAAGTCAAAATGACTGCACGAAATAAGCTGTGAACTGTTATATAAAAAAATTTTTTTTTTGGTTTTCATTGTCTTGAACTTTTAATATTGTTTTCGACATTTCCTGAGCGTACTTGGAATCCAATACTCCGAAAAGACTACTGGCAATGTTTCCCACGATGTCCAACGGTGCTCGTTGTTTCCGAGTTTTGGCCAATAATATGTTTTCTATTACAAGTTCTGTCTCAATGTGTTGAAAGTGTTGATACATTCCTTCACACGCGGGTATGTCATTGAGCTTGGCACACATTCGACCAATTCTTGTCGTACCTTTTGAAAATGTATCCATGTCCATCCAGTATGGCTTTAGATCAAAGTATGCCACTATTGTCCAGTCAGCTACTGCTAGTTGTGTTGTACCAATTTTTTCGAAAAATATACCCGGGTTTGAATCAAACTGGGTTATGTGTATTGATTGTGCCAATGCAAGCGGCAACAATAACAACATAACTATCATTGCTGTAGTCAATGAAACGTTATTTGGCTGAATCCTTTTATTGGGCTGTCTGCTTTCGGATGCTTCTTCCTCTTCTATTGGATGCTTGTCGGTAGGCTCCTCTTCATTAAATAATGGGGCTACATGTTGAATCTCTCGTTTAAAGATTAACTTGCCTGTTTTGACTTCAACCACTCGTACGAAGCTATCTTTCCCGCAGAAGACTCGAACAATTCTTCCTATCGACCATTGTAATACTGCAGTATTGTCTTCTTTTAGTATTACCAGTGTTCCTTCCTCTATGTTTGCTGATGATTCCCTCCACTTTTGACGCTGCTGCAACTGTTGTAAATACTTATGCAACCATTGCGTCCAGAATGAATGTTTTAGTTGCGAAACTGCCTGCCATCGATGGCCTAACGACTTTGGTTGCTGGGACGGTTCACTGTCAGCTTGTGCTGTTAGTGGTTCTCCTATTAGAAAGTGTCCTGGTGTTAATGCTGTAACGTCCCTGTAGTAACCTGGACCAGTGCAGAAATAGTTCCAAACTAATTACTCAGAATCAGAAACTAGTGTTCATCCCATTACCGACAATGCAAATTTTGTTTACTTTAACATTGGCATGTCCTAGGACAGCTACTAATTCTCTTTTCATAACATTTTACTGGTGCAGAACTGGTTCCAAGCGACTAGTTCTACTTCGACTACTTATACTAATTCTGTACCGGTGCAAAGTAATGAATTGTGGAACTAGTGGCTGGTTCTGAACTAGTTCTGCCCGTACCAGTTCTGGACTAGTATTTTTATACCCTGATCCCATTAAAAATGGGAAAAAGGGGTATTATGGTTTTGTGCAAAAGTATGTAACAGGCATAAGGAAGCATCTCCGACCCCATAAAGTATATATATTCTTGATCACTATCAATAGCCGAGTCGATTTAGCCCTGTCCGTCTGTCCGTCCGTCTGTCCGTCTGTATGAACGCACGTTTCTCAGAGACTACAAAAGCTAGAGACTTCATATTTGAAATATAAGTTCTCGTGGTGCCGGGACAAGACCAGTTTATCATTTTTTTTCGATATCTCGTTCCGTTCAAAAGTTACCGATAAATATCGATTCCAGCCAAGTGTTTTTCAGGTATAACTTGAAAGTTATAAAAGCTAGCGACTTCATATTTGAGTTTAAGTTATTGTACTGCCGGCTCGATACAAACTCATCATTTTTTTTTTGATATCTCAATCCTTTCAAAAGTTATCGATAAATTAAGTTTCCAAAACAGTGTTTTTAAGGTATAGCTTAAAAGTTATAAGATGTAGAGACACCAAATTTGGTACATATATTCTCCTATAGCATACAAAGGTAAAATACATTTCACTTTTTGGATACCCCTCCCCACTCTCACAGAAATTGAAAAATACGTAATTTTAAAGGTATGACCTTCGGATTTTACATAGTTGCACATTTATAGGCCAGCTTTGTGTCCTACAAATTTTATTACGATCAAACAATAAACAAAGAAGTTATTCAATGTAACATAGTTTGGTGCCAAAGGAAGAAGAAGAATCAAAGCAAAAGTATGACGCGCGTAGCAAGCAGCTTTTGTTTGTATATATGTGTTTCTATGTATGAATGCAGATAAATAACTTCAATGAATTGGGTATACCCTTGGATCAGGGTATATCCTAGTCGGGCACTCTCGACTAGAGCACTCTTACTTGTTTTTCTGTGAATTTGTTGAAGAATTTTGTTGGGCTTTCTGATACTTTTTTTAAGAGTTTGCAAATAATTTTCAAATGCATAACAAGAGCCTGCAGTAGGATCACTAATTATATGGATTGTTTCTTTAATATGCAACAAACTGTGAACATTGTACGACACGCTGTTTTTGCCGAAACAAATTGGAAAAATCTCAACAAAGAGATTTAACATTTTTTGAGAAATTTCCAAGTTTGCTTCACTTTGGGCAGGGCAACAAAGCAATTTATATGCTGAGTGCAATAGCAAAAACTCGTAGTATATGTTATCATGAACTTCATCTTTCAAAGCAACAATACCAGTATACAGTAAAAATTGCCTGAACTCAGTGGCTTTCCAATGTAGCAGTTCATTTAAAGCTCTTGGCTTACGTGCAAACTCTTTTGGGACATATTTCCGAAGTGACACTAATTTCTTTGAAATGTTACTTTTGTTAATATTAGATATTTTAATTTCTACTTTATTTTGTTGTAGTCGAATTAGGAATTTACGCATGACTCCTAATTCAACCAGGTGCATGCAATCTAAAGGGATCTGGGTTACCATACAAGTTTTTATTTTCTCCAGACTACATTTATTATTTAAAAATTGACTTGAATGGTGGCTTGGATACGTTCTATTGGAGAAATCTTCGTCTGTCAAAAGAATCCCCGATTTTACACTATATGTAAGAGTGCAATCAATTTTTTGAGCTACCTGAAGGCACTTTGAACAACCATGACGCGACGTGTGCCCGGGAGTGCCACTAACAAAGGCTCTTGCAGGTGCATCGCAAACTATTGCTCGAAGTTTAACTCTTACATTCCTACCGTTTACATCCAAGCCACCTTCCATTAACTGAGAAAATTCAGTAGAAAATTTTCCTAAAAACTCATCGCAGTTTCCCGGCTTACTTTTACCTAAAAAGACACCGATCGGAAAAATATGAACATTTTCAAAATTGTTAAGACGGACTAAGATTGGCCACAACTGGGCTTTCGAGCTGTGAAATAAAGGTAGTCCATCAATGTTAATGTCCAAACTTAAACTATCTGGAAGTTCTACTTCCTTAGATAATTTATTTAATTGTTTTTTCAACCCGACATGAAGATATGAACCACCATCAATATCTTCAATGTCAGGCGTTGAGGTTGACTCAAACTTATAAAAATGATTAACATTAATGTTAGCCTTTCGCAATATTTGGATAAGCCGAATAGTGCAGTCACGCTTCGGCTTAAACTCAAGATACCACTCGCGCAACTCTTTATTTAAAATGTTTGTGTCTTTTTGTGGTGTTCTAAAGTTATGTTCGTCCAAGTCATTTACGTCGGGTACTGCGTTAAACGCTACATGCAAATCACCCCCCCTCCCCTCTCTCTCTTCAACTGGCAATTGTTCTTCGTCTGCTATTCCTCTATATTTCTCGTTTTCCTTCTTGATCAGCCGACGCATATGCCTTTTGCTATACATGCTTCAAATATAATGTAATATTGTTACCTGTTTATTGTTTCGTTTATGTTTTTAATCCACAGCACTTTTTATATTTATTTAGTTATAAATAATATAAAAATTATAAAGCAAAATTGCTTGTTATTATTAATATTTATGAACTGATTTTAATATTAAAATAACGCCAAAAAATCTGCGACTTGCCTTTGCGTTCAAAATACAAAGTGAAATTAGCTGCAAATGGGCATAAAGGGCATCGCGAAATAGGAATAGTAACGGGATCACGGCAACAGTTTTTTTCGTCTTCTTTTTAGTTTGTCGCGTGCCGCGGACGCTCGCGCACTCGATACAGAAAACGTATACAATTGCATAGGGTATACTAATTTTGTCACTCGTTTAAAAAATAATATTTTACCCAATGAAATATATATTTGATTTATAACGACAACAAACAATGTCGATATAGTCTTGTTTTAGATATTATAAACAAACATTGCGACAAAAATAAATTGTATATCTCAATTTGTTTTATTATTTACTTAGGTTTTAAAATAAAATTGTGATATTTATTTTTGTTTAACAACAATTTTATAATATAATACGTTTTTGTCACAATTATAAAGTATATTATATGAACAGCTGACAATAGAAAAATATAAAGGGTATTTTACCTTCAATAACCCAAAATATTCCTTTTTTTATTCTTTCTTGTGCGATTTGCACGCTCCCACACCAAAGCAAAATAATAAGGCATAATCCACGCGCTCTTTTCCGTTGTCTTTTTCATCGCGCAGGCAAAGTGGTTCTCACTGCATGACTTATGACTAGAATAGAACCATTAACCAGTCGCTACTTCAACGCATGCAATGAGGGGTCATTTTGCTTATTCGTTTTACACGCTCTCTCCTCTAAAATATGAGAGAGCGGAATACGCTTGCTCTCTTTTTTTATTACTTTCAATTATGTGGACAAACTGGTTCTGTGTGCATTACCTAGGAACTAGTTGACAGACTGTAGATAAAATTTATATTCCTGAACTAGTTGTACGATAGAAGTGACTCCGTCGAGAACTGAAGGGGTCATTTGGGTCATCAGATATTGGTGTTAGAGGTCGTAAGTTTAGTATGGCCTCTATTTCGACTACTACAGTTTCTGACCCTTCATAAGTTAAATTTGCCGTCGTTACATATTTTAATAAGAGATGCTTTGCTGATTTTACTGCAGCATCCCATAATCCGCCGAAGAGTGGTGCACGAGGAGGTATAAATTTAAATCGTACTCCCTTATTGTAGCACTCCTCAATAATTTGGGTTTGAGCATTTTTGGAGAACACAGCCTCCTGTAGCTCTTGTAGTTGATTCCTTGCTCCCACGAAATTTGTTGCGTTGTCGCAGTGAAGCGTTTGGCATTTTCCTCGACGGGAAATAAAGCGACAAAGTGCTGCTTAGAATGTCTCAGTTGTGAGGTCGCTAACTAGCTCCAGATGTACAGCTTTAGTAGCGAAACAGCAGAATATCGCAATGTAGGCTGTGCTGGGCTTCTTTCCTTGTACTTTGTAGTGGATTTTGGATGGTCCACAATAATCGACGCCAGAGTTAAAGAATGGCCTAGCTTGAGTGACACGAAGGGGTGGCAGATTTACCATAATTTGTTTCATTTGTCTTGGCCTAGCTTTAGTGCACTTGATACAGTTTTTTACAACGCTCCTGGCCATGATTTTCCCTTTAAGGATCCAGAACTGTTGCCTTGATGCTGTTAGCAACGACTGGGGCCCGCAATGCATGTTGTCTTTATGTTGTTGGACCAGAATCATCATACAATTGGGTCGTTGTAAGGCAAAAGCATGGGATGTTTGGAGTCGAAGGAAATATTTGCCGCTTCCAGTCGACCTCCTACCCGCAAGATTACATCCTGATCCAAGAACGGCGTAAGCGAGCTAATTGAGCCGCCCTTCTGTGTCTATCTTTGCCTTCTTAGGTGCTTTATGTCCTCCCTGAAGTCGGTCGCTTGAATATTTCGGATAATGATTTTGCGGGCTTCTAATATCTCGTCGAACTGGATAGTTTGATGTGTGTACTTCTTCTTTTGTCGGAAACGCATCATGTAAGCTATGATTCTATCTGGTTTGTTAAATGAGTTGTTGTGCTTTATTTTGTAAATTATATCGTCCTCTTTAGTGATGGTCATAATGGATGACTGACTAGCCTTTGGAGGATTTGCACTAATGAACTCATCTTTGGTAGCCATAAACGGTGGTGGCCATGTAGATGGTGGGCCATGTAAGAATAGTGGGCCATAAAACCATAGACTATATTTAACGAATTTAGTGGCCGTCATTCCTCTGGAGAGCACATCTGCCACATTATTCTCTGATGAAACATGCCTCTTTTGCCATTGTATAGATAATTCTTGTATTGTTGCGACTCTGGTAGCAACGAATTTGTCTCGAATGGACGTTGAACAATTAATCCACGACAATACATTCCTTGAATGGATAAGTCTTCCTTTATTTTTGATGTTAGCTGCGCTCCTAATACAGCTGCTTTTAGTTCCAGGCGTGGTAATGTTATTGTATTAATTGGAGCTAAGTGAGATTTGGCGCATAATAATTGAATAGTCTTTCTCTTATCTTTGTGCGTTGCTCGGATCTATACCGCAGCTCCATATGCTTTTTCTAAAGCATCAACAAATGTATGGATTTCAGATGTAACAGGGTTTTGTCCTTGGAAGATGTGGCGTAGTACATGTTTGGTGCTAAGAACCTTTAGCTCCTCCCTGTATCGTTTCCATTCCTCCTGAAGATGAGCAGGAAGGTCGTCTTTATAATCAAAGCCTTCCTTTAGGAGGTGCTGCATGAAAATTTTTGTCTTCATTACAACTGGCGAAAAGAGTCCAAGAGGATCGAAGATCCTAAAAATTTCGGACACGACATCTCGTTGAGATATGTTGTCCTTGGTGGCAATTTCTGTTTTTCCACAGAGATGATCTGACTCAGGCATCCATGTGATTCCCAGGGTCTTGATTGTGCAATCCTCATCAGCAGTATCTTCCAACTGTACATTTGAGATGATGTCTGCCATCGGAATTCCTTGTAGCAGATTGTTGTTGTTGGTACACCATTTTCTTAGTTGAAACCCTGAACTGTGCAGAAGTTGGTTGAGCTAATGCTGTCTCTGTAGAGCTTCAGGTATAGTATCCTGTTATACAGTCTTCAACATAAAAATCGCTTTCCAGTGCGGCAACTCCAATTGGGTATTCTCTTTTGCCTTTTTGTGCTAGATATTGTAGACATTTTGTGGCTAAATATGGTGCAGCCTTTGTTCCATAAGTTACCGTTTTTAATCTATAATATCGCAAATCCTCGGATGGATCATTGCGCCAAACTATTGTTTTATAATACTGGTCTTCGGGATTGATCCACATTTGACGATACATTTTTTCTATGTCCGCCGTGAATGCATATTTGTGCAACCTGAACCGCCACAAAATTGAAAATATTGAATTTTGCATAGTAGGCGCCTTGTGCAGCAAATCGTTGAGCGATTTTCCAGATTACGTAACTGAGGAGGCATCAAATACCACTCTTAATTTGGTTGTCGAGCTTTCGGGCTTTAGTACACAATGATGTGGTATAAAATAGCGTGCCTTAGCTATTTCCTTTGTGTGCATTTCTTTCATATGCCCAAGTGCCTCATATTCTTTCATGAATTGAATATAGCTTGTCTTAGTTGCAGGATCGCGCGTTAGCCGTTTTTCCAGACAAAAGAATCGTCGTGTCGCTAGATCAGTTTTCCGGCCACAATCCATCCTAGTTTGATTTTTTGTAGCCTCGGCAGTCCTCTTCCAATTGTTAAATGCTTATCTTGCATTATATCGAAGAAATGTTCTGCTCCCAACAGTATGTCAATTCTTCCAACTTTGTCAAAATTAGGGTCCGCCAATGTAATATTCTTTGGAAGTTTCCAAACAGACGTATTGATAGATTGTGTTGGCTGATCTGCAACTATGTGAGGCAATACAATAACCTCCAATCGAGAGTTAAAATTATTATGCTTTGATTGAAGCTCTGGCTACACTGAATACGTATCTCGCAATATTGTTAAAGGCAACTTTAAGCTTCTGCTGGCTTATCACAGGAAGCAAATAGCTGAACCCCGTAAAAAAGTAGGGGTAT
The DNA here is from genome assembly GCA_035045305.1 of Drosophila maculinotata. Classification (NCBI taxonomy): domain Eukaryota; kingdom Metazoa; phylum Arthropoda; class Insecta; order Diptera; family Drosophilidae; genus Drosophila; species Drosophila maculinotata. Next base: position 306,243 of record JAWNPD010000188.1, on the reverse strand, counting down.
CAAATATGTTTTAGCTAAGAGCAGTTGATAAATAACGCTGTGTTGCATATAGGTGCCTTATGTTTTGCCCTGAGCTTTGTTGATGTGGTCATGCCATGATAATGTCCTGTTAATTGTAAATCCTAAATTAACAGCTCTTTCAACATATTCGATTGGTGAATTCCCTAACATAAGCTTAGGTATATCGTTAGAGCAAAAAGCCTGTCTGGATATTATGATGCATTTCGATTTTATGGGATTCAGCCCCAGTCCATTTTTACTTGCCCATTCACTAATCACAGCAAGTTCACTATTACTAACATTGACACATTCATGGATTAGACGAATCGGACGACTTACATAAATTTGATCATCTGCATACACATGGACTTCACACTTGGACAACTCATTAGGTAGGTCATATATAAACATTAAAAACAACAATGTACCAAGGATGGACACCACGTCTAACATGTACAAAGGATAAGGACTCGGCTGGTGTTACAATGGCTTGCTTACGGTTAGACAAGTACGATCGTAATAATTGTGTAGCAGAGGATTGGAAATTAAACAAATTAAAAGTTAAGAGCACAAAATTACATGATTCACGGTGTCAAAGGCTTTGCTATAGTCAAGAAGGGTTGAGAGGAAGTTTTTTATTTGGTGAGCCATTTAGTGTTCAAGTACCTTGGAAAGAAAGGGAAGAATGGAAATTGGGCGGTATTTGCCATTCGCTTTGGGAATAAGTATCATTTTGGCAATTTTCCACGCATCAGGAAATACTGAAGTAGTGAGTGCCGTATTGAGCACGTGGGTGATTAAGTGAAGTAGTTTAGGCAACAATATTTTTAAAAATGAAGGATTTATGCCTATTCAAACCCTACAGAATTAGATTTAATTTTCAGAATTGATTGGAGGACATCACATTGATCAACACAAGCAAAACTAAAACTACCATCACAGTTATTATTCGATATAGAACTTGTATACGGGTTATGCGTCACTACAGGTACGGCAGATTCTAAAAATTTCTCGTTAAGTTCGTTGATGTCAGAAACGATTTTGGTTATTGCTTTATGTTTAACGATTCCCAGATTTTTAATTTCCCTCCATTTCTGCAAAGTGGATATGGCGTTATTAAATTTAGACACGTAATATGCCTTTTTTGCCCCAGAAATTTCCTTAGCTGCAAGTTTGCGAAGCAGTTTGAATTGCATATGATGGGAGCTAGTTTTATAGCGCACCCACTTATGGTAAGCCTCGTCACGCTTAATGATTGCACGTTTAATATTTTGACTGAACCATGGCTTTTGCAAGGGTTTAATTATTCTATGCCGAACAGGTACACATCTATCAAATAGGAATCTTACATTGGAATTTAGTTGTATTACTTGTAAATCGACAGTTGGCAACATAAGTATTGAGTTCCAGTCAAATTGGTTAAATTCAGACACCAATAAGTGATAGTCAATATTCTTAAAACCTCTGTACTGGATGGGATAGTCGTCATTGTAGTCTACTCTTATGTTAAAAGTCAAAAATATTAAGTCATGTTTTGAAAATACTGGTACAGCAATCTGATCGTAAAATATAATATTTTTTGCAATTCTAACAAAGAAAACGTCTAACAATGTGTTGCTATTCCTAGTAAAATGAGTTGGCAATAGTGAGTTGACTAAGTTGAGTCCTGAAGCTTCAAACGAAGTGGAAAGGTGTCTCTCACATAGCATGTTACTGTTCAGATCGCCAGCTACTACAATATTGACATATTTAAGGGACAGTGTATTCATAACGTTCAGGACATCACCATAGTCAGTATTTTTGTGTATGGTATTAGCATTTCTCTTGTCAATACCGCAAGTAGCCTCTAATGTAAGAAATCGTTGTTCCAAGAATGTCAAAATATTACTTAGTTCTTGGAGTTTCCTTGAGTCAAGAACTGACTGTTCGTACAGCATATGAGTTTGGCGATCCAATTTTTTAATAAAAATGCACAAAAGTATTGGATACCATGTTTCTGTTTTAATGCCAATGTTGTTTAGTGCAGATATTGTTTCATTGATATTATCATGCAAAGCTTTGATGGACTTGACATCATTAGTTATTGATGATTGATCCAACAATTTCTGAATCAATGCGTTGCTTCGCACACGTTTGTTACTAAAACGCTCTTGTAGCACATTCCATGCTGTTAAATAATTTCCTTCTGTCAAGGATAAATGACGTATTAAACGTTCTGCATCTCCAGTGATGCTAGTTTTTAGGCACCACATCTTTTGAATGATGGGTAATGCTGCTTCATGAATCATTTTCTTGAAAATGTCATGAAATTGTTGCCATTTTGAGTAATCCCCACCAAATTTGGGAATTTCTACCTTTGGCAGAGGTAATGAAGCATGCATTTGAATTGTGCTGGCAGGTCGGTGAATGATTTCTTCGCATGTCATAGTTTGGATTGTTATGACAGCGTCTTCAGCTGCCAGATATCTCCTGTCACTGTATCCAATTCTCACAGGATCCTTGAATTTCTTATAAATTTGGACGTGGATGTCTTTTATCTCACTTCAATATTGATTAATAACTGGTTTGAAACCTTGGCGAGTTTCATTTGTCATTTTGTTCATGATGCGCTCTAAACTATCCAGTAGCACCCTTTCTTCTCGAATCGTAGGCTACAGTTCTGCTTCTTCGTCATAGGAAGTCGTACATTCAGTATCTATTTGTATTGACGATATTTGTTTGTTGAATTCTCCTTTATATACAACAACCAAATCCCTTATTCTATTAAAATATTCATTCGAGAAGTAATCGTGCTCAATTTCGGCGCCTTCAGATATTCTTTGATTATTTATATCCTCCTTTGCGAATGTATCCCAGAACTTTATTAGCTTCTAAATGCGCTCTTGAAAATACTCGGGCTTTTGTTTTAGCTCAGCGGAGTCCTTCTTATAATTTCTTATAATATTCTGGATTTCTTCGCCAGTTGCCAGTTTTATATAAATTGGTCGTTAGTTGACCAACTATTAAGGGTTCGCCAAATGAACCCAAGTTGCAAAAGTCGGGAGTCACCAAATATAGATATGATGTATGCTGAAAATTATTGTTTTATGTTTCCGGCTCATGTACCAGTAACAAAATTTTGCCGCAATCGGTACTTGTACAAATTGGGCACGGAGATGTGAATACTTTGAGTTTCCTTGCAGTACTAATTTTGTAGATGGAAATGCAGGGTTTATATACAGAGTTTTGACGCAGCAATGTTTGCTTAGGTCTAAGTATTATCTAAATCGAGTTTACAATAAGTGCCCTGAATAATCAAGAGGTATCGCACAATGTGCTCTAGACTATGTATAAGTCAAATATCTTAATCTAACCAGGTTTGGGTTTCGAAGCTGCATATGGTGTTTATCACTGCACGCCGGCAGATGGTCCGAAAAACCCTATCTGTGGCCATAAATGAGCCGCGGGTACATTTTGGGCTGCATATTTGTTTTAGGCCTGTTGACTATCTGCAGCGTACGATTATCTGCAGATGCTGAAATCGTTCAGCATAGTTTAGGGACAAATGAATTTTAGGTCAGTTTTGATCTTCATTTCGCGAGAGAGTGAGCAAAATGGGCAGAGGCAAAGAAATTTCGTTAGATGTGCGCAAATTAATTAAGAATCTTCATGTTCAACAAAAGTCATATCGGGAAATTGGCAGTATAGTGCAGAGGTCATACTCAAGTGTCCGAAACATAAAACATTACATAAATACAGGTAACTTACAGCAAGACCCCCGATCTGGCAGGCCAAAAACATTTACACCACGCCAGGAGCGGATTGCAGCTGCTGCTGTGGCTCAAAATCCAAAGCATTTGGCTAACAAGTTGTGCCATGAAATGCAGACAACGTTCAATAAAAACTTTAGTCCACAAACAGTAAGAAATGTACTATACAGAGCAGGGTTTCATGGACGAGTGGCTTGGCGCAAACCACTAATTTCGAAAGTGAACCAAAAAAAGAGGTTAGAGTTTGCTAAACGGCACGTTAATGAACCGGAATCGTTCTGGAATGGAGTTGTATTTAGTGACGAATCGAAATGCAATCTTTTTGGCTCAGATGACTCAAATAAAGTTTGGCGAAAACCAAACAAAGAGCTGCAAGAAAAAAAATTGTATTTGAACAGTAAAACACGGCGACGGTAATGTTATGGCTTAAGGATGTTTCGCGGCATCTGGAGTTGGAAATCTGGTTTTTATTGATGACCAAATGAATAAGACAGCATACATGAATATTCTAACGAAAATTTGGTTCCTAGTGTGCATAAATTGGGGTTAAATGGACAACAGTGGTTGTTTCAACAAGACAATGATCCAAAACAGACGTCGTATCTTGTCCAGGAATGGCTTATTTATAATTGTAAACAATTGAAAAACGCCCCCACAATCGCCGGATATGAATCCAATTGAGCATATTTGGTACTTGCTCAAGCAAAAAATTCGAAAGCACCATATAACATAAAAAAACACCTTACACACGGAATGGGCAAATATATCAGCCACGAGAACATCAAATCTAGTAAAAAGTATGCGTAGGCGTTTACAAGCCGTTATTAAAGCTAAGAGAGGCCCGACGAAGTATTAGATCTTTATAATCGGCCAACAATTTTGATTTTTTTACAAGTGTGCCAATACTTTATTGATGTATCTTTATTGTACATATCATTACTTAACACCGTAGCCAAAAGCTTAAAACTTATTTTTATTGATTAAATATATAATAATATGTTCCTAAAAAAAAGTGTTTTTATTTTTGTTATTCGTTGAGTGGAAAAAAGTTGTCATGAAACAAACTTTTAAAAGAGAAGTGTGCTAATACTCTTGTACTCACTGTAGATTTTTGGTTTTTCAAAAAGGTACGCTTTCAATATTGCCAATATCTTCGAAATAAGTTAATTGATTATAAAGCAGGAATGCCCACACCAAAGATAATATATCATAATAAATATTAATTATGAATATATGTATTTTTAATAATAATTGCAAGATAGTGTTCCAAACATATCAATTATGCCCTGAGACTCTTCATTTCGAAGAGAAGCACCGCGACCGAAATTGACCAAGCTGACAAAACACATATTTTTCACTGCTGGTAAATGAACACACAAACATATCATTCCGTATATATTACAATTTCGATTTAATTAATTTATTTATTTAATGTCGACTAGAAGCATTCACATAGGAAATTTAATTAATTATTAGGAAATTTAAAGTGTAATACATATTTTTGGTAAGGGTATCTATACACTGCCATTTAATGAATATATTCTCTCGCAACGAACATGCACACACACTCGACACGCAAAAAAACTTCCACAGCGACTGTAAAACAAATTCTTTACGGAATACAGCCATTGGATACCCTATTTTAAAATTCCACAGCATATTTTTAATTTCCAATGCAACCAAATATTTTAGTGGCTATATATAAATAAATTCTCCTCATTAATACCAACATACATTGTGCATGCTACAATAATTTAACTTAAATATAAGTATATATATGTTAAAATTAAATATATTAAATGAGATATTTGCATTTAGAGCATATTTTAAAGTTTAAAGTACTCGCTCTTGGAAATATCTTCATTAACAAAATCATTTGGATGCTTGATTAGTGCGAGCTGCGGCAGTCCAAAAGCAACGGGACAAAGATAACAACAAGAAGTTGTGCATATTCTTTGTGCGCGTTGTTCTTGTTTTTTTATTAGCCATTGAGTATGAAAAATTCGGCCACTTACTGCCTCAAAGATCTACTGCCGCTCGCGCAAAGTCTCTACCAACAAGCTTGAACGACAACAGAAAAGTGCTTAAAAACTCACTGCGTTGTATAGTTGTTGGATGTACACTGTGGAGAGGCAGAAACGAAAGAATGCGCTCATGCGCATATTCTCCTGTGGATGGTCGGTAAAATTAGACCGGATAAAATTGACGCCTTAATTATCCGAGAAATATATGATCACGAGACAGATTCAGAGCTGTACAAAGTTAAGATGAATATGGTTTATGGACCATGTGGCGATTAAAATCGAGAATCACTGTTCAAGGTAGAAAACAAATGCTCAAAAAGTTATCCGCTTCCTTTGTCGGCTGAAAGAATCACAGATAATATCGGTTATTCCCTGTAGCGTCTTCTTTCTACATTGCAATGTTGAAAACTGGAATTCTGTCAAGACCATCAAATAAGTTTGCAAGTACGCCACAAATGAAAGCTACTTGGCAGAATTAATCTAATGCCAGACATGCAGAACGATTTGCGCACAATGAGTAAATGTAGCACATGACCTCGCACAAAAGTGTTATCACCAAAAAATATTGCAGCTAAAAATGTGTGCTGAATGGCCCCTGTGTGACCACAGTGTAACCGCGCAGTCGTTTGTACACTTTTGTTTCCAAAACAAAAAAAATTTAAAAACAAATATTTTTTGTTATTAATTTGTATGCCCTTGCAGAGGAAATTATAATTTTGGCCAGGAGTTTGCAATACATAGAAGGAAACATTTACGACCCCATAAAGTATATATTCTTGATCAGGACGACAAGACGAGTCAATATAGCTTTGTCCGTCTGTCCGTCTTTTGCTACGCAAACTAGTCTCTCAATTTTCAAGCTATATTGATGAAACTTGGTACAGATGCTTTTTTTTGCTGCACGCTGAAAATATGTCGGATCTAGCTGGATCGGACCACTATAGCATATAGCTGCTATAGGAACGATCGGTTTTATTTTTTAATATACGATACTAACCAACTATAAGTTTCAGCAGGATCTAAGCACGTTTCAAAAATTTCATCAAAATAGGATAAGTATATCTTATAGCTGCCATAAAAACAATCTGTTGAAAAAATTAGTCGCTGTATGAAAAACTTTTTGTTTTTCATCCCATCAGCTCCAAACTTATTTCCAAGAACTACTTAACAAAATATTGGCAACGTGATTTTCAAATTTCACTTTCATATTTATTTTCCAAGATCAATGTGAAAATTCAATAATGTTTGCATAACAATTTTTCGGAAATTAAGCCCCGTTTGTGGAAAAGGGTGGGAATCAAAGTTGTATTGGCGAAAATTGAAATTTCGTCTGATTGTCTTCAAATTAATTGGCAAATATCTAGATTAAATAGTTTTGATCTAATGTTAAATTTAATGGTACACTGAACTGTGGGATGTAGCACCACATGCTGGGAAATGCTAGTGAAAAATAAATGACAATTATTTAAAACCACAAAAAATAATTGTCATGAATTACACCATGCAACAGGAAAATGTATTCCAAACATCTGAAATCAATTTATTATGTAAAATCGGTCACCACGGTCACTAAACGAAAAAGGTAGATGTTTGATTTTTCAATAAGGTACCCTTACATAATTAATTAGATATGAACAATGTGATTTTTAAATTTTGGCAAATCGGAAAAACTGGCAGAACATTTTTGCACAACATTTTTTATACCCTGAACACATTAAAAATGGAATAAATTTTCTATCGGATTGATGTCTGGAGACTGCGCAGGCCAAAGCACCACGTCGGTTTTTTCAGATGCAAACCAAGCTTTGGCCACCTTACTAGTATGCTTGGGATCATTATTCTGCTGAAATGTCCATTTTAAAAGCATATTCCTCAAGGCATATAACAGCATTACATCCTCTAATATATTGACGTAACCGGTTTTACCCATTAGGCTATTTATTACATGAATAGGGACCACGCTAACATAGTCTTGGGGTGGAATCCCGTGTTTGGTGATCAAAAATATACTGGCTGGAGCCTCTATTACCGGCCAGACAAATTTTAATCTCGTCTGTCCATAGTACATTGCGCCACTGCTCGGCTGGCCAACGAGAGATGGGTTTCTGCAAACCTGTTTTTTCGTCGACATACTCTTGCGTCTAGCGGGGTACCTGTCTTAGACTTCTCGCATTGAAATTAATTTCAGCATCTTCTAACTGTTGATGTACAGACCGCACAATCCTTTTGTCGGGAAAAATGGGAAAAATAGCGCTTATGACCAAGATTTTTAGCTTTATTTGTATAATTAAAAGCATTTCGTATCATTGTCGAGGAGCATCCAACACTGGTTTGGATATTTTGATAGGTTTTTCCCTGATTTTGTAGCCCAAGTATAAGATCCCGCTTCTCAGTCGAATAACGCTTTCCTCTAGCCATTAAAACATCAATGAAAACCAATTTAGCGATTAATTTATATCATAATATTGTTGAGCTACTTAAAAACACTTACTAACAGGTGCTTAAATTTGTTTTCCCAATTTTCCGACTACTTTTGTAGCGCACTGCTATTCTTTTGGGACGGTATATACACAAGAATGCGTCTCAAAAACATAACGTGACGCAATTGCATCGAACATTTTTGGGGTTTTTTTTAGGTGGACACAATGACCTTTTCAAAAAGTGAGCATTGGCTCAATGCGAAATTAGGAAAACCCCAAAAAACAGTTTTAAATGCTGTGACCACTGGCACGGCTATTTCATAGCACACAACTGTATATATGATCACTATCAATAGTCGAGTCGATGTAGCCATGTCCGTCTGTATGAACGCTCAGAAACTACAAAAGCTTAGAGATTTCATGCTTAAAATATAAGTTCTCCTATTGCCGGGAACAACTTAAAAGTTATTAGAGCTATGTATAAAGGAAATTTTACTTTTTGTGTAGCTCTCTCCGATCCCCCAAGATCGAAAAATACGAATTTTCGGAGGTATGACCGCATACTCACAATTATTAGTGCCAACTTTGTATCTTGCAAATTTCATTACAATCAAACAATAAACAAAGAAGTTATTTAATATAACATAATATGGGGCTAATGCATCAAGGGCGTAGCCTGTGTTTGTGTGTGTTTCTATGCATGAATGCAGATAAATAATTGTGAATGAATTTGAGGGCAGGGCTTAGGGTTTAGGTCTCATAGTCTGACAATCTCGACGAGAGCACTCTTACTTGTTAATTGTTTGTTAATTTAAATATTTTCTTAATTTTATTTTGTAATTTGTCTGCTGCTGCTGGCGCTATTGTTAGGTTTGCTTTTGGTTTGTGTTCTCCCTGGTCCTACAGTCTTTTTTTGCCCCACGCTGCCCTAAAGCTCCTGTTTTTAACTCTCTAAAGCAAGGGTGTACGCGTAGTAGCTAACGGAGCTCATTCCGTTATTCTTAGCTTGTCTGATATAAATAATATTGAATAACTTTTAGTTTTGAATTTATTATTTTGCTCAGTGCACACATTTGTTGTGTTCATTTTGCTAAGCCGGCAAAGGATTGCGACCCCAGTAGCGGCGTTTGTTGTGGAGCTCAATTTGATAAATTTAGCTGCCCAGCCTTACTCTAAAGGAAAACAAAAATATATTTGTTGTTAAAAAAGAGAACAAAAAAAGCAGCAATACATCGGATTGAGTTTCTCTACATATAAAAGTAAAATGCATACATACATGTACATACATATTGCACAAAACACAGAAAAAGAGTTTATTTATTAATATTAACTGAAGATAATATACAATTATACATATATACTTACATAGTAAAACTTCACACACTTCACTTCAAATAAAACTTCTTAAATTAATGTATATAATTACGCGTGCACCTTAATTGCAACTCAACAAGCAATTAAAGCGCGGGCAACAAAAAACAAAAGAGATGTGTAAAAGACGAGCATAATTTTTGGTCTCGCCACTAATTTTTGTTTACTTCTGTTTTGACATTTTTGCGTCTCATTTAAATCATGACAAAGCAGCAGCGAAGGTAAGCTAATTTTAATTGCTTTTATTTTCATACAGATTACACCCATTCTAGCATACAGAAAGTTCTCGATGCCTCACACGACGCATGACATGTTCTGCTTTGGCTGCTCAAACGGAGCAAATTTCCTATGATTCCTTTTTGATGGAATTTTTTCTCATTCCATCTGTAGTTAAATGTCATGATTTCCCTTATTGCATGAAAATTATACCACCCATAAGCCATTTTTTTAACCACATTCCACAAAGTACTACAGGGTAATTGCTAACAAATTAATCTATTCTAGCATACAGAAGTCCTCGGTACCTCACACGAACGATCGCTGCGCTTTCGTTTTACGAAAGTCATGCCAAATAGTGGAAAATAGCAGCAAAGGCTGAAAGATATGATCCGCTTTGGCTTCTCAAACGAAGATAAGTCCTTGTGTTTCCTTTTTCGTGCACTTGTTTCCCATTCAATCCATATTAAAATGTTATGACTTTCCTATCGCATGAAAAGTATACTATCCATAATGCAATTTTTTTAAACCACATCACAAAAGACAACTGGGTGATCGAAAAGTATTGCTGCGTGCTCACACACATTCACGCATACATACAAAGATCTCGAAGCTTACTTTTATATTGGATATAGGCAAACATTATAAGAAACAAAACATTCCCTCAAAAACAACGTAGAGGGAAATGGCCAGAAAAAAATGTTAGCCGTAGCTATGTATGCCCTAGCAGGAAAAATTGTCTAAGGGATAACATAGGTTGAACCACTAAGCATACAACACATAGAGGCGTCAAATCGAATGTGCGCTCTCGCAATGAACATGCACGCACACTTGCATATGTTTACTACATGTATACGCATTTATGTCCATAAATCACACATCCATTAAACGGCAGCGCATAGATACCCATACCAAAAATATTTAACTTATTACTCTTTTTTATAATATTACTTTTAATTTCCTAACAGTTATTTGAATTTCCTATGTGACTGCCTCTAGTCGCCAATAAATAAAATGTTAAGTATATTAATATAAATTATTAACATAAACGGAACGATATTGTTATTAATGGTAATAGTTCTGTGATAACATAAAATGTATTAAATCAATAATTAATAATTGTCACTTAATGGATTTTTAATGTTAATTGCAAGTAAGTGTTGCAAACATATTAATTATGCCCTAATACCCACCAATTCGAAGAGAAGCACCGCGGGCTGAAATTGAAAAATCTAAATTTCGCCCACTGGCTGCCTCATAGAACTATTGCCGCCCCCGCCCTGTCTGTACCTACACGCTCAAACGACTACAGAAAAACGGCAACGCCGGAAATTCACAGCATATGTGTTGCTGCTAATTCGCATATATGCAAGCGTTTCGGAGCGTCGAAATAGATGTTGCGGCAGCGAAGCCAGAGCAAGCAATGAGTTCGGCGCTGTGTGCCGCTGATCACAAGAAGAATATTCTCTGCCTGCCTGCTGCGCTTTGCCTTCGTGCCGCAGTCGCAGCACACGAAGCTGCTTGGGATCGTCCAGTTCAAAAATTGTATGCAACCAATTTTTAGTCGATTTGAAGCCTTTTTAAGTCATGTTGCTAATATTTGTTCTGCAGAGCTTTGAAAATAAGTTTAAAGCTGATCAAATGAAAATCAAAATAGTATTTCCAACATTGCAGAGGAATTTTCAAAAATTTTAAAATCACATTGTTAATATTTTGTTATGTAGAGCTTTAAAAATAAGTTTGAAGAAAATCGGATAAAAACTCATTTTTTGGCTATACAACATTGACCCTCAATTTTCCTCTCAGGGGGGTGCATTTTCCATATAATTTGTTTACAGTTTTTTTGAATTTATAATGATCTTTGAAAATAAATTTGAAGCCGATCGGATGAAAATTAAAACGGTTGGTGTTGTTACTAAGGCAGCAGTCCTTACTATATTTATACCCTGATCCCATTAAAAATGGGAATAATGGTTTTGTGCAAAAGTATGTAACAGGCATTAGGAAGCTAGAGACTTCATATTTGGAATATAAGTTCTCGTAGTGCCGGGTCAATACAAGTTTATCATTTTTTTTCGATATCTCATCCCGTTCAAAAGTTATCGATAAATATCGATTTCAGACAAGTGTTTTTAGGGCATAACTTGAAAGTCACATAAGCTAGAAACTTTTTATTCAAGTTTAAGTTACTGTACTGCCGGCTCTAAACAAACTCATCATTTCTTTTTCAATACCTCAATCCTTTCAAAAGTTATCGATAAATGAAGTTTCCAAAATTTTTAAGGTATAGGTTAAAAGTTATAAGACGTTGATTCACCAAATTTAGTACATATACTCTCCAATAGCATACAGAGGTTAAATGCATTTCACTTTTTGAATACCCCTCTCCGATCTCCAAGAAATCGAAAAATACATATTTTAAGAGGTATGACCTTCGGATTTTACATAGTCTCACACTTATATGCCATCTTTGTGTCCTACAAATTTCATTGCGATCGAAAAATAAACAAAGAAGTTATTAACGATTCAATGTAACATAGTTTGGGGCCAAAGGAAGAAGAAGAAGCAACGCAAATGTATGACGCGCGTAGCCAGCAGCTTTTGTTTGTATATGTGAGTGTGTTTCTATGTATGAATGCAGATAAATAACTTCAATGAATGTAAGACCCTGGATCAGGGTATATCCTAGTCGGGCACTCTCGACTAGAGCACTCTTACTTGTGTTTTGTTGCTAAAAAGGCTACCGGCATATTGAATTTGCTGCTGCTTACTCAATTCAAGGTTAGACTCTGTGTGTGAAGCTGATCGGACGAAAAGTCAACTTTCGCCCATGCATCATGTTCCTCCCAGGGGTGTATAATAAAAAAAAAATAGTATACAGTCATTAGGACTTTGCATATTACATTTTGAAAATAAATATGAAACTAATCGCATGAAAACCCAAAAAGTTGCATACAAAAGTTTTTCGACCATTTCCCGACTTTTTAGGTATATTTTCCAAAATTGGAAGTCATGTTTTCTATACTTTTGTATATGTAGCTTTAATAATAAGTTTGGAGCTGATCGGATGGAAAACAATAAATGTCATACAACCGTTTTCCGACCTTGCAAGCGGATTTTATAAAATTTTAAAAGTACGTTGCATATAGTTTTTTGCGTGAAGCTTTGAAAATGAATTTGAAGCTAATCGGGCGAATATTGAAAATTGACCACCCCAATTTCCACGCAGGGGAAAAGATTTTGCACAAAAAGTGTATATAATTTGTATGGAATCTCCTAATAGATCTTACTAATGAATTTGAATCCGATCAAATGAAAAAAAAATAAAATGTTTTTCCCAAAAATGCTACAGTTTTCGGGATTTTCCAAAGTTTGAAAATCACATTGTTAATATTTTATTATGTAGAGCTTTGAAAATAAGTTTAATGGTGATTGGATAAAAAACAAAAATTTGCATACAACAGTTTTTCCGTCAAACAAAACAGTTTCATACAACAGTTTTCGCTGCATTTTCCAACTTTAGGGGTCGATTTTCTAAAATTTAATAATCACGTTGTTAATATTTTGTTATGTAGAGCTTTGAAAATAAGTTTGAAGAAAATCGGATGAAAATTCATTTTTTGCCCATACAATCTTGACTTTCCATTTTCCTCTCAGGGGGGTGCATTTTCCATATAATTTGTACACAGTTTTAAATGAATTTTTATAATGATCTTTGAAAAAATTTTTGAACTTGATCGGATAAAAACCCAAAAGGTTGCATACAACGGGTTTTCCTCATTTTCCAGAGTCGTACAAACTTTCAGACTAAGAGGAAACTACTGTGAAAATTTCAGCTCTCATGGTTTGGGACCTGCGTTTATCACCAATCGCCATCACCAATCGCCATCACCAATCAGTATATATAGATATAAAAAAAACTTGCTATTACTAAGATTGGTTAAGATACCTTGAAAAACAAAAAAGTTGCTTTTCAACTGATTGTTCCTATGGTAGCTATAAGATTTAGTAGTTCGATTTTGATGAAATTTTCTCAGCGTGCTTAGATAATGTTAACACTTATATTTGGTAGGTTTGGTGGAGTTATCTCAAAAAATAAAAATAGTGGACAGCTCGTTCCTATGACAGCTATAAGATATCTATTAATTCAATTAATCTATATAAAATATAATAAAACTTGCAAATACTGAGTTTAGTTAGGATAGCTTGTAAATATGTATAATTCATTAGATTTTTCCAACTATATTCTATTGTGATCCAATCCGGCTGATTCTGACATATTATCTGCGTGCAGCAGAAAGAAGCACCTGTACCAAGTTACATCAAGACAGCTTCAAAATTGACAGACAAGTTTGCGCAGAAACAGATGGACAGACGGAAAAGTGTATATCGACTTGTCTTGTCGTCCTGATCAAGAATATATATATATACATAAAGTATATTATGGGGTCGGAAATGTTTCCTTCTATGCGTTGCAAACTTTGGCTATACGCAGCACTTTACCATATATGAACCCTAACTTTAAAAACATATATTGAATCATTGTATTTGCAGCACCCTGTTGAATAACTTTTTTTAAAGCTTGAGAAATTATCTGTTACATGCAATTTAAATTTTGAAAATATCTTGATTACTTCAGAAGATATAATTTTTGCAACGCAAAAAGTGAGAGTGAGTGTTATCATGTTGTCCCTTAGACAATTTTTTTCGTGCTAGGGCATACATTGCTACGGCTAATATTCTTTTTTCTGGCCATTTCCCTTTACGTTGTTTTTGAGGTTCTGTTTTGTTTCATATTATGTTTGCCTATATCCAATATAAAAGTAAGCTTCGAGATCTTTGTATGTATGCGTGAATGTGTGTGAGCACGCAGCAACACTTTTCGATCACCAAGTTGTCTTTTGTGATGTGGCTTAAAATAATTTCATTATGGCTAGTATACTTTTCATGCGATAGAAGAGTCATTACATTTCAATATGGATTGAATGGGAAACAAGTGCACGAAAAAGGAAACACAAGGACTTATCTTCGTTTGAGAAGCCAAAGCGGATCATATCTTTCAGCCTTTTCTGCTATTTTCCACTATTTGGCATGACTTTCGTAAAACGAAAGCGCAGCGATCGTTCGTGTGAGGTACCGAGGACTTCTGTATGCTAGAATAGATTAATTTGTTAGCAATTACCCTGTAGTACTTTGTGGAATGTGGTTAAAAAAATGGCTTATGGGTGGTATAATTTTCATGCAATAAGGGAAATCATGACATTTAACTACAGATGGAATGAGAATAAATTGCATAAAAAAGAAATCATAGGAAATTTGCTTCGTTTGAGCAGCCAAAGCAGAACATGTCATGCGTCGTGTGAGGCATCGAGAACTTTCTGTATGCTAGAATGGGTGTAATCTGTATGAAAATAAAAGCAATTAAAATTAGCTTACCTTCGCTGCTGCTTTGTCATGATTTAAATGAGACGCAAAAATGTCAAAGCAGAAGTAAAAAAAATTAGTGGCGAGACCCAAAATTATGCTCGTCGATTTACTCGTCTCTTTTGTTTTTTGTTGCCCGCGCTTTAATTGCTTGTTGAGTTGGCATTAAAGTGCACGCGTAATTATATACATAAATTTAAGAAGTTTTATTTGAAGTGAATTGTGTGAAGTTTTACTATGTAAGTATTAATATATGTATAATTGTATATTATCTTCAGTTAATATTAATAAATAAACTCTTTTTCTGTGTTTTGTGCAATATGTATGTACATGTATGTATGCATTTTACTTTTATATGTAGAGAAACTCAATCCGATGTGTTGCTGCTTTGATTTAATTCAAAAGCTTATTAATTAACTATGAGACCTAAACCCTAAACCCAGCCCTTAAATTCATTCACAAATATTTATCTGCATTCATGCATAGAAACACACACTTACACGCATACAAACACAGGCTGCGCTCTTGATGCATTGGCCCTATATTATGTTATATTAAATAACTTCTTTGTTTATTGTTTGATTGTAATAAAATTTGCAAGATACAAAGTTGGAACTAATAAGTGTGAGTATGCGGTCATACCTCCGAAAATTCGTGTTTTTCGATCTTGGCGGATCGCAGAGAGCTGCACAAAAAGTAAAATTTCCTTTACTTCTGTATGCTATACGAGAATATACATAGCTCTAATAACTTTTAAGTTGTTCCCGGCAATACGAGAACTTATATTTTAAGTATGAAATCTCTAAGCTTTTGTAGTTTCTGAGCGTTCATACAGACGGACAGACGGACATGGCTAAATCGACTCGACTTTTGATAGTGATCATATATATATACTTCATGGGGTCGGAGATGCTTCCTTATGCCTGTTTTATACTTTTGCACATCTTCAAGATATCCTTTTCCATTTTTAATAGGTTCAGGGTATAAAAAATGTTGTGCAAAAATGTTCTGCCAGTTTTTCCGATTTGTCAAAATTTAAAAATCACATCATATCTAATTAAATATGTAAGGGTACCTTATTGAAAAATCAAACATCTAGCTTTTTCGTTTAGCTCGGTCTTGGCGACCGATATTACATAATCAATTGATTTCAGATGTTCGGAATACATTTTGCTGTTGCATGGTGTAATTCTTGACAATTTTTTTTTGTGGTTTTTAATAATTGTCATTTATTTTTCAATAGCATTTCCCAAAGTGCTACGCCCCACAGTTCAGTTTAACATTAAATTTAACATTAAATCTTAATCATTTAATCTGGATATTTGCCAATTAATTTGAAGACAATCAGACGAAATTTCAACTTTCGCCAATACAACTTTGACCCCCACGCCTTTTCCACAAAAGGGGCTTAATTTGCGAAAAATTGTTTTGCAGGCATTATATAATTTTCACATTGATCTTGGAAAATAAATATGAAAGTGATCTACATACAAACAAGTTTAAAACAATAGTTTTCGGTCCATTTTTCAAAATTTGAAAATCACGTTGCCAATATTTTGTTATGTAGTTCATACAACAGTTTAACCGCCATTTTCCGACTTTGGGTATGGATTTCTATAGCTTCTTTCTGTAGCTTCTATAATGAGTGTGGAGCCCTTGCAGTCGTTTTAAATGTAAAAATTTTCACGCTGAACTATGAAAATACTTTTGCTTATACAAAAAAATATTTTCAAGGGAGTAAATTTTCTTATTTAAATCAATATTTCAGACCGATTGTTCCTATGACAGTTATTAGATACAGTCGTCCGATTTGAACCAAATTCAATCAATCTATATAAAGTATAATAAAACTTGAAATTACTGAGTTTGCTAAAGATAGTTTGAGTGACAAAAAAGTTGTTCGTACAACGACTCATTGTTCAACACATTGTTTCTTTAGCAGCTATAATGTGGTGGTCAAATTTTAATTAAATTTGTGAGAGTGCTTAGATAATGCTCAAACTTATAATTGGAAAATTTGGTCGAGTTATCTCAAAAAACCAAAATTTTCGACCGATCGGTCCATATGCTATACCGCTCCGGCTAGTTCCGATATTATCTGCGTGCAAACTGAGAGACTAGTTTGTATTAAAACAGACGGACAGACAGACGCACGCGCAAAGTCGTCTTGGCATTCTGATCAAGAATATATATACTTTATGGGGTCGGATATGTTTCCTTTTAACATTCCACAAAGTACTAATGGAAATGCATAAAATCGACTACATTTATATTAGTGTGCATAAGTGTGTGTTAGCAAAACATCCCCCAAAAATAAAAAAACATGTATTTTTACAGGTATCAACTTCTGAATTGACATACTTCATACAATTGAATGCTATCTTCATGTCCTAAAAATCGTTCTATGTAGGAATGCAGATAGATAATTAACATGAATGTGAGGGCTGGGTTCCTAGTCGTGCACTCTCGACAAGATAACTCTCACTGACTTGTATTTATCTTGTATTGTCGAACGTATATTTGCATTTTTTCTATGTTTCCTTCGTGGTCTTCGTAACCGCATGCTATGCGGCGCGCCCGTTTGTCGTTTGGTGGGTTGCACGTTGCACAGGTAGGCGCGTTAACAAGCCCTGGCTTGGTATCGTTAGGCCACTTGAATGTACTGTTCGTAAGTACATCAACGTACAATATAATTGCGCTTGTTGAAAATGATAAGTTAAGTGTTAAGAATCAAGGTTAGGAGGAACATTGAGTGCTATGGGCATTGACATCACAGACTACGATAAGGACTATATTGTGATATTTGTATTCTCGTGATTTCGTCAGTCGACAAACCTTTTTTCCTGCTATCACATAGCAATAGCTAATTCTATATTTGTATTCTGGCATTTTCCCAGCACTTTTTGATGTAAAAGTTTGTTAAGTTATACGATACATGTTAAATACATTTTATGTATAAGAAAAAGCTTGTCAATCATCACATTACAGCACGAGCATTCAAGCAAAAGCTTAAAACTGCGTTGGATGTACACTGTGGAGAGGCAGAATCGAAATACTGCCACATGAACATATTCTCCTGTGGGTGGTCGGTTAAATTAGACCGGATAAAACTGACGCCTTAATTATCCGAGAAATATATGATCCCGAAACAGATTAAGAGCTGAGCGAAGTTAAGATGAATATGATTTATGGACCATATGGCCATTACAATCGAGAATCCGTGGAAGACCACAAATGCTCAAAAAGTTATCCGCTCTCTTTGTTGGCTGAAAGAATCACAGATAATATCGGTTACCCCCTGTAGCGTCTTCTACATTGCAATGTTGAAAACTGTAATTCTGTCAAAACCATCAAATACGTTTGCAAGTACGTCACAAATGAAAGCTACATGACAGAATTAGTCTAAGGCCATAAGAATTTGAGCAAAATGAGACAATTTAGCACATGAGCTCTCACAAACGTGTGACGTGTGACGAAAAAATTATACTGCTAAAAATGTGTGCTGAATATGCCCCTGGATGACCACAGTGTAACCGCGCAGTCGCAAAGTACTACTCGTTGGTGCACGTTTGTTCCCTCAAATATAAAAATATTAGAACAAATCTGTGCAAACGTTATTAATGTGTATATCCTTGCAGAGGGAATTATAGTTTTGGCTAGAAGTTTGCAACGCATAGAAGGAACATATCGGACCCCATATATATTAATAATCAGGACGACAAGACGAGTCGATATAGCTTTGTCCGTCTGTCCGTCTGTTTCTACACAAACTAGTTTCTCAATTTTGAAGCTATCTTAATAAAAATTTCGTACAGATGCTTTATTTCGCTGCACGCAGATAATATGTCGGAACCAGCCGGATCAGACTACTATAGTATATAGCTGCCATAGAAACGATCGGTCGAAAATATTTGGTTTTTGAGATAACTCGACCAAACTTATCAAATATGAGTTTTAGCATTATCTTGGCACATTTACAAAATTTTATCGAAATCGGACCACTATATCTTAAAGCTGCAATAAGAACAATCTGTTGAAAAATTAGTCGTTGTATGAACATCGTGTTTGTTTCACAAGCTATCTTTACCAAACTCAGTTTCATTATAGTTAATATAGATTTATTGAATTTGGTCCAAATCGGACGACTATATCTTATAGCTGTCATAGGAACAGTCGGTCTGAAATATTGATTTAAATAAGAAAATTAATTTTTTAAGGTAGCATTCTCATTATCTTGAAAGTACAGTTTTGTATAAGCAAGAGTGTTTCATTATATTAAGCGACTGCAAGGATGTACTTCTTTCGGATTGCCGAAGGTAGCCTTTCTTTCTAGTTTTGATATAAACAGTTCAGGGGACTATGAATGGTTTTGGAAAACATATCTGACTATTAAGTATACACATTTTCTCAAAAGTTAATAATTTTGTAGTCCATTTTTGTTATTGTTAATGAAATATATTTTTTTTTTAAACTTGATGTGCTTATTTGCTTACAATTATTCAATAGCTAAAAGCCTCAGCTATGTAAATGAGTTCATACTAAATTGTTTTTTTTGTTTTTTTTTAAACATATTTTTGATGTTTTTTCAATTAAAGTGTTTTGCCTGCTAACTAATTAAATCTATTAGCAAGGACGACAACAATGCTGAAAAAATCGGTTTTACGGCTGAAGAACACATATACATATATATATATAGCTGATGCACATTTCAAAAATGTATATAGTAACGCAGCATCAAAAATCACATAACAATTATGCATTTAATAACAATTCTGAGGCCACAGCTATTGAGAAGTAAAAGTCAATGTTATTGACAAACGTAGCCATTTAGTTATGATTTAGCTACGACCAAAATTTTGCCGCAAAAGTATGAAATCTACGCCAAATTGTTTGCGCTTCAGCCGATTTTCTGCTTAATGAGTGTTGGCAACTCGCAAACAGAATTTAGGCTAAATTTGTGTTGCGTAACATTTTGTACATTTCGGAAAATGGAATATATATATTATATTATATTTTTCTTTCATCAGAAAACTGGACGTTGGAATGCTATGCATGTGCGCATTGCTTGGGAAATTTACTACCACCAAAACAAACAAAATGCTGAAAAATCAGTAGTGTGCTCCAGTCTTAGCAGCAGTGGAAGCGGTGTAAACTCAGGAACATCTGTTGTAACTGGCAACTTAGTCAGCATAAGCAATGTAGCTGTAGGCGGAGGCGTTGGTATACCTCCAAACAGCATCACTGCTTCACCAATTACTGGGAGTGTTGTGTCGGCAGTCGGGTCCGCAAAAGCACTTGGTATGAAGCCTTCCCCGGCGCTGACCCTTAGTTCAACGTCACCGCACCTACTGCATCGGTCAGGCGAAATCACGTCATCTGCGACGTACGCCAGATCGCCTTTTGAAGCGTCACCACTCGCTGCAAGTTTTATTGGGGCACCACCTAGTCATATCGGTAAGCAACAGCTATCATCCATCAATCCATTCATTTATGTGTATATTTATAAATAAATAAATTGAATTGAACAGGCACAGCGGTTTCTCCATTTGGCCGATATGTGGGATCATTTGGATTTTCCGGTCTGACGCATTTCGGACGGGATATTTCAATGAGTGGGCACTTGGATGCATGGAGGTAAGTAAATGTGAATAACATGCATTTTAATATAAGTAGGTGAAAAAAAGTTCAAAGGTTCATCTGCTAGTACTTTTTATACCCTCAACCCATTTGTAAAATCTATAAAGACTTGTACATTCGTTAAGTTACAAAATGAAAACGGATTTTATTATAACAAGTCCTATGCTAATATATCTAACATGAGAATCTTAGGCTAGCAGTATCTCTACAAGTTGTCATAAATGATATATTTTATTACGGCAGCGATCGTAAATTATTTATATTTTTCGTGCTTAGGCCTGCACTTTTAATCCTGAACATCCTGCACAGGGACGGTAAATGATCTCGGCCTTACAATTACTTATTTATTATGCTTTGAAATTCATAATTATTTCCATGTCACGGTTAATTTTTTATGTTCAGCATTACAATATGTATATCACAAAATTGTCTTTAATTCTACCCTTGGTATAATTTTGGGCAGAAGTTTGCAACGCATAGAAGGCAACATTTCAGACTGGGGTCTGAAGCATATATTTTCCTGATAAAGACGATAAGACGAGTCGATATAGCTTTGTCCGTCTGTACGTCTGTTTCTACGCATACTAGTCTTTCAATTTTGAAGCTATCTTGATGTTATTTGGTACAGATGCTTCTTTCTGCTGCACGCAGATAATATGTCGGAAGCAGTCGGATCGGATATAGCAGATAGCTGCTATAGGAACGATCGTTCGAAAATGTTTGTTTTTTTGAGATAATTCGACCAAACTTGCCGATTTTGAGGTTAAGCATCTAAGCACGCTCAATAAATTGCATCAAAATCGAACCACTATATTTTGAAGCTGCCATAGAAACAATCTGTTGAAAAATGAGTCGTTGTATGAAATTGTTTTGTTTCTCAAGCTATCTCAACCAAACTCAGTAATTGCACTTTATATAGATTGATTGAATTGGGTCTAAATCGGATTACTATATGTTATAGCTGTCCTATGAACAATCAGTCTGAAATATTGATTTAAATAAGAAAATTAATTTTTAAATTAATTAAATTAAGTTTTTTAAAAACAAACTTTTTGAAAAACTGTTGCTTATACAATTAAAATTTTATATAAAGCGACTGTAAAGGTATTCTACCTTCGGAGCGCCGAAGGTAGCCTTCCTTTCTCGTTTGCTTTCAATTTGTGATTTTTAGCATTGTCTGCTTAAACTGTTTTGAATTAAAGTATTTATGGTCCAATGCTCCGTTTTATCAATATGGCATATTTACCGTCTATTGCTTTTGAAACTCCTCTACCTGTGTGTTATGTCTCTAGTATTTGTACTAACATTAGCATTGCCTATCGCCCTGATTTTTTCTATCAACTCGGGCTGCTTCGTTTGTATTTCTAGTATTTTTTCACAACATTCGGTATCTTATTTAACAAAATTATGTTATATTTAATTTAATATTTACATTTTCTCTGAGCTCTGCAACCTGTTGTCTGTTACATCCACGCCCTTCTTTGGCAGATCCTTCGACGCATTCTCGCGATGTAGTATATTGCACTCTTCTGTTGCAGTTCCCTCGAAGTTTCTTTTTCCGGCTGCGTTTCGTTGATAGGAGGCCGACGACTAATGCACATGCTGCTTGTTGTTATTTGTTGTGCACTGCGAATCCGTCTTGTAGCTGTTGCTTGTCGTCGTTTTGCAATTGTAGATCGCTTGCCACTGCTGCTCCAACTCGTTGATTGACATAATTTTTGATATTTTTTAAGGCCTCAAAAACGCCACAATTTATTATTTTTTACGATGCACTACTAACAAAAATGAGAAAGGACCCAGCACAACAATTAATAAAGAAGAATAATACAATTATAAACTACCAGCACAAACAAAATTATATTGACTGGCGACTAAAATCACAACTCTACTGTTCAGGAGGACACGCACCAAGGATATACGGACTACTAAAAGTACATAAAGATGACAACCCACTTGGACCAATAGCAGCATTAACAAACGTACCATGCTATAAGTTAGCAAAACACAGGGGATTTACTCAAAAATATAACTTCGGAAAAATACAATATTCACAGTGCAAATTCACACAAATATACCAATACATATACAACATAATGGAAAGATAAACGGAAATAGCAAAATACACAAACATCCTAAAATCTAAATTCGCCTTCATTCTTGTCGACAATAATTATTTAACACAAGGGTGGGCGCGTAGTGGCTCACGGAGCTCACTGAGCTCACTCCGTTATCTTTTAACAATTGGCGCCTGCATGTCGCTTGTGCGCCGCCGGCGAGATTCCAAAAACAAAATACATGAAGTGTGCTTCGACTCGAGCCGCGATCGCGTGACATCTGCATATCGTCGCGACGCGTTTGCGAGATAGCAAAAACAAAATACATAAATTGTGCGCCGATGCTTCGACTCGAGCCGCGATCGCAAAACAATAAAATAACAGTTAGGTGCCTGTACACTGGGTAAAAAAATGCAAACTTAACATGTCTAATATTATATTATATATATTATATTACATATGTACTCAGAAAGAAAAACATTTACATAAAACACATTTCAAAATACGTAGACGACATACTATACATCATAGAGAGAACGGATGCACAAGTCATTTTGAACACACTCAATAAACAAAATCACAGGATACAATTTACGATCGAACGAGAAAACAACAAGAAAATTGCATATCTGGACACGGAACTGGTGAAGAAACAGGGAAGGATTATATTCAAATGGTACACAAAAGAAATACCATCTGGACGTATAATGAACTTTAATTCGAACCAACCTAGAGGTCAAAAACACACAGACATAACAAACCAAAAGGAAAACACAGACAAAATCAAGGAAACATTATGCTAAAACTTATATTTGGTAAGTTTGGTCGAGTTATCTCAAAAAACAAAAATATTCGACCAATCGTTCCTATGGCAGCTACAGTTGTGTGCTAAATAATAGCAGTGCCAGTGGTCACAGCATTTAAAACTGTTTTTTGGGGTTTTCCTAATTTTGCATTGAGCCAATGCTCACTTTTTGAAAAGGTCATTATGTCTACCTAAAAAAACCCCAAAAATTTCCGATGCAATTGCGTCCTGTTAGGTTTTTCAGACGCATTCTTGTGTATGTACCGAAATGCAGCGCCCCAAAATAATAGCAGTGCGTTACAAAAAAAGTCGAAAAATTGGGAAAAAAAAATTTCAGCTCCTGTTAGTAAGTGTTTTTAAGTAATTCAACAATATTATGATAATAATTAATCGCAAAATTGGTACTCATTCATGTTTTAATGGGTAGAGGAAAGCGTTATTCGACTGAGAAGCGAAATCTTATACTTTGGCTACGAAATCAGGGAAAAACCTATGTAAAAATATCCAAACCAGTGTTAGATGCTCCTCGAAAATGATACGAAATGCTTTTATTATACAAATAAAGCTAAAAATCCTGGTCATAGGCGCTTTTTTCCAATTTGGACGACAAAAGGATTGTGTTGTGTAGCAAGATCAACCCCTTGGAGTCTTCAAATTGGATAAAAAATGAAATTGGCCTGGCGGTCTGTACATCAACAGTTAGAAGACGACTTGCTTAAAATAATTTCAATTCGAGAAGTCCAAGAAAGGTACCCCGCTAGACGCAGGAGTATGTCGACGCAAAAACAGATTTGCAGAAAGCCATCTCTCGTTGGCCAGCCGAGCAGTGGCGCAATGTACTATGGACAGGCGAGATTAAAATTTGTCTGGCCGGTGGTAGAGGCTCCAGGCAGTATGTTAGTGGATCACCAAACACGGAATTCCACCCTAAGGACATAATTAAGACCGTGAAGCACGGTGCAATGAGCATTACGGTATGGGCTTGCTTTCCCTATGTTAGCGTGGTCCCTATTCATGTAATAAATGGCTTAATGGGTAAAACCAGTTACGTCAGTATATAAGAGGATGTAATGCTGTCAAATGCCTTAAGGAAAATGCCTTTAAAATGGACATTTCAGCAGGATAATGATCCGAAGCATACTAGTAAAGTGGCCAAAGCATGGTTTGCATCTGAATAGATTGACGTGATTCTATGGCCTGCACAGTCTCCAGACCTTAATCCGATAGAAAATTTATGGGGATATGTTAAGCGAGCTGTATCAATAGGAAACCCAATAAACAGCGGCCCGTTATGTCAAGTAGTTAGAGAGGCATGGGCTCAAATCCCTGTGAAGCGCTGCAAGGATCTCATCGACTCCATGCCACGCCGATGCAGAGTCGTGATGGGTAAAAACGGATTTACTACTAAGTATTAGATCGAGAATAGCATATAGAACATGAAATGATACCGTTAACCTAATTTTTAAACTTTTTATATTATTTTTAAGTTAAAACTGCTATTTTTTTGGAGCGCTGCATTTTGTCATTTTTTTTTAAATTTAATCATGTAAGAAAACTATATTAAATATATAGCTCCCATAACTTACAAAATCTCGGAAAATGATTGCAAATTACTATTTTAATAACTTTATGGACCAAAATTTGACTTAAAGTGCCATTAGACACTATAACAGGTGGGGCGCAATGGCACTGCTATTATTCAGCTCACAGCTGTATATGCTATAATGGTCCAATCCGGCTGATTCCGACATATTATCTGCGTGCAGAAATAAGCATATGTACTAAGTTTTATCAAGATAGCTTCAAAATTGAGACACTAGTTTGCGTAGAAACAGACGAGCAAAGCTATATCGACTCGTCTTGTCGTCCTGATCAAGAATATATATACTTTATGGGGTCGGAAATGTTTCCTTCTATGCGTTGAAAACTTCTGGCCGAAATTATAATACCCTCTGCAGGGGTATAAAAAGGGCTTTCGCAAATTAAAATACATTGCGTTACTTTTGAAATTTAAATTATAGATCTACAAAGAAGTTGTAGTTGAGAAGCTATGAATTCCTCAAAAATCTTAGGAATAACAGATAAATTAGAAAAACCTCTATAGTTCTGAACGTTAGACTTGTTTCCTTTTCTATGGTGAGAAATAATAAATGATTATTTCCACATGACAGGAAAAGAGCACAACTCCCGGAGGCAGGGCTTTTATAAGGGCATCAAAAAACCTTCAGCACAGTACTTAAGTACGCAGCCTAGTACTCCATCAGGTCCCGGTGAGAACACTAGCTAAATAGCCTTAAGATCTCTTAATAGCGAGCTTTCCGTGATCAAGGGTCCAAAAATGCAATTAGAGACATTTAGATTAAAAGGATAAGTTGAAAATAATTGAAAATTTGTTAAACTATAAAATGTTTGAAAAAAATTCAGCAAATAAATTAAGGGTGAGCGCGGCAGAGCGAGTGCGAGCGTGAAAATAATACGAAAATAATCAAAATGGTATTAATACAGACACATATATATATATACATATATTTTATTACGGTGTGTTATTTACATATTCTATGCTGCACAGAATAGCGATCGTAAATAACAAACATTTTTCATGCTTAGGCATGCAAAGGTTGTTTCCTGCATTTTACACATGTTCAATCCTGAACACATTAAAAATGGGAAAAAGCGTATCATGAAGTTGTGCACAAGTAAGTATGCATCGACACCACAAAGTACATTTTTTCTTCATCACTATCAAGAGCCGAGTCGATCTTGCAATATCCATCTGTCTGTCTGCCCATTCGTTCCTTCGTCCGTCCGTCTGTATTGAACGCGCGGATTTCAGAGACTATAAGAGCGACAGACTTTATAATTGGCATATAATTACTGCCGGTGCAAGTTAATTTCATTTTGTCGATATCTTGTGCCGTTCAAAAGTTATCGATTAATTTCGATTCCAAGCCAGCGTTTTTTGGGCATAGCTTAAGCGTTAGAAGAGCTAGAGGCACAAAATTGCCTATAATATTATCGTATAGAATACAGAAGTAACGAATATTGGGCTTTTTGGATACCTCCTCCCGATCCCCCAAAAATCGAATATGGCATATTCACACATTTAAATGCCATCTTTATTTGATACTAATTGCATTACAATCGGACAATAAACAGAGAAATAATTTAAGATTTAATGTAACATAGTATCGGGCCAATGGAAAAAAAGCATAGCGATTGCATAAAGCTTGCAGCGTGGCGGGGTTTAGTTTATCTCCTTGTCGGGCACTCTCGACTAGAGTACTCTTACTTGATAGTATGTAACAGGCATAAGGAAGTATTTGACAACATAAAGTACATATATATATTCTTAATCACAATCAACAGCCGCGTAAATATAGCCATGAACGCATGGTTGCCTATTTATCGACAACATCCACTTCGTTGGCCAGCTCATTAATTGAGATCATCCCTGCGATGACAAAAAGCAGATATTCATTTGCCGCCAATTAACGAGGCGTACAATATTAACTGCAATAGCTTTCGGCGTTGCCGTTTGGACCCACGACAATTAACCATTATCCGAGTGATAGACCGAATTGACTCTGCTGCCTTCTTGTGCACATATATTGTATGCTCGCGATATTACATCCTCGTATCCAGCATGACTTCCATGTATTAAATCGCCTCTTTGATACAATAGTGGTGTTTCCCCCGTTAATGTGCGCCATTTCCACCTTTTTGTGGCTGCACAACATTTGCCTCCGTCTTGTGTGCTGCCAGCTCCAGGCCTGCAGATGTCTACCATTTATGTACCCGAGCAATGCAGGAGTTGCATGCCTCCTTGGTCGCTAGTAGCTCCTTGCCTAATATCGCCACATCATCGGAAAACCTTACAATGTAGGTATCTGCCGGTAGTATCAACCGAAGTGGACACATTATGATAAAAACATTAAACATTAGTTATGAATATGTATTAAGCACGCTTATTTATAGTATCCTCACCTGTATGTATATATGTAACCCATTTTTCTGTGGGCGTGCACTGATTTGCTCAGTTTTTTGCGGCACTTTTTACTTTTCTCTGCTTGCCGTTTGTATCTTTGACAGCTTGCCTTGTACTGCACAAGGGCACAGCTGTCCGGCACGGAGAGGTAGTGACAGAAATGTAACGATAAGGGACTGATCCTGAAGATTCATTGGAAAACTCTGTATTACATTTTTCGTTTTCCATCCGATATCATTATTGAAGAGAAACCATATTATCTATATATACATTTATAAAAAAGTTCATACTGATTGCCGATGGTGATCAACGCAGTGCCCAAACCACTAGAGCTGAAAGTTTCACAGTAGTTTCCTGTTAGGGCGTAAGTGCGTACTAAAAATACAATTTTTATACCCAATCTCGGAAAATGAGGAAAATTATTTTCAAAAATCATTATAAAAATTCATCAAAATTTGTATACCGATTTTTTGGAAAATTCAACCCATGGGATAAAAATGGGGTGTGTATGGTCAAAAAATTAAGTTTCATCCGATTATCTTCAAACTTATTTTCAAAGCTTTACATAACGAAATGTTAGCAACGTGATTTTAAAATTTTAAATCTAAAATGTAATCTTTCATAACTTCTTTGGTTATTCTGAATATGCCAAATCGGAATGTCATACCTCAACTAGAGCACTCTTGCTGGTAAATCCACGAATCCTTTAACAATTTCGAATCAAACAAAAAAAAAAGTCTTAAATATCATGAGTGGTTCAATAACAGTATGCAACAATTTTCAAAAAAAATATGCATCTGCAATCAATTTCTTAAAATTGCGAAGAATCCGGAGATTTACACGTTTTACTTAAGTCTCATTGAAAAAACAGTATTTTTTGAGAATCTTTAAAACCGGTCACTAGTTTTAGCTCTGACTTCACATTCAGATCTAAGCGCTGATTTTACTAAAAAAATGCATCTAAAATTTCCAGAACCGGAAATTTTTTAAAAGTTTGTCTACCCTCCTTACTGATGAACATATAAACGCCCTTAATATTTAAGCTTATAACTTAAAAAATGTAATTTTTGTTTGAAATCTAGTTTTTTTTTAAATGTGTATTTTCGTTTCAAAATTTCCATTTTAACCCTAAATAGCGCCTACACTAATAATCCGATTACAAACTAATACTTGGGTGGCTTAAAGTTTATTTTATATTGTTTTAAAAATGTTAGTTTCTTTAAGTTTAAGTTATTGTGAACCACTATGCGTAGCCGTTGGATTTCCGTTAGGTAAATTATTTCAAGGTCTGCGTTTGATTTTCCTCCTGAAGGCAGCACCCGCACCCTACATACTCATTTTCAAGTGCAGATCGCGACACTTCGTTTTTTGTATGTCCCTTGCGCACTCTGTTGCATGCAAATATTTGAGTAGCTCCTTGCACTCAATGGCTATTCCAATGTTTTTGATTCGTTTCACTGTCCTATTTCTCCTGACCGCCTGGTAGTTTGTCGCTAGCTTGCCACAAAGCAAGCTTGTAGTTCACGAGCTAAGTTACAAAATACCTAATACTGATGCAGAAATACATTCAAATGCACGTATCAGCTCTATGTGCTGTATGCTTAGGCCAGAGAGTGGGATGTCACTTGCAGCCAAGGTCCGGCTATTTGAAGCTATCGTGGCCCCCACTCTTACTTGGGGGTATCAACAGCAAGTGTACCGCGTGCTCCTCCTCCCTTCAACTTATTGAGTCATGTCAAAGCAAAATTGTAAGGCGCTTAGCGGATGCCCCTCCGTTTGTTCGTAACAGGACTATCTATAGACATTTGCAGCTGTTCAGTTATTTTGATTCACGTTACCGGTACAGGCTAATTGTCCACTTGAATGTACTCGAGCCGTCGCACAGTGGGGCCCCGGGCCGAAAAGCGTGGCAAAAATCTTAAATTTGAGGGAAGCGTTTTGTAAAATTATTATATGCATATGCATATCCATAGCTTCAGAAACAGCAACAATTTGTAAATGCAGTTAGTTTGGGTGCTACAAGTGCTCAAAGTTGATAACTTTTTCAGACTGCAACGAGTTACGCTCTTTTTTTTTAGATAAATACCATCTTTGTGATTGATTTTCAGGTAAACTATGCTACCAATGGCTATTGTTATAGTCTCTTTAGAAAAGACGTGAATTTCTAATTAAAATAAGCAAAGTTCAGTTTATTCTGATTTCCTTTGTGTCTCCCCTTTCGCAACTTTGGTAGCATACAAAATACAAAGTAACACATTGTTACGGGAAATATACACAAAAACATATACGATATTGATTTCTGAACTTAAATTTAACAACATTGGCTCCGAATCCTGCCTATTCGTTTTTTATGAGCCAAAAACTGCATCAACATAGCACGAAAAACCAGCTGCAGCTGGTACAAAAAGAACACATATCAGGAACAGCGGCTGCTAAAGCACTTGTTCGTTTTAGTCAAATATACCTGCGCCCTTTTCCATACAAATATTATGTGATGTAAAATTGTCCAAAATATGGGTTTATTGGGTAATGATATAGGGCTTATTCCGATGGGAATCTGAGGATCTAGAGGATTTTTATTGGGTGAAAAGTTATGCAGGATGAATTCTACAAAGAGTTTGGACTGAGAATATATTGCCCAAAATACGGATACGGAAATACCAACGATGGAAATACGAACATTCTTTGAGAATCATGAGGCAGCAGCTCGAATCTCTGGAGTCAGTCATGCAATAATCAAAAGAAAACAAGTGAGAGTGCTCTAGTCGAGAGCGCCCGCTAGGAGATATATATGAATACAGTTGTTACATTCATAATTCATTATCTGCATTCATACATAAAAACACACACATTCAAACACAAGCTGCTGGCTGCGCGCGTTGTGCAATTGCTTTGCTTCTTCTCTGAGATCAGCGCGTTCATACAGACGGATGGACAGACAAACGCACATGGCTAGATCGACTCGGCTGTTGATAGTGATCAATAATATACTTTTGCACAAAACCATTATGCCTTTTTTCCAATATTTAATGGGATAAGTGTAAAAAAATTGAAGAAAATATAATAAATAATACGTGAAAACTAATATGAAATACTTAATTTTCTTATCGTATACTATAATACATACTATAATAAGTATACAATAAAAACAAACTATAAACCAAATGTAACGAAAAAGAAAGGCTACCTTAGGAGCTCCGAAGGTAGTATACCATTGCAGTTGCTTAATTTAATGAAACACGCTTGCTAATACAAAAAGAACATGACAATGCTACCTTTAAAATTAATTTTCTTAATTAAATCAATATTTCAGACCGATTGTTCCTATGAAAGCTATAAGATATAGGTCTTCGATTTTGACTAAATTCAATCAATCTATATAGAAATAGCATTGGCTGGCGTGCGGTGCTACGCCCCGTTTTTATAAAAAAAAAAAAATCGGTCGAATATTGAAAGTTTACCTTAATTAATTTCCACGCAGGTAAATCTAATCAATCAAATAGAAAACAAAACATATTTTTCAGCAATATTCACCCATTTTTAAGGAATTTCCAAAATTTCCCAAAAAAAAAAACATGCAAGAGTTTTCCCGCTATTTTCCAAATTTAGGGGTCAATTTTTCAAAATTTAAAAGTCATGTTGCTAATATTTTGTTCTGCAGAGCTTCGAAAATAAGTTTGAAGCTGATCAAATGAAAATCAAAATAGTATCATGCAAATAAATATGTAAAATATGGCTGCCCAGCCTTGTTCTAAAGAAAACCAAAATAATTAATTAATACTTACATTGTACAATAACAAGCTATGGAACATGTATAAAATCAAAGCAGCAATACATCGGATTGAGTTTCTTTACATATAAAAGTAAAATGCATACATACATGTACATACATATTGCACAAAACACAGAAAAAGAGTTTATTTATTAATATTAACTGAAGATAATATACAATTATATATTAATACTTACATAGTAAAACTTCACACAATTCACTTCAAATAAAACTTCTTAAATTAATGTATATAATTACGCGTGCACCTTCATTGCAACTCAACAAGCAATTAAAGCGCGGGCAACAAAAAACAAAAGAGACTAGTAAATCGACGAGCATAATTTTGGGTCTCGCCACTAATTTTTGTTTACTTCTGTTTTGACATTTTTGCGTCTCATTTAAATCATGACAAAGCAGCAGCGAAGGTAAGCTAATTTTAATTGCTTTTATTTTCATACAGATTACACCCATTCTAGCATACAGAAAGTTCTCGATGCCTCACACGACGCATGACATGTTCTGCTTTGGCTGCTCAAACGGAGCAAATTTCCTATGATTCCTTTTTGATGGAATTTTTTCTCATTCCATCTGTAGTTAAATGTCATGATTTCCCTTATTGCATGAAAATTATACAACCCATAAGCCATTTTTTTAACCACATTCCACAAAGTACTACAGGGTAATTGCTAACAAATTAATCTATTCTAGCATACAGAAGTCCTCGGTACCTCACACGAACGATCGCTGCGCTTTCGTTTTACGAAAGTCATGCCAAATAGTGGAAAATAGCAGCAAAGGCTGAAAGATATGATCCGCTTTGGCTTCTCAAACGAAGATGAGTCCTTGTGTTTCCTTTTTCGTGCACTTGTTTCCCATTCAATCCATATTAAAATGTTATGACTTTCCTATCGCATGAAAAGTATACTATCCATAATGCAATTTTTTTAAACCACATCACAAAAGACAACTGGGTGATCGAAAAGTATTGCTGCGTGCTCACACACATTCACGCATACATACAAAGATCTCGAAGCTTACTTTTATATTGGATATAGGCAAACATTATAAGAAACAAAACAGACCCTCAAAAACAACGTAGAGGGAAATGGCCAGAAAAAAAATGTTAGCCGTAGCTATGTATGCCCTAGCAGGAACAAATTGTCTAAGGGATAACATAGGTTGAACCACTAAGCATACAACACATAGAGGCGTCAAATCGAATGTGCGCTCTCGCAATGAACATGCACGCACACTTGCATATGTTTACTACATGTATACGCATTTATGTCCATAAATCACACATCCATTAAACGGCGGCGCATAGATACCCATACCAAAAATATTTAACTTATTACTCTTTTTTATAATATTACTTTTAATTTCCTAACAGTTATTTGAATTTCCTATGTGACTGCCTCTAGTCGCCAATAAATAAAATGTTAAGTATATTAATATAAATTATTAATATAAACGGAACGATATTGTTATTAATGGTAATAGTTCTGTGATAACATAAAATGTATTAAATCAATAATTAATAATTGTCACTTAATGGATTTTTGATGTTAATTGCAAGTTAGTGTTGCAAACATATTAATTATGCCCTAATGCCCACCAATTCGAAGAGAAGCACCGCGGGCTGAAATTGAAAAATCTAAATTTCGCCCACTGGCTGCCTCATAGAACTATTGCCGCCCCCGCCCCGTCTCTACCTTCAAGCTCGAACGACTACAGAAAAAATATGTGTTGCTGCTAATTCGCATATATGCAAGCGTTTCGGAGCTTCGAAATAGATGTTGCGGCAGCGAAGCCAGAGCAAGCAATGAGTTCGGCGCTGTGTGCCGCTGATCACAAGAAGAATATTCTCTGCCTGCCTGCTGCGCTTTGCCTTCGTGTCGCAGTCGCAGCACATGAAGCTGCTTGGGATCGTCCAGTTCAAAAATTGTATGCAACCAATTTTAAGTCGATTTGACGCCTCTATGTGTTGTATGCTTAGTGGTTGAACTAAATATTCCGTAAAAGTCGACAACAGGGGAGCGCCATTTTATAACGACGCACAGTGCGGCCTTCTCACTTTTTGCGTTGCAAAAATCATATCTTCTGAAGTAATCAAGATATTTTCAAAATGTAAATTGCATGTAACAGATAATTTCTCAAGCTTTAAAAAAAGTTATATAACAGGGTGCTGCAAATACAATGCTTCAATATACATATATTTTTCAGCAATATTGACCCATTTTTAGGAAAAATTCAAAATTTCCAAAAAATATACAATTGTTTTCCCGCTATTTTCCGACTTTGAGGGTCGATTTTCCAAAATTTTTAAGTCATGTTGCTAATATTTGTTCTGCAGAGCTTTGAAAATAAGTTTAAAGCTGATCAAATGAAAATTAAAATAGTATCATGCAACATATTTCCCGCAATTTTCCAACATTGCAGAGGAATTTTCAAAAATTTTAAAATCACATTGTTATTATTTTGTTATGTAGAGCTTTAAAAATAAGTTTGAAGAAAATCGGATAAAAATTCATTTTTTGGCTATACAACATTGACCCTCAATTTTCATCTCAGGGGGGTGCATTTTCCATATAATTTGAATACAGTTTTTTTGAATTTTTATAATGATCTTAGAAAATAAATTTCAAGCCGATCGGATGAAAATTAAAACGGTTTTTCCTCATTTTCCGAGCTTATGTATAAAATTTTTAAAATTGCTTCTTTGTACGCACTTTCAGACTAAGAGGAAACTTCTGTGAAAATTTCAGCTCTCTAGCTCTCATGGTTTGGGACCTGCGTTGATCACCATCACCAATCAGGACAAACTGTTTTATATATATAGAATAAACACACTCAATAATATCATGGTGTTGTTACTAAGGCAGCAGTCCTAACTATATTTTTTTTTTGCTAAATCAGCTACCGGCGTATTGAATTTGCTGCTACTTACTCAATTCAAGGTTAGACTTTGTGTGTGAAGCTGATCGGACGAAAAGTCAACTTTCGCCCATGCATTGACCCTCATGTTCCTCCAAGGGGTGTATATTAAAATAAAATAGTATACAGTCATTAACAACTTTGCATATTACATTTTGAAAATAAATATGAAACTAATCGCATGAAAACCCAAAAAGTTGCATACAAAAGTTTTTCGACCATTTCCCGACTTTGTGGGTATATTTTCCAAAATTGGAAGTCATGTTTTCTATACTTTTGTATATATAGCTTTAATAATGAGTTTGGATCTGATCGGATGGAAAACAATAAATGTCATACAACCTTTTTCCGACCTTGCAAGCGGATTGTATAAAATTTTAAAAGTACGTTGCATATAGTTTTTTGCGTGAAGCTTTGAAAATGAATTTGAAGCTAATCGGGCGAATATTGAAAATTGACCACCCCAATTTCCACGCAGGGGAAAAGATTTTGCACAAAAAGTGTATATAATTTGTATGGAATTACCTAATAGATCTTACTAATGAATTTGAATCCGATCAAATGAAAAAAAAATAAAATGTTTTTCCCAAAAATGATAAAATTTTCGGGATTTTCCAAAGTTTGAAAATCACATTGTTAATATTTTATTATGTATAGCTTTGAAAATAAGTTTAAAGGTGATTGGATGAAAAATAAAAATTTGCATACAACAGTTTTCCCGTCATTTTCCGATTTTGGAGGTAGATTTTCCAAAATTTGAAAGTCATGTTTTCTATATTTTTGTATGTGATAATAAGTTTGAAGCTGATCGAATGAAAAACAAAACAGTTTCATACAACAGTTTTCGCTGCATTTTCCAACTTTAGGGGTCGATTTTCTAAAATTTAATAATCACGTTGTTAATATTTTGTTATGTAGAGCTTCGAAAATAAGTTTGAAGAAAATCGGATGAAAATTCATTTTTTGCCCATACAACCTTGACTTTTCATTTTCGTCTCAGGGGGGTGCATTTTCCATATAATTTGTACACAGTTTTAAATGAATTTTTATAATGATCTTTGAAAAAATTTTTGAACTTGGTCGGATAAAAACCCAAAAGGTTGCATACAACGGGTTTTCCTCATTTTCCAGAGTCGTACAAACTTTCAGACTAAGAGGAAACTACTGTGAAAATTTCAGCTCTCATGGTTTGGGACCTGCGTTGATCACCAATCGCCATCACCAATTGCCATCACCAATCGCCATTACCAATCAGTACGAACTCTTTTATATATGGGCATTTCCAAACTGGCGTGACGTGACATTTGTACGATGAAATGTTAAAAAATGAAATGATTAAGCTAAATTTCTAATAAGTTTTCTTCATATTTGCATAGTTACTAAGTAGCCCTATATGCAGTAAAAAAAAGAGAACAATCAAATGTAGGGATGTTCAATGTGCTCGAAATATAATTTTCGGAGTTAATTTAACGTAAATTTTCTCAGAGCAAATATATAATTTTTCTACTTTGCTATCTGAAAGGTGGAAGGAGCTCAAGAACATACATAAAATTCACAATTTACCAAGCAGAGAAGACATGCAAATAAAAGCAGCTCTGCATTTTCACATAAAAAATTATATAAATAAATTTGCTTATCGCTTTCAATAGAAGTTATAGTTTTCATCTTGTTCTAATAATTATCTCAAAATAAAAAATACATTCGATGTAAAATTAATGTTTGCGTTAAAAATTGGCTTTAAAACCAATCTTTACTAAAAATGTTGCAATGCAAATTTAAGTAACGTAACGCCATGTAACGTCACGCCAGATACTTTGACCGCTAACAAACAAAATGGGGAAAGGTTTTTACATTGAATAATTTGGAAAATTAACCTTCAATATTTAAAATACTAGTACAAAAAATTTTATACAAATAATCTCGCTCGATTCGCAGAGTTTTGCAATTTTTGTAACCAAAGTCAAAACCCATTTCTGTTTTTTGTAACGTAACGCCAGCGCATATTTTTGCTTATATCTTTAAATCCCTACATT
The DNA here is from genome assembly GCA_035045305.1 of Drosophila maculinotata. Taxonomy (NCBI): domain Eukaryota; kingdom Metazoa; phylum Arthropoda; class Insecta; order Diptera; family Drosophilidae; genus Drosophila; species Drosophila maculinotata. The sequence goes on along the minus strand of JAWNPD010000188.1, from coordinate 269,819 downwards.
CGATTGTTCTCTTTTTATACCCTGATCCCATTAAAAATGGAAAAAGGGGTATAATGGTTTTGTGCAAAAGTATGTAACAGGCATAAGGAAGCATCTCCGACCCCATAAAGTATATATATTCTTGATCAGTATCAATAGGCGAGTCGATATAGCCATGTCCGTCTGTCTGTCCGTCGGACCGTCTGTCCGTCCGTCTGTATGAACGCCTGTTTCTCAGAGACTACAAAAGCTAGAGACTTCATATTTGAAAAATAAGTTCTCGTAGTGCCGGGTCAATACAAGTTTATCATTTTTTTTCGATATCATCGCGTTCAAAAGTTATCGATAAATATTTCAGACAAGTGTTTTTCGGGCATAACTTGAAAGTCACATAAGCTAAAAACTTTATATTTAAGTTAAAGTTACTGTACTGCCGGCTCTAAACAAAATTATCATTTTTTTTTGATATCTCAATCCTTTCCAAAGTTATCGATAAATTAAAATTCCAGAACAGTGTTTTTAAGGTAAAGCTTAAAAGGTTTAAGACGTAGATTCACCAAATTTAGTACATATACTCTCCAATAGCATACAGAGGTTAAATGCATTTCACTTTTTGAATACTCCTCCCCAATCTCCAAGAAATCGAAAAATACGTATTTTACATAGTCTTACACTTATATGCCATCTTTCTGTCCTACAAATTTCATTACGATCAGACAATAAGCAAATAAGTTATTCACGATTCAATGTACCATAGTTAGGGGCCAAAGGAAGAAGAAGAAGCAAAGCAAATGTATGACGCGCGTTGCCAGCAGCTTTTGTTTGTATATGTGTGTGTGTGTGTTTCTATGTATGAATGCAGATAAAAAACTTCAATGAATGTAAGACCTTGGATCAGGGTATATCCTAGTCGGGCACTCTCGACTAGAGTACTCTTACTTGTTTTTACTGCATATAGCGCTACTTAGTCACAATGCAAATATGAAGAAAACTTATTAGAAATTTAGCTTAATCATTTTATTTTTTAACATTTCATCGTACAAATGTCACGTCACGCCAGTTTGGAAATGCCCAATATAAAAGTAAGCTTCGAGATCTTTGTATGTATGCGTGAATGTGTGTGAGCACGCAGCAACACTTTTCGATCACCAAGTTGTCTTGTGTGATGTGGCTTAAAATAATTTCATTATGGCTAGTATACTTTTCATGCGATAGAAAAGTCATAACATTTTAATATGGATTGAATGGGAAACAAGTGCACGAAAAAGGAAACACATGCACTTATTTTCGTTTGAGAACTCAAAGCGGAGCATATCTTTCAGCCTTCGCTGCTATTTTCACTATTTGGCATGACGTTCGTGAAACGAAAGCGCCGAGGACTTCTGTATGCTAGAATAGATTAATTTGTTAGCAATTACCAAGTAGTACTTTGTGGAATGTGGTTAAAAAATGGCTTATGGGTGGTATAATTTTCATGCGATAAGGGAAGTCATGACATTTAACTGCAGATGGAATGAGAAAAAATAGCATAAAAAAGGAATCATAGGAAATTTGCTTCGTTTGAGAAGCCAAAGAAGAACATGTCATGCGGCATTCGCTGCTATTTTTCTCTATTTGGCACGACTTGGCTTCGTGAAACGATCGTTCGTGTGAGGTATCGAGAACTTTCTGTATGCAATGGGTGTAATCTGTATGAAAATAAAAGCAATTAAAACAATTAAAGAGTGCTCTAGTCGAGAGTGCCTGACTAGGAGATACCCTGATCCAAGGTCTTACATTCATTAAAGTTATTTATCTGTATTCATACATGGAAAGACACACACACATACAAACACAAGCTGGCTCCGCGCGTCATTCCATTGCTTTCCTTTTTCTTTATCCCTTGGCTCCAAACTATGGTACATTGAATCGTTAATAACTTATTTTTTTATTGTCTGATCGTAATGAAATTTGTTGGACAGAAAGATGGCATATAAATGTGTAAACTGTGTAAAATCCGAAAGTCAAACCTCTTAAATTACGTATTTTTCGATTTCTGTGAGATCGAGGAGGGTTACCAAAAAAGTGAAATGTATTTAACCTCTGTATGCTATAGGAGAATATATGTACCAAATTTGGTGACTCTACCTCTTATAACTTTTAAGCTATACCTTAAAAACACTGTTTTGGAAACTTAATTTATCGATGAGTTGAAAGTATTGAGATATCGAAAAAAAATGATGAATTTGTATCGACCCGCCACTACGAAATCTTATCTTTCAAATATGAAGTCTCTAGCTTTTGTAGTCTCTGAGAAACACGCGTTGATACATACGGACATGGCTTTATCGACTCGGCTATTGATACTGATCAAGAATATATATACTTAATGGGGTCGGAGATGCTTCCTTATGCCTGTTTTTCCCATTTTTAATGGGATCAGGGTATAATTAGCTTACCTTCGCTGCTGCTTTGTCATGATTTAAATGAGACGCAAAAATGTCCAAGAAAAAAGGCAACGCCGGAAATTCACAACAATGACCGCATGTCTTCTTGTTATTGAATATATATGTGTTGCTGCTAATTCGCATATATGCAAGCGTTTCGGAGCGATGAAATAGATGTTGCGGCAGCGAAGCCAGAGCAAGCAATGAGCTCGGCGCTGTGTGCCGCTGATCGCAAGAAGAATATTCTCTGCCTGCCTGCTGCGCTTTGCCTTCGTGTTGCAGTCGCAGCACACGAAGCTGCTTGGGATCGTCCAGTTCAAAAATTGTATGCAACCACGTTTTAGTCGATTTGACGCCTCTATGTGTTGTATGCTTAGTGGTCTAATCCAGCTTCTATGGTCTCTGATTACACAAAAAACTAACATCCTCCCTCTCACTTGGCTATTAGAATGTAAAAGGTATTTGTAGTAGCAATCTGTACCTAAATAGCATATCCTTTGCTTTTAATGTCGTTGCTTTTTCTGAAACATGGTTAAGACCAAACATCCGAAATTCTGAAATTCTCTCCAACAAATTTTCCATTAATAGAAAAGATCGCATTCCTCGTCGTGGGGGTGTGTACGTATTGCTGTTAATTCTGATTTATCTTCAGAAATAGTAATAGATAGTTCTGTAGATATTGAATTCGTTGCTGTCAAATTGAGCCTTCGTAGTGTTAGCCTTTTAATTACTTGTTCTTCGCAATTTTCTGCTTTTCATTCTGTATTATGTATACTTTCTGATCGTGATTTTCTTGTTGTTCTTGGCGATTTCAATATTGCTGGGACTGCGTGGATTTCTCGTGCAGACTCCAATGTATTGACTCCCTCGACCCAACATGATTTTCTTGATAATTTATTTGGGATGTCATTGTATCACATCAATGCTATTCAAAATTCTCTCCATAAAAGGCTTGATCCTATTTTCGTTTTGGATTCCTACATCTTATCTGTTTCCCGTATTGAAGCTATATCGCTTCCTGAAGATCATTATCAACCAACTTTGGAAGTGTTGATAGATTTACCTATCCGGGTGATGAGCCCACGTACTTTACCTCAAGAGTGAGTTCGTCAATTATGGAACACCGATTTTATTAAACTGTTTCGTAAGTCACATAGTTCTAACAAATCTATTTGGTTTACTGGCATGAAAAATAGAAAGTCAAAATTGTACAAGAAGTTCAAGGAAACTTGCTCTTTCTTGATTTCTCTAACTACTTGATTTCTCGATCTAATTTATCTGTCCTGAATAACCAATATTAACAGGATTGCCTTAGAAGTTGCAGGTTTCTGCTTCAGCGGGATCCTTAACAGTTTTATAACTTCGTTATTGCGAAGCGTAAATCATCAAAACTTATTTCAACTAACAACAGCTTACTCTGATCTGGCTATCGCCGATTTGTTTGCTGAATGTTTTAAAACAACTTATAGTTCAAATTTTTTAATTGGTTTCGCCTTATCCTTATAATGTAAATGTCTCTAATTGCATTTTAGGACCTTTGATCACGGAAAGCTCGCTATTAAGTGATCTTTAGGCAAATAAGCCTATTTTCTCACCGGGACCTGATGGAGTACCAGGCTGCGTGATTAGGTTCTGTGCTGAAGGTCTTTTGAGGTCATTATATAAGCTATTTAGTCTGTCCGTGGAGTTGTGCTCTTTTCCCGTCATGTGGAAAGAATCATTTATTATTCGTCTGCATAAAATAGGAAACAAGTCTAACGTTCAGATTTTTGAGAAATTAATAACTTCTCAACTGCAACATTTTTGTAGTTCTATAATTTCACCCTGCCAGCACGGGTTTGTGAAAAATAGATCTACTACCACTAACTTACTTGAATTCACTTCTTTTGTTATGAAGGGGTTTCAAAACAAAATGCAAACATATGTTATTTACACCGATTTCAGTAAGGCTTTTGATTCCGTTAATCATTCTCTTTTACTTCACAAACTTCATCTTCAGGGATTTCCAAAAAACCTAATTCTTTGGATCTCCAATTATCTAAGTTTAAGATCCCAAAGTCCCTTGGCCCTTCGTTATTAACATTGTTTATAAATGACCTTCCTTCGTTGATAATACCCTCTCGGGTGCTGATGTATGCCGATGATGTTAAACTTTGTTTTTCGTCTTCTAACTTTTTATCTGGTCAAACGTTGCAAACTGATCTTGACAGTTTTCAAACCTGGTCTCGGGTAAATTTATTAAATTTAAATTGTGGTAAATGCAACGTAATGTCTTGATATAGGCGAATTATCAATTAATAATGTTTTTAATGGAAAACCACTTGAACGAATTGAGTCAGTTAATAATTTGGGTATCCTTTTGGACTCCAAGCTTAAGTTTGACAAGCATATTTCTTCTGCTGCTTATCGAGCCTTTGGTGTCTTGGGTTTCGTTAAGCGTTGGTCGAAAGATTTTAATGATCCCTACGTTATTAAGACTCTTTATACTTGCTCGCCCTGTTCTTGAGTATATGTCTTATATATGGTGTCCCCAATGCAAGGTTCATCAGGATAGAATAGAATCTGTACAAAAATAATTCCTACTCATTGCCCTCCGGTGTCTTCACTGGAATCCTAATACTCGCTTGCCTCCTTACCGTAGTATACTTTTACTAATAAATCTAACTTCTCTTTCTGATCGTAGATCTATGCTTTGTGTAATCTTCTTACACAAACTAATTAACGGGGAAATTGATTCGTCCGCATTAATTGGCCAAATTAGTTTTGCTGTTCCGATCAGAAGTACTAGAAACTTTCTCCCGCTTTCTCTTTAATCCTGTTATACTAACTATGCTGTCCATAACCCTTTTCGTATCTTATGCTCTAATTATAATTACCTTTTCCAGATAATAAGTAATGCTTCTTCTATCCCTACTCTCAGAACTTTACTGTCACATCATCTGTCTAACATTTGAATAGTCTATGTTTATTTGCTGTATTTATCTTGTATGTATGTACTTTATATAGATTGATTGATTTAGATCTAAATCGGATTACTATATCGTAAGCTGTCCTAGGAACAATCATTCTGAAATATTGATTTAAGTAAGAAAATTCATTTTTGAAGGTAGCATTTTCATTTTCTTAAAAAAAATTTTGTGGAAGTGAGTGTGTTGAGTGTTTGATTGTTCAGCGTGACAATTTTAATTTCATATTAAGCGACGGTAAGTGTATTTTACCTTCGGAACGCGGAAGGAAGCCGCTCTTTGTCGTTTTATTTCAATTTGTGATTTTTATCATTGTCTGCTTAAACTGTTTTGAATTTAAGTATTCATGGTTCAATGCTCCATGTTTTATCAGTATGGCATGATTTGCCGTTTATTGCTTTTGAAACTCCTCTACCTGTGTGTTTATATCCCTAGTATTTGTACTAACGTCAGCATTGCCTATCGCCTTGATCTTGCCTATCAACTTGGTCTGCTTCGTTAGTATTTCAAGTATTTTTTTACAACTTTCGATATCTTGTTTAATTTAATATTTACATTTTCTCTGAGTTCTGCAACCTGTGGATGAACTTATGTGCCTGTTGCATCCACGCCCTTCATTTGCAGATCCTTCGGCGCATTCTCGCGATGCAGTATATTGCGGTCTTCTGTTGCAGTTCCCTCGAAGTTTCTTTTTCCGGCTGCGTTTCGTTGATGATATGAGGCCGACGACTAATGCACATGCTGCTTGTTGTTATATGTTGTGTTCTGCGAATCCGTTTTGTAGCTGTTGCTTGTCGTCTTTTTGCAATTGTAGATCGCATGCCACCGCTACTACAACTCATTGATTTACTCTATTTTTGATGTTTTTTAATTTATACCCTGATTATTATTTCTATACCCTGATCCCATTTAAAATGGGAAAAGGTAAAATGGTTTTGTACAAAAGTATGTAACAGGCATAAGGAAGCATATCCGACCCCATAAAGTATATATATTAATGATCATTGTCAATAGTCGAGTGGATCTAGATATGTCCGTCTGTCTGTCCGGCCGTCTGTATGAACTCGCGTTTCTCAGAGACTACAAAAGCTAGAGACTTCATATTTACAATATAAGTTCTCGCATTGCTGGCTCAATACAAGCTTATCATTTTTGTCGATATCTCGACTCGTTCAAATTTTATTTAACAGATTAAAATTCCAGAATATAGCTTTTTAGGTATAGCTTAAAAGTTATAAGTGGTAGAGGCACCAAATTTGGTATGTATATTTTCCTATAGCAAACAAAGGTTACAAATATTTCACTTTTTGGATACTTTCCCGCGATATCCCAGAAATCGATCGCAGAATACGTATTTTAGAGGCATTACCTTTGGACTTAACATAGTCTCACACTTATATGTCATCTTTATATCCTACAAATTTCATTACGATCGGACAATAAACAAAGAAGTTATTTACAATGTTACATAGTTTGAGGTCAATGGAAGAAGAAGAAGCAAAACAATTGCATGACAAGCGCAGCCAGCAGCTTGTGTTTGTATGTGTGTGTGAGTGTTTCTGGATATGAATGCAGATAAAGAATTAAGAATGAATGTATGACCTTGGCTCAGGGTATATCCTAGTCGGGCACTCTCGTTCAAGACAACAAGAGTCAGCACGCACGAAGTTCTCTCTCTTAATAAAAGAGTGCAAGAATAAGACGAAACAAGACGCAATGGATTGTGCAATATTGGACACAGTGGAACAGACTCACAATTTTCAAAAAGAAAATGACAACATCTTAATATTAACATCTGACAAGGGAAACAAAACGGTTGCAATGAAAACAATCGATTATAGGACAAAAATGATGGACATATTAGGAGATTTGAGTACTTACAGAATTATAAGACAGGACCCAACCTTACGATTACAAAATAAAAACAACAGTCTAGTGGACAGACTCTGCAAACTTGAAATAATATCGAAAACAGAGAGAAACAAATTGACAACGAGCACTGCACTACCACCAAGGATCTATGGACTACCCAAAATACATAAAGAGGGGATACCTCTGAGACCAATACGCTCCTCTATTGGATCCCCATCGTACGGACTCTGCAAATATATTGTCCAAATATTACGCAACCTCACAAATGACTCCCAATATAATGTACAAAATTCGATAGACCTTAAAAACAAAATTAACAAAACTCACATTGAAGACGATGAAAGATTAGTATCATTTGACGTAGTTTCCCTATTTCCGAGTATCCCCATGGACTTAGCAATTGAAACTATCAGTAAAAAATGGAATGACATTGAACAATTCACAAACATACCAAAACTGCTTTTCATGAATATACTTACTTTTTGCATCACTGAAAACAGATATTTTAAATATGAGGACAAAATATACATCCAATTAAAAGGAATGCCTATGGGCTCACCTGCTTCGCCAATCATAGCAGACATAATTATGGAAGAATTGTTGCATAAGACAACCAATAACCTAAGGTACACCCCAAGACTATTGACTAAGTATGTAGACGATTTATTTGCAGTAACAAAAATAGACGAAATTCAAAACACACTGGACACATTAAACTCATACAACAGAGGCATAAAATTTACAATGGAACTGGAATTAGACGGAAAATTACCATATCGATAATTAGACACAATAATACGCTTACAACAAAGTGGTACAGAAAGACTACAGCATCAGGACTAATCATTAACTTCTTTTCAAAACACCCGAAAACAATGATAATAAATACAGCAGTTGGCTGTATAAATCGGATGCTTAACATAAGCGACAAAATCTACCACAAGGAAATAAAAACACAAATATTATTGACTCTAGAAAACAACGATTTCCCAGTGTGGATGATAAAATCACTTATACGAATATACAGACCAAATGACTTAAAAGAAAAACAACCACCAAAAATCTTTAAATCTGTAACCTATGTACCGTCTCTATCTGAACGTCTAAAAAATTCTGACTGCTACAATAAAGAGGATATACAAATAGCCCACAAGCCCACAATAACAATGAATACTTTTTTAACAACACAAAATCAAAAATACTTAAAGTGGACAAAAATAATGTTATATATAAAATACCATGCAACGGAGACGAAAACAACATATGCAATAAAGTATATATTGGAAACACAAAATTAAAAACAAGAATTTCACAACATAAATCTGACATCAAGCTAAGACACCAAACACGCATACAAAAGACAGCACTTGCATCACATTGCACTGAGAGCGGACACTCACCAAACTTCGAGGAAACAACAATACTGCAACAGGAACCACACTACAGCAAACGATTTACACTCGAAATGTTACACATAATAAACGTACCACCGGACAGAAGACTCAATTACACAACAGACACAGAAAACTGTGCACATATATACAGACACCTACTTACACGAAATATTTAGTTGAAAACTCCACGCCAAGCAGTGAAGACGTGTACAAAATGTACGTTTTAAATAATTTTTTTAAAAAAATTTTAAATTTTTATTTTGTTAAAAAAAAATGTTGTTTCTTAAAAATGTTTGTTATATGATAAGTATCTGTTTTTATTTCAATATTTTAATCGTAGTTCCCTGAAGACGGTTGCCGCTGTTGCAGCCGAAATATATCGGAGAAAAAATATAAAAACAAAACAAATTGTTTGTTTTATTGACCTCGAGCCGGCTAAACAAGAACATTATTCTTAATAATAATTGAATCGAAATTGACCAAACTGACAAAACACATATTTTTCACTGCTGGTAACTGTGTGTGTATATATAATACAAAATACATAAAAGCGTTCGTCAAAGAAAAAGCGTTGCATTGTTGTTGTTTGAATGGCTTTCTTTGCATTTCAATGACCGTGCCGACCGTGTTTAAGTACAATCACAAACTTCAAACGGTAAAAAAAACTCGTTTCGAATCGCCCCATCTGTATCTGTACTCAATGACGAAACATCTTAAATAAAGATGATGAAAAAGAAAAAGCTTGTCAATCATCTACGACATTACAGCACGAGCATTCAAGCAAAAGCTTAAAGAGCTCACTGCGTTGTACACTGTGGAGAGGCAGAAACGAAAGACTGCGCTCATGCGCATATTCTCCTGTGGGTGGGTTTTTAAAGATCTATTATTTCACCCTGCCAGCATGGCTCTGTGAAAAAAGATCTACTACCACTAACTTACTTAAATTTACTTCCTTTGCTATGAAGGGGTTCCAAAATAAAATGCTATCAGATGTTTCAGTACAACAAGGGAGTCACATTGGCCCCTCGTTATTAACATTGTTTATAAATGATAATAAATCTTCCCTCTCTTTCTGATCGTAGATCCATGCTTGGTGTAATCTTCTTACACAAACTAATTAACGGGGAAATTGATTCGTCCGCATTAATTGGCCAAATTAGTTTTGCTGTTCCGATCAGAAGTACTAGAAACTTTCTCCCGCTTTCTATTCAATCCTGTTATACTAACTATGCTGTCCATAACCCTTTTCGTATTTTATGCTCTAATTAAAATAACCTTTTCCAGATAATAAGAAATGCTTCTTCTATCCCTACACTCAGAACTTTACTCTTACATCATCTGCCTAACATTTAAATAGTCTATGTTTATTTGCTGTATTTGTCCTGTATGTATGTACACTATATGAATTGATTGATTTAGGTCTAAATCGGATTACTATATCTTATAGCTCACTGCGTTGTACACCGTGAAGAGGCAGAAACGAAAGACTGCGCTCATGCGCATATTCTCCTGTATTCTCTCTTCCGGTAAAATTAGACCGGATAAAATTGACGCCTTAATTATCCGAGAAATATCAAAAAACTCTGGAGTATCGATACCTTAGAAAACTAGCAAATAAAGTGCTCTCCGCCTTTTAATTCAAATTGCTGTTTTGCAGCAAAAACATACAAAAACTAATACACACATACATCAATAGCGCCAAAAACATACAAACACTAATACACACAAAAAACAATAGCCAAACAAAAACAAAACCACAGTATGCGATCAGCTGAGGTGCGTATTCTGGGTGCACTTCATGAGCGCCTTAGCGCCAGGCTGACGAGATGCAGTGCTTGGCTCAACGAGTGAGTGAGTGGAAGGTGAGCTGGTAGAGGCGCATTCTCTAAAGGCTCGGGTTGGTCAACTGGAGGCCGCGTTTGCTGCACAAAAAAATGCAGCTGTTATGTGCGATCTCCGTATGCACGGCGTTCCCGCTGTGGAGGTCGAAAAGCTGAGGAGCATATTTAACACTCTCTGCTTTGCGATTCATCACACTCCGGCACCCTAGATCCGGGAAATTTCAGGGTCAACCAGTCGAGTCACACGCGCTCTATAATTGATCCAATCATTATCATAAAATTTGAGCATGTGCTCGAGAAAGCTACCATTATGAAACCAATTGGAGCTTACCGTCGTGAGGCGAAACAACATCTTAACTTGCAAATGCTTGGCTTTATCACTCCCGCTCCCTTTTACGTAAACGAGCAGCTCATTAAAGATAATTACTCTGTCTTCAAAGAAGCTATGAAGCTTATAAAGAGTAAGCTTCTGCACGCTGTTTCTTCGCGTAGAGGGCTTGTTCATGTGAAGCTTTGGGAGAGAGGCAATGTTATCTGCGTGGAAAGCATATCAAAGCTTTTGCAGCTGCGAGACGGTGAAGTAACTTTGGCTCATGCCGAACCATCAGCAGCTGATCCGAGGTAGGCTTCTCTCTCTGCCGCTCCCGCTGGCCCCGGAGCGCTCTCTGAGAGCAATTCCTTTCGCTCTTAATAATTTAATCAATAACATATTTTTATACTTATTTTAGCGTTCTCTATATATTTTATATATATATTTTGACTAATATCATTCATGATCATGTTGCTTTTATTAACTCTCGAATTAATGTTTAATTAGTTTATTTTCCTATATGGTGCCTTTTAATATGTACTTAAATACTAAGTAAATGCGTGAGCCTGTTAAATACTCCGCTCCACTTAAATGGAAAATGATTCTGTAGTTTCTAGTGCGAACAGTCATGCCATGATAAGAGTGCTTGTGAAGCAGATGTCAGGCTTACATATTTGATGACGAGTTCAGATATGTGTTTGTCAACGCTGATGTAGATATAATTTGTGTGTCTGAAACGTGGTTTGTGTCGAATTTCTGTGACTCGTTGATTGAATGCAGTAGGTATAATGTTATGAAATTTGCAGGACATGAAGATAGCATATAAATATGCGAGTATGCTGAATCCGAAGGTCATACCTCTAAAACTACGTATTTTTATATTTCTGTGAGATCGGGGAGGGGTATTCAAAAAGTGAAATGTATTAATGTATGCTTTAGGGGAATATATGTACCAAATTTGGTGACTCTACCTCTTATCGCCTTTAAGCTATACCTTAAAAACACTGTTTAAGAAAATTAATTTATCGATAACTTTTGAAAGGATTGAGATATCGAAAAAAATGATAAGATTGTGTCGAGCCAGCAGTACAGTAACTTAAATTTCAATACAAAATCTCTAGCTTTTATGACTTTCACGTTATTCTCGAAAAACACTTGTCTGAAATCGATATTTAACGATAACTTTTGAACGGGATGAGATATCGAAAAAAAATGATAAACTTGTATTGACTTGGCACTACGAGAACTTATATTTCAAATATGAAGTCTCTAGCTTTTGTAGTCTCTGAGAAACACGCGTTCATACAGACGGACAGACAGACATGGCTATATCGACTCGGCTATTGATACTGATCAAGAATATATATACTTTATGGGGTTGGAGATGCTTCCTTATGCCTGTTACATACTTTTGCACAAAACCATTATACCCTTTTTCCCATTTTTAATGGGTTCAGGGTATAAAAATGCTGATTGGCTGTGTATATCGACCCAATCGCAGTTCTGACTACTCAGACTTGACGTATTTAATCTTGACTCTTTCTTAGACTTACACAGATATTATTTTGACAGAAGATTTCAATAGCGACATTTTAAGTGAAAACCACCTTCTAGATATCATTGGAATCAATGGACCTTAAATTGGTAAATTCAACAACAGCTACACACTTCAATTATACTGGAAATACATTACTGGACTTATTACTCCTCAAAATTTAATAGTGCAATAAATACAAAGCAAACATGGACGGAACTTAAAAATATAGGATAAGGAAAACCGAAATCGGTGCTTAAAGACGAAATAGACGTTGATGATCTTAACCTTAAGTTTACACAAGTAGCTGTACCTGAACCCACACAAAACATTTACCTAAGTTCTGTACCTTATAGAAATTGTGATAATAGTTTTAATTTTGTTTGTGTCAGTCCTTATGATGTTCTTGAGTGTATTTCTATGATTAAGTCTAATGCTATTGGTATCGATGACCTAAGCCCTAAATTTCTAAAAATGCAGCTTCCAAAAATTATTTTTCTTATTACACATATTATTAATACCGCTCTTACTTCGTCTTCTTTCCCTGATAAATGGAAAGAAGCTAAAATCATTCCAATACCTAAATCAAATAGCGGTGAATACAGACCAATATCTATTTTACCATACTTGTCTAAAGCATTTGAAAATTTAATGGCAGCACAAATTAACAAATATTTGCATGACATCAAATTTCTTCATGAAAAGCAATTCGGCTCTAGAATAAGTAGAAGCTGTAATACAGCTATTATTAACATACGTGAAGACATTCGACAGCAGATGGATTATAATTATGTAACGTTTTTGACACTACTTGATTATAGAAAAGCATTTGACGCAGTTGACCAGAACATACTATGCACTAAGCTTCGCAATCTATATAATTTCTCAAATACAGCAGTAAAGCTCTTGTCATCATACCTAGTTAATAGATACCAATCCGTGGTTTCGTCAAATAAATGTTCTTCCTCTGTTCGCATTAAGCGTGGTGTTCCGCAAAGATCAGTCCTTGGGCCTTTATTGTTTACAATTTATGTCAATGACCTACCTGACGTTGTCTGAGTGATATGTCCATATGTATGCTGATGATGTCGAATTATATGTCAGTGATATGTATGTGATATTAATGAATGTGTAGACGTATGCAACCGAGAGTTGAATAAAATAAATGTTTGGGCAAAAAATAATGGACTTGGTCTCAATCCAGCCAAATCTAAATTTCTAGTTATATATAAAAGGAACACTAACATTACTCAGCTAGAATTCCTAACGATAAATAACATCCCGATTAGCTACACTGAACAGGCAAATAACCTGGGATTTACTTTTAATCAAACCCTTTCGTGGAACAATCATATAATTAAAGCTGTCGGTAAAACTTACGGGCTATTGAGAACATTGTCTTCAACTCAACATTTTTTACCAAAAAACAACTTTTAATTGCAAAGACATGTCTTATGACTACTCTCTTGTTTGGGGTAGAAGTTTGCTAACTGTGATGTCGCTAAAAAGAAAAAAATTAATGTCTGCTACAATATAATAGCGCGATATGTTTTAGGTCTGAGGCGGAGCGATTACGTTTCACGCTTTGCATTCCAACTGGCTGACATGCATTTTAAAGATTGGATCAATTTCAGAACAATGATTTTTTTTGCATAAAATACTGTTTACGAAAAAGCTTGCATATTTGCTTGAAAGACTTCGATTTTCAACATCTGCAAGAATAAACCATATTGTATGCATAAGACACAAGACTCTTAACTCTGAAATAAACTTCTTCATTCATGCTGTTCGCATCTGGAATCAACTTCCTCATGCTCTAAAAACTATAAGTAGCGCCACGCAATTTAAAATAAAACTTAAAGCACACCTACAGGAAAATAACTAAAATCTAAAAACCAAACGAACAAACTAAACAACAATAAGAAATCAAAATTATAATTAATAGAATATTTGGATGACAACAATTAAAACAAATATATGTATTAGTGACTAGTGCCATAACTAATAAGCTTTAGCTTGTAGCACTAGGATGAAAGTTTAATAAATAAATAAAATAAAAACATGTGATGACGAGACAGATTCAGAGCTGTACGAAGTTAAGATGAATATGATTTATGGACCATGTGGCGATAACAATGAGGAATCACTGTGCAAGGTAGAAAACAAATGCTCAAAAAGTTATCCCCTTCCAGATAATATCAGTTACTCCCTGTATCGTCGTCACTCTGCAAAGGGTAACGGCAGGACGATAACGACCACTGTTTTGGCCGATGATTTCCAAAACATTCAATAGCTGCAATGTTGAAAACTGCAATTCTGTCAAGACCATCAAATAAGTTTGCAAGTACGCCACAAATAAAGCTACTTGGCAGACTTATTCTAAGGCTAGACATGCAAAACAATTTGAGCAAAACGAGTAAATTTAGCTCATGAGCTCTCAAGAACTTGTGTCCGTCATAATGTATTTGCATGAAGTTTGTTGCTAAAAATTTGTGCTGAATTTGCCCCTGTCTGGTCACAATGTGACCACCCTGGTCCAAACTTATTATCGCTTGTGCACGTTTGTTTTTACATTGTTAACTTATTAAAAAACAAGTAAGAGTGCTCAAGTCGAGAGTGCCCGACTAGGAGATACCCTGAACCCAGTTCTTAAATTCATAATTCTTTATCTGCATTCATACATAGAAACACACACACACATATGCAAACACAAGCTGCTGGCTACGCGCGTCATGCAATTGCTTTCCTTCTTCTTCTTCACTTGGCACCAAACTATGGTACATTGAATCGTTAATAACTTATTTGTTTATTGTCTGATCGTAATGAAATTTGTAGGACAGAAAGATGGCATATAAATGTGTAAACTGTGTAAAATCCAAAAGTCATACCTCTAAAATTACGTATTTTTCGATTTCTGTGAGATCGAGGAGGGGTATCCAAAAAGTGAAATGTATTTAACCTCTGAATGCTATAGGAGAATATATGTACCAAATTTGGTGACTCTACCTCTTATAACTGTTAAGCTATACCTTAAAAACTCTGTTCTGGAATCTTAATTTATCGATAACTTTTGAAAGGATTGAGATATCCAAAAAAAAAATGATGAGTTTTTATCGAGCAGGCAGTACAGTAACTTAAACTTAAATTATGACTTTTAAGTTATGTCCGAAATACACTTGGCTGAAATCGAAATTTATCGATAACTTTTGAACATGACAAGATATCGAAAAATGATAAACTTGTATTGACCCGGCACTACGAGAACTTATATTTCAAATATGAAGTCTCTAGCTTTTGTAGTCTCTGAGAAACAGGCGTTCATACAGACGGACGGACAGACGGACAGACAGACGAACATGGCTATATCGACTCGGCTATTGATACTGATCAAGAATATATATATTTTTTATGGGGCCGGAGATGCTTCCTTATGCCTGTTACATACTTTTGCACAAAGCCATAATATCCCTTTTTCCCATTTTTGATGGGATCAGGGTATAAAAAATAGTTCAGAGGACTTTGAATGGTTTTGGAAAACATATCATAAACTATTGACAATTTAATAATATTGTTTTGCAGTTTTATTATTTCTAATGAAATGCACTTTTTTTAAGAAACTTGTTTTGCGTTTGCGCTTATTCCATAGCTTAGATTCTTAGCTATGTGAATGAAATCATACCTAATGTTTTTTTTTGAACATTTTCATGTGTTAACTCTACGCCAAATAGTTGCGCTTGAGCTGATTTTGTGCAAAATCGGTGCTGACCAGCATTTAGCACAAACCGCTGACGTTCGATTTTGCGTAAATTATTTTGCGTGTTTGAACCTAGCTTTCGGTATTGCAGCTTCTGATGCCAACGATGAAGTTTCGCTATATTAAATGGGTATGTATATGTCAGCGGCGGTTTGGAGAATCATTCATACACGAACGTCATCCCACTGTGTTCCATTTATTTGTGCACCTATAGAATGGACAACGGGTGTCTTTCACGGCAGCAATCGCAGCGCGAAGACATAATGAATGCCAGCGTCAGCGCATAAAAGCACAAGTAATACATTTGCAGGATGGGTGGTTATGTACGGCATATTAAGAAGCCAATCATTGTTTAGATTTGCTCGCTATAACAATAATTGAGATGACACACTCGCCGATGCTGTTTTTCGTTCTTTGTACGTCAAATTCGATCACATTTTAATTTCATAATGTTAATGAGTTCTCCAGCCCACTTCAATTGTGAAACATATACACGGAAGCAAAAGCTGAACCAATGTTTTGTGTGAGAAATTGATAAACAGTTAGTTTTAACATATATCGCACGCTGCAGGCAAAAAGTTTTTCAACCATTTATTCCAGAGTTATATTTTGTCTACCTTGCATTTCCCGGCGTGCGTTACTACAACATTTTCCACCTTTTTATGTTTCCGTCTTTTACGTCTCGCTCATGTTGAAAATAATTTTGGAACTGATCAAATAAAAAATTCAAAAAGTTGCGTACAACATTTTCTTCGCCATTTAGCAACTTTTTAGTGGATTTCCTAAAATTTCAAAATCATATTGATAATATTATGTTACGTATAACTTTGAAAATCAATTGGAAGATAATCGGACGAAAATTTGATTTTCATCAATGCAACCTTGACCCACCATTTTCCTCCAAGGGGGGTGAATTTTCCACATAATTGGTATACAGTTCCTAATGAATTTTTATAATGATCTTTGAAAATAAGTTTGAGCCCGATCCGATGAAAAAAACAAAAAAGTTGCATACAACGATTTTTCCTCATGTCCCGAAATCGCTCCTGTGAAATTTTCAGCTCTCTAGTTTTTATGGTTTGGGCCCTGCGTTGATCACCAATAACCAATCGCCAATAAGGCCAAACTGTTTTCTATATGTAGGTAGATAGCAGAGACAAAATAAATATCATATACTGGATCTTCCTCATAGATTTTAAGTAAGCTCGAATAAGGAATATTAGCTACGACTCGCCCGATGCGCATTGCATTCAATCGATGTAAATATAACAATCGTAAGTCAAATCGGTGGCCTATTGCTTTAATCCGCCAATTATCCTACTGAATTCCTGACTTAATTGGATTTGCCAGGAATGCCTACGCACATTATTATCGTCGGTAAAGTGATAATCATATTACGAAACCTGAATTCATCGTACCATTTGTGAGCATAGTACGGACACACGCATAATGGAAGAACATCCCCGTACAAAAGAGGAGCAAGATGTGATGCTTATGCGTGCATCGGCGGCAGCTGGAGCTGGAGGTCCACGCTATCATAACTCTTCGTTAGTAGCTGCTCAGGCGAATGCAGCCGTTGCTGCTGCACATCATTTTTCACGCAACATGATGCCGCCAACACATCTTCGAATGCCACCTCCCGCTGTCAGCGTTATTGCAACATCAAGTGCACCACCGTCTTCACAAACTTCACAACCACAATTGGCTACAATCGGAATCGTCAAGGGTCTACCACCGCCAGTAATGAGCATGACAGTACAACACATGATAACAGGCGATCCTCTAAGTCATCCCGTGACATCTAAAAAGGAAACAGATCACACCATAGGCATTATAGTAAGTGCATCTGGTGCAGGTGCTAGCCATACCACTGCACCTGGAAACGTCCTAGGCACACAACCAGCACCACCAGTAACGTCAAGTCGATGATAACCCACTATGCAACTATAAATATCTGTTTTAATTTATCGAAATTTTAAAAATTTCAATTACTTTTCCCCAATTTCAATATTTTATATACTATACTCTTTCATCCTACCTCCATAACCATAACACCATTAGCCTGGAAAAACACCAAGAAAAATAAGGGGCGCAATGCTTTTGTAATCTAAAAAAATAAAAGGAATTATTTATTTATTTAATTTTAATGTGAAAGGGTTAAAAAGGTCTATGTTAAAAAGTTGTGTAAACATTGACCTAACCAGCATAAAGAGGGAGAGTTTTGAAAGACTCATTTTGACTCGCTACGGGAGTCATGACTTTTCGCAACAAGTTTGCTCCCCACTTACGTCTACCCGCAGCGACAGATGGCAAATCATACATAATCGTATATTTATAAATATTACTTTATTCTTATTAAAATCACCGAATACCTATTAACTTAAATTAGATATTTAAGTTTGCATATACAAGTATAAATTTAAAGCATTTGTATTATTTGTATAATGTGAAATTTCAATGGACACACAAGTCACTCGAGGACATAAATATACACAGCTGTACATACATAGACATGCAGACATACATTATATACATATACATACTTAGAAATAAACAGAACGCTATTAACTCATAAATACAATTGTTGTATGCTATCATCTAGCAACTTGTGTAATCATACCATTCCAATCGTGCATTATATATTTTTTCCAGATGCAATTTCATGTATGCCGAAATAGAAACATTGCTAATAACTTCAAAAAAAAATTTTTAATATTTGCTTAAAAAAAAAAACAATGAAGGAACAGCCACCACAAATTTCTTATGAATAATAAGCTGCTAAATGAAAAAAAAAATATGAAAAAAAAGTAGGAGTATTTAACAGGCATAAAAAGCATCTCTGACCCCATAAAGTATCTATATATATGTATATAAAACAGTTCCTACTAATTTGCGATTGGTGCTCAGCGCAGAACCCAAAACAGAAGAGCTAAAGAGCTGAAATTTTAACAGGAGCTTCCTCTTAGAACGTAAGTGCGTACTAAGATGCAATTTTGGAAATTCTATATAAAGAAAAAAAATGTACTACTTTTTTTTTTTTTTTAACCGATCGGCTTCATACTTTAATTCAAAGATCATTGTAAAAATATAGATGAAAATTGGGTTTGTATGGGCAAAAATGAATTTTCATCCGATTATTTGCAAACTTATTTTCACAGCTCTCATAACAAAATATAAATAGCGTAAACTGAAAACTGTTGTTTGAAACTTGTCTATTCTTCATTTGATCAGCTGCAAACTTAATTTCAAAGCTCTTCATAACAAAATATTAACAACGTGATTTTATAACTTTGGAAAAATCGGAAATATTGGCGTAACAAAAACATTTTTTTTTTTATTCGATTATATTCAAAATCATTTTTAAAAATCTGTTTGGAAATACCATAAAAACTATATTCATATTGTGGAAATCCCACACACTTTCGTGAAAATGGGGGAGGTAAATTTTCAATATTCGCCCAAACTTATTTTACAGAAGTTTGCAACGCATTAAAGGTAACATTTCCGACCCCCTAAAGTATATATATTCTTGATCAGGGCGACAAGATGAGTCGATTAAGCTTTGTGCCTCTGTTTCTTCGCAAACTAGTCGCTCAATTTTAATGCTATCTTGATGAAACTTGGTACAGAGGCTGTGTCCTGGCCCCCATATGAGGTTGATTTCGAACTGTTGGGCCGTCTCGTGAAGAGATGTGCGGCAGTTTGCTGCATAAATCAAGTTTGACGGTATAGATCCTATTGATTTTATAGCTGCATGGCTTTGGCATGGAGTTGAGTTGCTGAGACATGGGATATTGTTTGCCCATTCCTATCTTTGGGGAATGATTGTATTGAAGGGCTTTAGAACTTGCTCAATTGGCACGCTGGAGTCTGATTTCACATGATTGAAATCTTTAAGTATGTTGGAGTGACCTGTATTTAGTGAACCCAGCCTCTCTGAGTCTTAGTGCCGATAAGGTTGCGTATTCTAACCCTGATTGCTTAAGTGTTGGAAAATTTACGATGTCGTCGAGTGCGTCATTTAAAGTGGTGCGAGGGCACCTGTGATGCACAGTTCGGTCATTCTTTGGGTGCTGTTTAATTTCTTTGAGGTGGACCGCTTTAGCAGTGCCGGCCACCATAGAAGTACTCTGTAGACCGTAATTGGTCGGACAACCGCTGTCTATGTGTGGGGTCATGCCCCATTTAAGACCTATTGCTTTCCCGTATGTAAATAGGACAATTGTCGCCTTCTTGACTGGTTCCAGAGTGTTCGTTCCAATCTAGTTTCCTATCCTGCAAGTCCCAGAAATTAGGCAACCTTTGCTAAAGGAGAGATTGGAATTATTGAGCTTGGGAGGAAAAAGGGTTGGTAGCTTGTACTTTATTGTGAAGGGGATTTACACCTTATCCGCTTTTAGAAGCCCAGTTCGACAATATCTTTAGTTTTCCTGTCCTTTGGTCTTATAGAGTCGTAGGGTATTCCCCGGTTAGTATGGCAGCACCGTCATCGGCATAGGCGACAACTTGGCAGCCTCTCTTATCCATGTCCCAGAGCAGTTTATTTACCACAATGTTCCATAGAAGTGGAGAACGGACACCCATTGCAAGTTGCGTCTGCTGACGCTTCTGGAGATAGTCGACGACCCAAGTGAGGATGTCACGATCCTGTGAGTGAACAATTAATCGATAAGTCCCACTAGCCAGGGCTCTAGTTATCGCCTCGGGAACGACGTTGTTAAAGGCGTCCTCTATGTCAAGGAAGGTTATTAGTTGTATACTCTTTGTTACCAAGAGTTCACTGATGGCATTTCTGATTTCTTGGTAGACCTCAGGTGAAGGCCTAGGAGACGCTCTAGCGTTTTGAGCAGAAAGGAAGATAGGCTTATTGGTCTAAAATGTGTGAGATGCCTTTCCGGACTTTGGAATGAAAACAATTTTGGACTGCAGCCTGATATCCGGAGGCTGACTTAGTCCAAAAATGTTATTGAAAATTGCTTGTGCCAGATTTTGGCGTTGTCACCCGCTTGTTGGAGCTGGGCCCGTCTTCTGGAATAGGTATCTCAATCGGAGTGAGGCTATGGCCTTTTTCTGCGGTTTTGCAGCCGGTAAAATAATTTTGGAGGAGGATACTTCGGGATTCTTCACTGGATTCAGACCAGGTTCCGTCTCCCTTTTGGGATATTTGAGAGAGGGAGTGCTTTT
The DNA here is from genome assembly GCA_035045305.1 of Drosophila maculinotata. Taxonomy (NCBI): domain Eukaryota; kingdom Metazoa; phylum Arthropoda; class Insecta; order Diptera; family Drosophilidae; genus Drosophila; species Drosophila maculinotata. The sequence goes on along the minus strand of JAWNPD010000188.1, from coordinate 248,559 downwards.
AGATAGTACTTTTCTGAGCCTTGCGTCTTCGGAAGATGTTTCTCTATCTGAGCAGAAAACCTGCCATGAAATGCGTTTGGCTTGTCTTATAGCCTTCTTATAAGCTGATAACTTGATTTTATACTCAGACCAGCTGTGAGCATTGTCGAGTCTTTTAGCTTAGTTGAAAGTGAACGTGTAGCACTTGCGAAGTTCGTCACCATAGTGGCTTTTCACTGCCTTTGGGCTTGATGCGGGGGCATGTGGCTTGCAAAGCACTTTTGCATGCCGAGGTGAAGGAATCGACTAAGTCGTTTAGATAGAGCGTCAGGCACTTGAGGGGACAGTACTGGAAGAATTTCAATAATTTGTTTTGAATAAGTGATTCAGTTAGTTCTTTTAACATTTCTTTACTCTACTGTCATATTTCGATCTTTGCAGATTTCAAATTCTATATATCTGTGGTCTGAAAATGAATGTTCGTCTGTGAATTTTGAGTTCTGTATTTTACCAGGAAGGTCATGCGACGCTAGTGCAAGGTCGATGACTACTTCACGATTTTTTATTATAAAGGTGAAGTTTTTTTATTGGTTGCAAATTATTAATTTTGTGCTAAGCAGAAAGGTTAAAATTGACTCACCGCTTGGTGTTCGAGCCTCCCACAGTGTGTGGTGGGCGTTCACTACGCAGCATATTCAGAGGCTAATCTTTCGCGATTCGCATTTCCTCACATACTCCCTATTCATGTCTTCAGGTGGTGGGCCTTGCTGGTCTTGGGCCATGTGAGATGAGACTATCCTTATGGGAGGCGGCTCTAGTTTCAGACTCACCGCGGTGTTATCTGCATTGCTGCAATTATGAAGCATAAGAATACTTTTTCCCTACGCGCAGATACGAGTTTTACCTTGGTTGACAGCAACTAAAGGCTTGTAGTCCGGGTTCGCTAATCCAGAAACCTTGCCTCCAAATATCCAAGGTTCCTGGATCAGGACTATGTCGGCTGCGCTCTCAACCAGGCGTAGTAAGATGGCAGCAGATGCTGCTTAACAGTAAGTGTAGGTTGACTTGCAAAAGCTGTTTCGAGGTCTGGAAGTTTTCCCTCTACTATTGTGTTGGCGTCGTCGTCGTCCCCGCAGGACTCCTCCCCGCGGCTCTACGCAACGCTTCTTAAGCCACATTCCAGAGTTGATGCGTCTGACACGTATCCGTCAGGTTCGTCCGGTGCTTCCAGTTCTTCGGAGATGTTCTGCTCGACTGGTTTTTTGGCAGAACCCTCTTCCGTTTCTGCATCTGAACTGTACACTGAACCCGAAGATCAGCTTTCCACCTGCTGCTTCTGTCGGGGCAATTGACTTCTTACTGCGGATTATAACCGACTGATTTGCCGGGCCTTGCATCTCTGCAACCTTCACCACTTTCCAATCGTCTGTGCAGCATCACAAGGAAGCGCTCTGGCTCCTTCATGGAAGCGGATATTCAAATTCAACATCTTTACAGATTCAGGTGGACCTTGCTCTGTTTCCAGAAGCTCGAAGCAGCCGTTTCTACCTATATCCACTGGTTGCGTCGAATCCTTCCTAAATAACTGCCTTGGACGAAGACACCAGTGAGTATCCTTTCTTTGGCAATTTGGGCGAAGGATTTCCCGGCACTACCCGCTGCTTATTCGCGGCGGGCACTGGTTGCTCCTTAGAGCGCTGTCGTTTCGGCTGCTGTTGCTCTGGAGTCGGCCTCTCCAGGGCGAAATTCGGCAGCACTTGCTTAGTCCAAACAACTTTCTTCTGCCATTAGGATATAGATATGCGCTTTGTCCTCTTTTCTGGGTAGGTCGCTTCGCTGGTTGTTGGCATTTCTTCAGCCGCCACCGCTGCTGCATGGATTCCAGCCGCAGATTTGCTTAACAGGATTCCATGGTGTCGGCAGCGGGCCTAATAATACCAACTACGCTGATGGTGGAATCCTCTCGATCCGGCGAAGCTGACTTGGCAATATGCTTAGCCTTCTTTGCTTATGTTGAGCATTGGCCACGCCTTTGAACCACTGCCGGTTGTAAGTTTGGCTTTTTGGTATAAGTTCTCGTATTGCCGGAACAAGTATATTTAATTTTGTCGATATCTCGTACCATTCAAAAGCTATCGAGTAATTTTGATTCGAAAACAGCGTATTATATATATATAGCTTGTTGCATTCTGTCCGTCTGTCCGACTGTATGAACGCGCTGATCTCAGAGAATATAAGAATATGATATTTGAAATATAAGTTCTCGTACAGATCAAATTTATGCTTTTTTTTCCATATCTCGTCCCGTTCAAAAGCTATTTATAAATATTGAGTCCAGACCAGTGCTTTTTGGGCATAGCTTAAAACTAGAGAGTTTATATTTGTAATTTAAGTTCTCGTATTACCGGGTTGATACAAGCTTATAATTTTTTTCAATATCTCAACCCGTTTAAAAGTCATCGATAAATTAAGATTACACTTAAGTGTTTTTTAGGTTTAGCTTAAAAGTTATATGAGTTAAAGAATTTGGTGTATATTCTCCTATAAAATACAGAAGTAACAAATATTTCACTTTTTGTATACCTCCCTCCGATCTCCCAGAAATCGAAAAATACATATTTTAGAGGTATGACCTTCGGATTTTACATATGTTATCTTTATGTCCTACAAATTTCATTACGATCGGACAATAAACAAAGAAATTGCTTACGATTCAATGTAACATAGTTTGATGCCAATGGAAGAAGAAGAAGAAACAAATCAATTGCAGGACGCGAGTAGCCAGCAGCTTGTGTTTGTATGTGTGTGTGTTTTTTTGTATGAATGCAGATAAAGAATTATGAATGTAAGAACTGGGTTCAGGGTATCACTAATTTACACTTTACTTGCATTATTTTCGCTCAACTACGACCAGAGGAATAAAAAACAATCGATAGTGGTGACCAAACATCGATGTTTTTAGAAAATTGAAAAACATCGATGTGTCGATAGTGCCATCGATTGTTTTTCCAGCTCTACTACAAACTCATAAAGTACCCTAATGGTTTCTTCATCGGTTGATGAATCGACCGCCGTTTTCCGTCCTCGGGCACTTCGAACAATTTGGCTACTTCCTTGCCTAGCTCGCAAAATGCATGGTGTTGCGACTGCTGCGCAGCTTGGAACGCGTGTGCCCTTGTCTCCGGGGGGCTTTGGCTATGCCACGTTCTGGCGACCCCGCCAGTTTCTTGCTCCTCAAGAAGGTAGCGTATTCATCCTGAAGATGAGTGCTGGTGCCCTCTCCTACCATCAGTAGGATTGTTTAAAAATTCATTTTTGCCATTGGGTCCCAACTCCGAGTCGTGATTTAGTCGTTTGGCCGATATATAGTTGCGTTTGATCTCATGTTTATCTTTGCAAGCAGTGAGGACATGTGACGGTTGACATGCGCCTTCATAGGGGCGTATGTTCAGAGCCAGAGCCGCATTAATCAGGAGTATATCAACTGAACCTATACGCCCAGCTGAAGGGGTACGAACCAAAGAGCGTGCTCGGAGATCCGCCGCGATTCTAGGGGGACGGAGGCAGTTGCGCCATTAGCCTAGCAGCCGGTTCAGCAAGATGTCACTCTGCTTACTAAGATGCTAGAATAACGCAAACTGTCAGCCGCGGCTTCAAAATCAAATCGGTGTTTCCAGAAACCTAATCAAGACAGTACTGGTCTCGGCCCTGATGCCCGTTTTAGTCGTCTTTTACGATTTAATTTATTTTTATTAACTTAGATATAACATATTACAATAACAATTGTACGATGCAAAAAACAGAGCGACATTTGTGTGGGACGGTTTTTAAACAATGCTTCACAGAAGCGACCGCCCTGTTTACACCCTCGATTCCCGCCTTACGCGCTCAGCCGCCCGCTGCTATACCATAATGGTTGCCGCGAAGCTGCTCACAGCTCCCAGCTGCCTGCTGAGTAGATCATCAGTGTTCAGAAGTTATCCACCGAAATGGCGCCATCCAAGGCATGTTCCAGGCGCTCCCGCAGGTTCGAGTACTTCTCGCATGCGAAAACAACGTCTTCAACCGTGATCTGATGTCTCGTGGACGAAACGGTGCAGATAACTACGGAAACATCCGTGACCGGATAGCTGAGTCAGGTAAAAGTTGGCCTGCCCGTGAGCTCTGCCCACTCACGCTTCAATGCGAGGAATGAGACGGTGTCCAGCGGCCTTTTGGAGAGGAGTCCCACCGGCGTTGCCAGCGCTCTAGGCACTGCTGCCTGGCTGCCGTCCGAACTGCCCGTTTGTCCTGCGGATCCAGATTCCTCCCATGAGTTTCTCCGTAGATCGTCGCTCTTTCCTCAACCAGCTCTTCTATGGGTGCCACACCAGCGATCACGTGTGCAGAAATTTCCGACAGCGTTCTAAACGCGCTGCAGATCCTTAGTGCGCTAAAGCAATGTGTTGCCGACAACCCACGTGCGTAGCTCTTGATCCGCACTGCGTTGTTCCAGATGGGCGCTTCATAAAGCATGTCAGATCTGGTCACGCTTGTAAGCAGCATCCTTCGACACTGTCTGGGGCCCTGGGTATTCAGCATCATCCGCATGAGTGCTCTGTTGGTCACTGCGGCCTTAGCGTTGCAGTAGGCCAGATACTGTCTGGAGCATAATCTGGTGTCGATAAGCACTCCCAGATATTTTATGGCTCTCTTAGAAGCCACCGTCGTGCACACTGTGATGTTGGCCGTCTCCACATTATTGCGGCTCCTAAACAAAACCGCCACGGTGTTATGACCCACAACTGGATATGGTTAATGGCTTGGTTGCAAGTTGATTCAGCCTCGTGCAATTCCTTGGCTACAACTACCACTGTACGTCGTCTGCGATACCTACTACCGTCAAACATGGCGTTCCACAATAGAGGGCCAAGCCCCGAGCCCTGCGGAACTCCTCCAGTTACCAGGTGCTCCTCTATTCCTTCGCTGGTGTCGTACTTCAAGAGTCTGCTTATGAAATAGCTCTTGACAATCCGTTGTACGTATAGCGGCACATCGAAAAGCACTAGCGCCTGCAAGATGCAGTCTCACCAGCGTGACAATCAGGCAATACTTTTTGCCTCCTTTCCATCTAGTGCCCTCCACTGCCTTGGACGCTATTTCTACCACCTTAGCTATATCATCCACCGTGGATATGGCTTTGCGAAAGCCGAACTGGAAGGTCTTGCTGGCCGAGTCGATTAGGCATATTGACCTATAAGACGAAGCTTGGTTCGATGGTTTTCTAGGTTTTGGGATCAGGACCAGCCTCTGGATCTTCCATCTCCTAGGGAACACACCTTTTGTAGGCATCTGTTATACAGTGCTGTGAAGACCTCTGGGTCGTGTTCAGCGGAGTCACACAGCTCAAAAAAACACCGGCGTTGCTTTCCCTGATGGCGCTCCTCAGCTCCCTTCTACGCTCCTGGAACGTAGTCCGCAGTGCTGAAGACTCCGGCTTTCCACGTGAACGTTGATAGCGCCTTGTGTTGAAGCAGGCCCGCCGAGCAGCGGCTATGCCCTCGGTCCACCAAAACATGGGCTCGTGTTGCCTCCTGTTAGACCTTTTCAACGTCATGAACTCGCTGCACGTACACAGAAAAAACAAGTAAGAGTGCTCTAGTCGAGTGTACCCGACTAGAAGCTACCCTGAACCCAGTTCTTACATTCATAATTCTTTATCTGCATTCATACATAGAAAAACAAACACACATATACAAACACGAGCTGCTTGCTACGAGCGTCATCAATTGCTTTGCTATGGTACATTGAATCGTTAATAACTTCTTTGTTTTTTGTCTGATCGTAATGAAATTTGTAGGACACAAAGATGGCATATAACTATGTAAAATCCGAAGGTCATACATCTAAAATTACGTATTTTTCGATTTCTGTGAGATCGAGGAGGGGTGTCCAAAAAGTGAAATGTATTTAACCTCTGTATGCCATTGTATGTACCAAATTTGGTGACTCTACTTCTTATAACTTTAAAGCTATACCTTAAAAACACCGTTCTGGAATCTTAATTTATCGATCATTTTTGAAAGGATTCAGATATCAAAAAAAAAATGATGAGTTTGTATCGAGTCAACAGTACAGTAACTTAAACTCAAATATAAATTTGCTAGCTTTAATGAATTTCAAGTTATGTCCGAAAAACACTTGGCTAAAATCGAAATTTATCGATAAAAATATGATAAACTTGTATCGTCCCGCCACTACGAAAACTTATATTTCAAATATGAAGTGTCAAGCTTTTGTAGTCTCTGAGAAACAGGCGTTCATACAGACGGACAGACAGACGAACATGGCTTTATCGACTCGGCTATTGATACTGATCAAGAATATATATACTTAATGGGGTCGGAGATGCTTCCTTATGCCTGTTACATACTTTTGCACAAAACCATAATACCTCTTTTTCCCATTTTTAATGGGATCAGGGTATAAAAATCCGCGATTCCGGGCTCAAAGTACAATATACTTGATTAAAGTACGGTTTTTTCAATCCCGGAATTCTTAAATTAAGCCTATTATTAGCCTGAGTGTAAGCATATTCGGGCTTGACATTAAATGATAACGTGATTAATTATTGAGGTGGTATATAATAAAAAGGAATTTATGATTAAAGAAAGTTAAGTACTTGTTCTCGGGCGGAGCCGTTTTATTTGAAATTAAATCTGAGCATATATACAATTGTTTTTTTTTAGTGATATAGTTTTTGCTGTTAAACACAATCATGTTTCAATTTCACTATATTTAGAAAATTTATCTACCTCATATCAATTTGCATCATTTTAAAAATCTTACCGACTTGACCTCGCCGGGACTAGAACCCGGACCTTGTTTGGCCTGAGTGACTTTAAAAACACGACCGCACACGGAAAACCTCCTTGTGTATGTGTGTGGGTGTGTGACCGGGCACAACGAGAACTTATATTCAAAATATTAAGTCTCTATCTTTTATAGCAAGGGTGGGCAGCCAAATTTAGCAAGTGAGCCCGACAACAACATCTACAACAAACACCCAGTGTACAGGCACCTAACTGTTATTTTATTGCTTTGCGATCGCGGCTCGAGTCGAAGCATCGGCGCACACTTCATGTATTTTGTTTTTGTTTTCTCGGAAAAACGTCGCGGCGCAATGCAGATGTCCCGCGATCGCGGCTCGAGTCTAAGAATCGGCGCACACTTCATGTATTTTGTTTTTGGAATCTCGCCGACGGCGCACAAGCGACTTGCAGGCGCCGATTGTTAAAAAATAACGGAGTGAGCTCAGTGAGCTCCGTCAGCCACTACGCGCCCACCCTTGTTTTATAGTATCTGAGATCAGCGTAGTGCCGGGACAAGACCAGTTATCGATAAATTTCGATTGCAGACAAGTGATTTTTACGCATAACTTGAAAGTCATAAGAGATAGAGACTTCATATTTAGAATTTAAGTTTAAGTATTGCCGTTTGCATGTATGGATGCAAACAACTAATTGTGAATGAATGTAAGACCTGGGTTCAGGGTATATCCTAGTCGGACACTCTCGACTAGAGCACTCTTACTTGTATAAGCAGAAGTGTTTCACTGTTCAGCGTAACAATTTTAATATATTAAGCGACTGCAAGGGTATACTACTTTCGGAGTGCCGAAGGAAGCCTTTTTTCTCTTTTCTTTTTCGTTCATTGCATATATATATGTACAAATGTGTAGTTTGACAGTTTCTTTTATTTGTAACTAGTTTTGTGCGGTGCGGCCGTGAGGTAATGCTTCTCGAACAGCCAGTTGTTTTGTAATGAGATGAGATTGTGTTACACTGCAGCGATACGAATATGTGAAACGGTAACAGTAACTTAGTACCCGTAATAATTGTTTGCTGTCTCTTTCGTTGTTCAACAAAAACGTCAGGATCTCTTGACATCTTGAATTTAGGCTTGATTCACGGCCATGCCGATTGTGTTTGAGACAGCCAAGCGGGACCATGTCACCAAAGTTCGTGTGTTATAAGCTTGGATCACAGTAATCCTCGGGATGCACAGTTAGCCGGATTGTCGCCAGATCGAACGTGTTGCTATATGCCACGGGGGCAAGTCTCCAATATTTCCGCCGTTCTGTTGCAGACATAGGTATTCCAATTGCGTGGTGGTACGGATAGCCAATGGAGAACTATTTCAGAATCTGACCTGCAATAAATTCTGTAAATAGGAACAATTAGTGAGGTTTTGACAAGAACAAACAATATAGTCAACAGTGATCAGTGTCACAATATAACCCGCTTCCGTTTGGACACGACTGTATACGACTGCAGCGTAAGCCTGCGAGGACGCATCAGCAAGTCCGGTAGCTTGATCTGTTGATATGGCGCTGCTATATAGCGAGGTACCTGGGGCAACGATAATTCGGAAAGTTCGTTCATAAAGGTTTGCCAACGCGCACATAGAGTGTAAGTAAGCTCATCGTCAAGGCTTATGGTACATGTCCAGCTGTCTTGGAATAAAATCTTTAACATAACACTGGCCGGCGCAACGAGACGAAGCGGATCATAGATTCTATATAATTCAGACAACAGCATTCGTTAAGTTGGCGTTTGTTTGGCTTGTTGTGTCTGAATTTTGATGGATCGCTGCATGGTGCATAATTGATCGCTGCATGCATCAAGACCGTGTACAGATTATTGTACACTGCTGCGGCTTTCATCTGAATAGGCTGAAATTCACAAAATTCATTTGGAAATGTGTTTAACAAGGACCAATAATTCGAAGTCCATTTTTTTTTTAATTGACTTATTATTAATTTCTGTGATGTACTAACGAACAGTATATTCAAGTGGCCCAACGATACCAAGCAAGAGCTTGTTAACGCGCGGACACAGGCAACATGCAACCCACCTCCCGCCCAACCGAACGTGGGGCGCGCCGCAAAACGTGCGGTTGCGAAGGTCGCGAAAGAAGAACAGAAAAAATCCAAGTATACGTTCTACCATTCAAGATAAATACAACAAATAAACATAAAATACTTATAAGTTAGACAGATGATGTAAGAGTTAAGTTTTAAGAGAAGGAATAGAATTAATTATTATGTAGAAAAGGTTATTAAAATTAGAGCATAAAATCCGAAAAGGGTTGTGGGTAGCATAGTTAGCATTACAGGCTTGAAGAGTAAGCGGGAGAAAGTTTCTAGTACTTCTGATCAGAACAGCAAAACTAGTTTGGCTAATTAATTCGATGAACCTTGTATAAGGGACACCATATATAAGACCCATACTCAAGAATAGAGCGAACAAGTGAAGCACAAAGAGTCTTAGTAACGTAGGGATCATCAAATTCTTTCGACCAACGCTTAATGAAACTTAAGACACCAAAGGCTCGATTAGGGGCAGAAAAAATATGCTTGTCCAACTTAATCTTCGGATCTAAGAGGATACCCAAATCATTAACTGACTCAATTCGTTCAAGTGGTTTTCCATTAAGAACATAATTATTTAGGGGCATTCGCCTATAAAAAGACATTACGTTGCATTTACCACAATTAAGATTTAATAAATTTACCTGACACCAGGTTCGAAAACGGTGAAGATCAGTTTGCTACCTTTGACCCGATACAAAGTCAGTAGACGAAAAACAAAGTTTAATATCATCGGCATACATCAGCACCAGAGAGTGTGTTATCACCGAAGGAAGGTCATTAATAAACAATGTAAATAACAAGGGAGTACCTTGCGGTACTCCGGACGTGACCTGAACAGACTTGGAGACTAATCCTTTAAAAAAGACTTTGGGATCTTAAACTTAGATAATTGGAGATCCAAAGAATTATGTTTTTTGGAAATCCCTGAAGATGAAGTTTGTGAAGTAAAAGATAATGATTAACGGAATCAAAAGCCTTACTCAAATCGGTGTAAATAACATCTGTTTGCATTTTATTTTGAAACCCCTTCATAACAAAAGAAGTGAATTCAAGTTAGTTAGTGGTAGTTGATCTATTTTCCATAGACCCATGCTGGCAGGGTGAATTTATAGATCGACAAAGATGTTGCAGTTGAGAAGCTATTAATTTCTCAAAAATCTTAGGAATAGCAGACAATTTAGAAATACCTCTATAGTTGTGAACGTTAGACGTATGGAGAGGAATAATAAATGATTCTTTCCACATTACAGGAAGAGAGCACAACTCCATGGATAGATTAAAAAGCTTATAAGACCTCCAGCACAGTACTTAAGCACGCAGTCTGGTAGTCCATCAGGTCCCGGTGAGAATACTGGCTTAATGGTTTTAAGATCACTTAATAGCGCTCTTTGCGTTATCAAAGGTCCAAAAATGCAATTAGAGACATTTACATTATAACGACAAAGCGGAACCAATTGAAAATTTGGGGAACTATAAGATGTCTGAAAAAATTCAGCAAATAAATCGGCGATTTATTCAAAAAATACGGTTGATGGAAGTGTTGATGATTTACGCTTCGCATTATCGAAGTTATAAAAAAGGATCCCGCAGTAACCTGCAACTTCTAAGGTAAGGACAGAGAAATTGGATCGCGCAATCAAGTAGTTAGAGAAATCTAAGAAAGAGACAGTTTCCTTGAACTTCTTGTACAATTTTGACTTTCTTTTTATCATGTAAGTAAATTCCCATGAAACCAAATTGGTTTGTTAGAACTACGCGAATTACGAACCGGGACACATAAATCAAATAATGAGCTTAAAGTTGAGTAAAAAATCATGATTGCGCTTTCCATGTCCCTACACCTGTAAAGCCGAGACCAGTCAGTCTGGGCTAAAAGCTTTGTTAGTTCAATAAAATCGAAGAGGTGGGCTCATCAATCTATCAACACTTCCAAAGTTGGGTGTTAGTGATCTTCAGAAAGGATTATAAGTTTAATACGGGAGACAGATAAGAGGGTGGGATCCAAAACAAAAATCAGATCAAGCATTTTCTGTACAGAATTCGGGATAGCATTGATTTGACACAATGACATCCCAAATAAATTATCAAGAAAATCATGTTGGGTCGTGGGAGTCAATACATTTGAGTCTGCACTAGAAATCCAAGCAGTCTCAGCAATATTGAAATCGCCAAGAACAAAAAGAAAATCAATATCAGAAAGCATAGATGATACAGAGTGTATAGCAGAAAAATGCGAAGAATATACAGAGTTGTCTGCAGAAGGGGCAATATAAGAATAAGTTAAGAATAAGCAAATGGTATATGGTTCACCAACAAGTATACTTTATATTAGTTCTAAATCGGACGACTATATCTTATAGCTGTCATAGGAACCATCGGTCTGAAATATTGATTTAAATAAGAAAATTAATTTTTAAATGTAGCATTCTCATTTTCTGGAATACATCTTTTTGTATAAGCAAGAGTGTTTCATTGTTCAGTATGAAAATTGGAATAACTGAAGGAGATTTACGATGCACAATTCACGAATTAACGTTAGTCAAAATGGCTGCACCTCTTATTTTAAAAACATTTTTGGGTTTTTTAAATTTTGACAAAACGAAGTTAGTTCTAGATATCTAATTTTAGAAACAAAAATAAATAATTCTGCATATACATTTTTATGACAACTTTAATATTTTAGGGACTGTATACTTTTTGAATTTTATATTACAACTACATTCAATTAACATTGCATACCACTGTAGACAGTAGTACACAGCTACAATAATTGTATTATTCATATATTATTAATACACTTAATATAATAAACGGACTAATACCATAAATATTAAGAAAGCAAAAATAAAATGTGACCGATCACAGCACAAGTTAAGGTTATTTTTCAAACATTTAAAAATAATGTATGTACCCTGTACTCGTGGACACTCACTCTCGGTTAGTGCTTTTAACTATTTTTATACCCTGATCCCATTAAAAATGGGAAAAAGGGTATAATGTTTTTGTGCAAAAGTATGAAACAGGCATAAGGCAGCTTTTTCGACTTAATATTCGAAATATAAGTTCTCGCAGTGCCGAAACAAGACCAGTTCATCATTTTTTTTCGATATCTCGTTTCGTTTTCAGACCATTGCTTTTTAGGTATAACTTGAAAGTTATAAAAGGTAGTGGCACTTAGTTTGGTATGTATATTCTATTCCTATAGCATACAGAAATAAAAAATATTTTACTTTTTTGATACCTCCCCCGATCTCAGAGAAATCGAAAAATACGTATTTTAGAGGTATGATCTTCGGATTTAACATAGTGTCACATTTTTATGACATCTTTATATCCTACGCGCGCAGCAGCAGCCCGTGTTTGTATGAGTGTGTGTATGTGTTTCTATGTATAAATACAGATAAAGAACTATGAATGTAAGAACTGGGTTTAGGGTATATCCGAGTCGGGCACTCTCGACTAAAGCACTATTACTTGTTTAAATTTAGCAAATGCGGTATGTGTATTAATTTCATAAATATTATTTTCCAGAACTAGTTCTATGCCACGCTCTATGCCATATCATCCTCCAGCTACCAGTGGACCAAGTGGTTGGCCTACCAAGTCTGATACAGCTCTGGAAAACGCGCGTCGTGAAGCAGAGGAACGGGAACGAGAGCGTGAGATCCGAGAACGCGAGCAGAGGGAACGAGATAGACATAGACGAGAACGCGAAGAACGCGAACGCAAAGAAAAAGAAGAAAAAATAAAACGCGAGCAACAGGAGCGTGAACGAGAACGAGATCGTGAGCGCAAGGAACGCGAACGTCGTGAAATAGAACGCCGCGAAATTGAACGTGAACGTATGCTCCAGCAACAGCGGATCAACGAAAGCAACAAGCAGGCAGCAGCTGTAGCCTCCTCATCTACACCTCGGGATCGCTCACCTCATCGTAGCATTGGTGAGCATAGCACGGAGACACGCATAAAGGAAGAACATCCCCGTACAAAAGAGGAGCAAGATGTGATGCTTATGCGTGCATCGGCGGCAAATGGAGCTGGAGATCCACGCTATCATAACTCTTCGTTAGTAGCTGCTCAGGCGAATGCAGCCGTTGCTGCTGCACATCATCATGCTAATTTCATGGTAACAGGACGTCATGGATTACCGCCTGCAGCATCGCATCTTTCACGCAACATGATGCCACCTACATTGGGCGTCAGTGGTTCACTAACACATTTTGCTCCGCCTGGCCCTCCGACGTGGGGTATTGATCCATATCGTGATCCTTATGCTCCCATTTTACGATATAACCCCATAATGGAGGCTGCATTTCGGCATGAAGCTGAGGAGCGTCACAAGGCTTTAAGCATGTATGCAGCGCAATCGGCCGCTCATCTGCGAGGTAAAGAGCCAAGTCCCATACCTCCACCATCAGTAGGTCCTTTGGGTCCGCCTCCAACACATCTTCGAATGCAGCCATCTCCCGCTGTCAGCGTTATTGCAACATCAAGTGCACCACCGTCTTCACAAACTTCACAACCACAATTGGCTACAATCGGAATCGGGAAGGGTCTACCACCGCCAGTAATGAGCATGACAGTACAACACATGATAACAGGCGATCCTCTAAGTCATCCCGTGACATCTAAAATGGAAACAGATCACACCATAGGCATTGTAGTAAGTGCATCTGGTGCAGGTGCTAGCCATACCACTGCATCTGGAAACGTCCTAGGCACACAACCAGCACCACCAGTAACGTCAAGTCGATGATAAGCCACTACGCAACTATAAATATCTGTTCAAATGTATCGAAATTTTAAAAATTTCAATTAGTTTTCCCCAATGTCAATATTTTATATACTATACTCTTTCATCCTACCTCTAACCATAACACCGATAGCCTGGAAAAACACCAGATAGTGAGCGCATCGCTTTTGTAATATAAACAAATAAAAGGAATTATTTATTTATTTAATTTTAATGTGAAAGGGTAAAAATGTCTATGTTAAAAGGTAGGATAAACTTTGATCTAACCAGCATTAAGAGGGAGATGGTTGAAAGACTCATTTCGACTCGCTATGCGAGTCATGACTTTTCGCAACAAGTTTGCTTCCCACTTACGTCTACCCACAGCGACAGATGGCAAATCATACATACTCGTATATTTATTAATATTACTTTATTCTTATTAAAATCACCGAATACCTATTAACTTAAATTAGATATTTAAGTTTGCATATGCAAGTATAAAGTTAAAGCATTTGTATTATTTGTATAATGTGAAATTTAAATGGACACACGAGTCACTCGAGGACATACATATACACAGCTGTACATACATAGACATGCGGACATACATTATATACATATACATACTTAGAAATAAACAAAACGCTAATAACTCATAAATACAATTGTTGTATGCTATCATCTAGAAACTTGTGGAATCATACCATTCCAATCGTGCATTATATATTTTTTTTCCAGATGCAATTTCATGTATGCCGATAATGTATATAGTTTTGAAGAAAATAAAAATAGAAACATTGCTAATAACTGAGAAAATGTATTTTTATTTTTAAATGAAACAGTGGTTTCTTGATTGCCAGAAATTTTTAATAATTGCTTTAAAAAAAAAAAACATTGAAGCAGCAAAATATAGCCAGAACAGCCACCACAAATTTCTTATGAATAATAAGCTCCTAAATCCAAAAAAAAAAAGAAAAAATAATGGGAGTATGTAACAGGCATAAGAAGCATCTGTGACCCCATAAATTATCTATCTACATATATAAAACAGTTCGTACTGATTGGTGATGTCGATCAACGCAGGGCCTAATATCAAAGTAGTTTTCTCTTAGTCTGAAAGTGCGTACTAAGATGCGATTATGGAAAATTCTATACGCAAGCTGGAAAAATCGTTGTATGCAACTTTTTCGGTTGTAATCTGATTGGGTTCAAACTTATTTTTAAAGATCATTATAAAAATTCATTAAAAACTGTACACCGATTTTTGGAAAATGCACCCCCCTGGGAGGAAAATTCGGGTTAAGGTTGTATGGGCAAAAAATGAATTTTCATCCGATTTTCTTCAAACTTATTTTCGAAGCTGTACAAAACAAAATATTAAGAATGTGATTTTCCAATTTTTTATAATCGACCCTTAAAGTCGGAAAATGCCGGGAAAACTTTTGTAAGAAACTGTTTTGATTTTCAGCCGATCAGCTTCAAACTCATCATCAAAGCTACATATACAAAAGTATAGAAAACATGACTTTTACATTTTTGAAAAACCACCCCCAAAGTCAGAAAATGGCGGGAAAACTGTTTTATGAAACTGTTATGTTTTTCACCCGATCAGCTTCAAACTTTTTTTCAAAATTTTACATAGAAAATATTAACAACGTGATTTTCAAATTTTCAGTTATCACACAAGTTAGCGGAAAATTTTTGCAGAAAGATGGGATTCAAAATCATTTTTAGAGATCTGTATTTAAATTCCAAAAAAAAACGATATTCACATTTTGTGGTTAATCCGCACACTTGCGTGGAAAATACGGGAGGTAGATTTTCAATACTCGACCGATTAATTTCGCTGTTCATAAAGACGGGGCACCGCACGCCGGTAAATGCTAGTATATATATAAAACAGTTCGTACTAATTTGCGATTCGTGATCAGCTTAGAGCCAAAAACAGAAGAGCTGAAATTTTAACAGGAGCTTCCTCTAAGAATGTAATGGCGTACTAAGATGCAATTTTGGACAATCTATAAAAAAAACTGTTGTATCCTTCTTTTTTTTGTTCTTAAAACCGATCGGCTACAAACTTTTATTCAAAGATCATTGAGATGAAAATTGGGTTTCTATGGGCAAAAAATTAATTTTCATCCGATTATTTGCAAACTTATTTTCAAATCTCTCATAACAAAATATAAACAGCGTTAACGGAAAACTGTTGTTTGAAACTTTTCTATTCTTCATTTGATCAGCTTCAAACTTAATTTCAAAGCTCTACGTAGCAAAATATTAACATGACTTTCAAATTATGGAAAATCATCCCGCTAAAGTCGGAACATGCCCGGAAATCTGTTGAATAGATTTTTTTTGGTTTTCATCCGATCAGCTTCAATCTTATTTTCAAAACTCTACATAACAAAAAATTAACAACGTGAATCAGAAATATTGGCGGAACAAAAACATTTTTATTTTCTATTCGATTATATTCAAAATCATTTTCAAAACTCTGTATGGAAATACCATAAAAACGATATTAATTTTGTGGAAATTCCACACACATTCGTGGAAATTGGGAATGGTAAATTTTCAATATTCGCGCAATTACTTTCAAACAAATTTTCAAGGCTATGCCTAAAAAAATTATAAACGTGATTTTTAAGTTTTGTAAATCCGTTGCATGGTCGTCAAATTTACGGATAACGGTTGTATTTTTTGGTTTTCCACCGCTCTAATTTGAAAACACGTTCTTCAAATGTGCTAAAATCTGCCTCCGAGGTACGAAAAGGAGATAAATCCGTTATATGAAACTTTTTTTTTGTATTTCACCCAATCGTGTTCAATTTAATCTATATATCAGCAATTCAAATTAATTTTTTTTTTTAAATTAAGCAGCTAATTATCCTACTGAATTCCTGAGTTAATTGGATTCGCCAGGAATGCCTACGTACATTGTACAGCTTATGGTCGGTATAGTGATAATCATATAACGAAAACTGAATTCATACGAAGTTTACAGACGAGGACAAAAAAAGTATTTACCGCCAAGCGTTACGATGAGCGTGTTGAAAATTCAAATAAACCATTTTCAAACGAAGCGATTTTCTATACCCAAAATGCGGGGAAAATAAGAAAAAACCGTTGAATGAAACATTTTTTGTTTTTCATCTCATAGGGTTCAAACTAATTTTGCAGAAGTTTGCAACGCATATAAGGAAACACTTCCGACCCCCTAAAGTATAAATTTTTGATCAGGACGACAAGACGATCAATTTAGCTTTGTCCGTCTGTTTCCACGCAAACTAGTCTCTCAATTTCAAAGCTTTTTTGATGAAACTTGGTACATCAAAAAATATACAGCTGACATAGGAACGATCGTTCGAAATTTTTTGTTATATAAGAAAACTCGATTAAACTGACCATATATAGGTGTTAGCATTATTAAAGCATGCTCACAAAATTTTATCAAAATCAGAATACTATATCTTATAGCTGTCATAGGAACAATCTGTTGAAAAATGAGTCATTGTATGAACAACTTTTTTGTTTCTCAAACTATCTTAATTAAACTCAGTAATTGCAAGTTTTATTATATTTAATATAAATTGGATGAGTTTGGTCAAAATCGTACGACTATATCTTATAGCTGTCATAGGAACAATCGCTCTGAAATATTGATTTAAATAAGAAAATTAATTTTGAAGGTAGCATTGTCATTATCTTTTTGTATAAACAAGAGTGTTTCATTATATTTAGCATCTTCGGAGCGCCGAAGGTAGCCTTTCTTTCCCGTTTTACGTTCAATTATTTGGCATCACAATAACGAAAATTTGTTCAATCGTTGTTTTTACACTGTTGCACCACTGTGCGTGGTTTTGTTGCTCGGGTGCATTCTTATATTCACTTTCTATTGTTACTGTGCGCTTTTATGAGCAAAGAGAAATATTTTCGTGTTTTTCTTATCTTGATATTGGATCGCTTTGTTGTTGTTTTAGTTTTTTTTCTTCGTTTCTCTTAACCACTTAACTAAAACTCGTGCTTATATGATGTCATCCCGTCTGGTTTCTGTAGATTCCTAAGATATCCTGCTGACGAACCTGGCAGGATGCGTAGTCCACCGATGAATGTTCGTACAATTAAGTTCTTTTTAATTCGGCCGACCGCTGGTGTTAGCAGGAGTCTTTGGACGGCACGAATTATTTGTTAACCAACGCAAGATTACACGTATATGCGTTTTGCTGTGTGTAATCGCTTGCTTAGAAGTAGTTTTATTCTATCGCATGATGCGTCGTTGGTCCCTGCTCGGGCGTCAATTAATTGCAATTTATTTCATTAATTAAATTTGATTTTATTCATTCGACACGATAGT
This sequence comes from Drosophila maculinotata, assembly GCA_035045305.1. Classification (NCBI taxonomy): domain Eukaryota; kingdom Metazoa; phylum Arthropoda; class Insecta; order Diptera; family Drosophilidae; genus Drosophila; species Drosophila maculinotata. The sequence continues at coordinate 230,577 of JAWNPD010000188.1, read as the reverse complement.
GTGCTCAAGAATTAAATTTTAAGACTAACTTTACAATGCAGAGTTTGGCCCTAAGCTAGCCGTGGGTTATGATGTTGAGCGGCAGCACAGTCGGCTCGCAGCGACCATGGTGGAATTATAATAGTTTTCTATCTCTTTCTAACTCGCGCTAATGGTCACGCCGTCTCGTTCTGTTTACGTTTGAGCTGCTGCCTTCGTTTATGCCATGTATGTGTGCATTGTTTGTATACATATGATGATATTTTCGCTTCGTGTTGCCAAGTCAGCTTTTTTCACGTCAGATCTAGCTTTTTCGAATGTCAAACAGCGGGCGAAAATTGAAAACAGCGGGCAGCGGGAAATCTAGCTTGTTTTTAGTTAAGTCAGATTTTTTCAGCTTTTTATTAAATTGGCATCTCGGTGCTTATTATGCGATAGCATTGATCGATTATCAGTTCAAATGCACCTATGATTTGCCATTTCCATCTCTATGTTAATTTTTCCAACTCCAAATTAAAAAAATGCGCAAAAATTATAGCAAGATGCCAAAAGAAACATACAAGCAAAAAGTCCGCGAAGTTTGGTTTCAAAAACCGGAATTTAAAGACAGGATCCGCAAGGATGCATCGAATCACTAAGCATACAACACATAGAGGCGTCAAATCGACTAAAAAGTGGTTGCATACAATCCTTGCACTGGACGAGCCCAAGCAGCTTCGTGTGCTGCGACTGCGACACGAAGGCAAAGCGTAGCATTCAGGCAGAGAATATTCTTCTGGCGATCAGCGGCACACAGCGCCGAACTCATTGCTTGCTCTGGCTTCGCTGCCGCAACATCTATTTCGGCGCTCCGAAACGCTTGCATATATGCGAATTTGCGGCAACACATACATATATATTCAATCACAAGAAGACATGCGGCCATTGCTGTGAATTTCCGGCGTTGCCTTTTTTCTATAGTCGTTCGTTGCAAAACTTACTGGCAATTAACATTAAAAATCCATTAAGTCATAATTATTATTTATTGATTTAATACATATTATGTTATCAAAGAACTATCACCATTAATAACAATATCGTTTTTATTAATAGTTCAAATAAATATATTTATTTATTGGCAACTAGAGGCAGACACATAGAAAATTTAAATAACTGTTAGGAAATTAAAATTAATATTATAAAAAAGAGTAATAAGTTAAATATTTTTGGTAAGGGTATCTATGCGCTACTATTGAATGTTAATAAGTGTTAATTCTGTAATAAGTGATAAGTTAGGATTTTGTTTAAAATAAATTTTAAAATATCTTACATAATTATTTTTTACGCTTTCAACTATATTGGGGCATTGTGCAATGAAATGACCATTTACGCCGCATAGCATGTGCCAGGTGTTCTCTTCGGCTTGCTGCATTCTCGAGCAAAATGACCTCTAGCGTTAAACGACGACCTCTCAAGCAATGACGCTCGAGCTCTTTTACATTCTAGTCACCGCTTATGTTAACTTAATGTTATTTTATATTACAGAGTATATTATCGGTGTGACCATAACTAGGTTAAGATCATAATGTATAGCAAGTATTTAATAGCTTAAGTATTTATCCTACTACATTTGTTAGATCTACAAACAGTGGACATCACAAGGACTTAAAAAAATGAAATGAATTTATAAGTAATGATTTAAAAGAATGTATTAATAAATAATATAAAAATTCGGAACAAAAAGAAATGATTGAAACAACAACACCTTGTAATTATTTATGCATTGATAAATACGTTGATATTGAATTTGAAGGGTCGAGCTCTTTGAAAACCATGAATATGTCCCATGGATTAAAAATTCCAAACTTGCAGGAAGTGCTTCCTTACATGCGTGGCTCACATCTAATTGCACTGAATGGCAAACACATTTTACCAACAGAAGAGAAGATGAATCCTTTTTGAGCTCGGTGTAAACACTCTTATTGACCCCAATCATAACGCTGGCGTTATCGGTTCCAATACCGATCAGGTTGCTAGTGCTTAATTTCCAACGTTGGAGTTCGGTTTTAACACATTTAAATTGACAGGGCATCTCCACCTTCCAATGGGCATAAGTTTAAAAACGTTGACACCATTTGCAAACGTTTGAATGAAAAATAGTTGATTGCAATACCTGTGCACATTAAATAAAACATTTTTCATGAAAGGTGTAATTTTAATTTAATGTATAAATATTTACCAAGTAACTTTGTAGTGCAAATATCTGTTGACTCATCTAGCAACAAACTGAACTTTTCATCGCCAATGTCATCTCGCAATTCATCAAAAAAATGTGGCGCCGATGCACTTTTATATTTGTATCTGTTCCGCTGTCGTTACACATCTGTGAGCAAATATGGCTCAAATGATCTGCTGATTTTATAGCAGTATGTTGAGCAACAAATAGGCAAATAGCTGCTTCTTGTTTTGATGTTTTGGTTGTTGGCACCTTAGGAATGTTTAGTGTTGTTTGAGCTCTGTCACCAACAGCGCTCAAATGTCTTTTTTAAGCGGCATGTGCACATAGGTTGGAAACTTTTGCCGTAATATTACATTTGCAATAGCTGCAAAACATACGCGAAGAATTCGATGCATCCTTGCGGATCCAGTCTTTAAATTCCGGTTTTTGAAACCAAACTTTGTGGACTTTTTGCTTGTATGTTTCTTTTGGCATCTTTCTAGAATTTTCGCGTACTTTTTTAATTTAGAGATAGGAAAATTGCCAAATTGCGCTGTTTGTCGTGTGAGAGTCCACGGTGGGGACATCAGTATCTTAAGTGTTGTAAATGTTGTATTTTTATTCGACCATGGTTAGCACATGGCACTGTTCTTGTGTTGAAGAGAGTGTCGAACTCGGCGTGTGGTGGAAGCCGAAGAGACGCTGATCCAATTTGATTTTAGAGAATTTATTATTTGTTAACTTATACATAAATTCATATATTTCATAACTTAATAAATAGAGTCAATAAAATTAAATACTCGCTTCTCTCTTAATGAAAAAAATTTAATTTGAATTACTAAGAGCACTTGTTACAAGATTATAATAAGTGGAACTTATTAATTAAGTGAGGTGCTTGATTATTTGAACAGAGTGAGATTAAATCTAACTTGCTTCTGCAAGCGTATGCTTAGAGCTTACTGTCAAACATGCATCTAGATTCTAAAGAAGGCTCGGCTCCTTGTGTATAATTTTGGGAGCGAGCTTTGAAAGCTTTTTCTCTGATAGTTTGATTTATGTGTGAGCGTACTTTTAAGTGATCGCGTACATTGGAAATGTTTACAGCAGTTTATGTATTGGAATCAACAGCTTCGCAATCTGTGGGAATGTTTACAATAATTCATGCGTGGGGCTTGCGCCTTCCTTTTTATGTCTTGGCTTAAAATGATAGATCAGCAATTATGCAGCGGAAAGTTTTGAGGTGACTTATGCTTGACCATTCTGGCTTAGCTACAAACCAAATTAATTATGACTCAACTATTATGCAGTTCAGTTATTATGTGTGTGTGCGGGTACATATGGACGTTAGTATGTGTATGTGCTGAAACGTATGGCTACGTCACTCGCCCCTCCTTAGGCTGAGAGCTTCATCGCTCGATCAACAAGTAGCAAGAATGTCTGTTGCTAGGTCTCTGGTTTTGATTTGTTAATGTACAATAATGTTCTTACGATTACTAATTTTCTTATATTTAAACAGTATAAAATTGATAATAAAATTAGTAAAGTGGTTAATGTTATAGATAGGTATTTAAAATAATCATTTTTGATATTTTGTTTTTCAAAAATTTCTCTTCGACCCCATAAAGTATATATATTCTCGATCACTATCATTAGCCGAGTCGATCTAGCCATGTCCGTCTGTCTGTCCGTCCGTCTGTATGAACGCCTGTTTCTCAGAGACTACAAAAACTATAGACTTCATATTTGAAATATAAGTTCTCGTAGTGCCGGGTCAATACAAGTTTATCACTTGTTTTCGATATCTTAACCCGTTCAAAGGTTATCGATAAATTAAGATTCCAGATTAGTGTTTTTAACGTATAGCTTAGAAGTTATAAAAGGTAGAGGCACCAAATTTGGTATGTATATTTTATTATGGCATACAGAGGTGGAATACATTTCGCTTTTTGGATACCTCCCCCGGATCTCACAGAAATCGAAAAATACATAGTTTCAGAGGTGTGACCTTAGGATTTTACATAGTCTTACATTTATATGCCATCTTTATGTCCTACAAATTTCATTACGATCGGACAATAAAAAAGTTATTTACGATTCAATGTAACAAAGAGTGGGGCCGAAGGAAGAAGAAGAAGCAAAGTAATCGTATGACGCGCGCAGCCAGCAACCTGCAGCTTGTGTTTGTTTGTGTGTGTGTGTTTCAATGTATGAATTCAGGTAACGAATTATGAATGTAAGAACTGGGTTCGGGGTATCTCCTAGTCGGGCACTCTCGACTAGAGTACTCTTACTTGTTTTTATATAATTTTTACAATTATGGATTTTGATGATTTGATTGCCTTTTATGTTCACAATTTAGTTGTTACAGTTATGTTTTAAATTTGTTTCAGTTTCATTAAATGTTATGGGATATTAGGCTTTATGTGTTTAACAAAGGTTTGAGTATAGCTTAATGTAAATGTGCATGTGGTTTATAAGGGTATAATGGTTTTGTGCAAAAGTATGTAACAGGCATAAGGAAGCATCTCCGACCCCAAAAAGTATATATATTCTTGATCACTATCCATAGCCGAGTCGATCTAGCCATGTCCGTCTGTCTGTCCGTCCGTCTTTATTAACGCGCGTTTCTCACAGACTACAAAATCTGTAGACTTCATATTTAAAATATAAGTTCTCGTAGTGCTGGGTCAATAAAGGTTTATCATTTTTTTCGATATCCTAACCCGTTTAAAAGTTATCGATAAATTAAGATTCTAGAACAATGTATTTAAGGTACAGCTTAAAAGTTATAAGAGGTAGAGGCACCAAATGTGGTATGTATATTTTCCTATAGCATAGAGGATTTTAAATATATTTCACTTTTTGGATACCTCCGCCCCATCTTCTTATTTGAAATATAAGTTCACGTAGTGCCGAAACAAGACCAGTTTATCATTTTTTTCGACATCTCGTCCCGTTCAAAAGTTGCTGATAAATTTCGAATCCAGACCATTGTTTTTTTGGGTATTACTTGAAAGTCATAAAAGGCTGAGGCACTTAATTTGGCATGTATATTCTCCTATAGCATACAGAAGTCAAAAATATTTTACTTTTTTGATACCTCCCCCGATCTCCTAGAAATCGAAAAATACGTATTTAAGAGGTATGACCTTCGGATTTAACATAGTTTCACAGTTATATGCCATCGTTATATCCTACAAATTTCATTACGATCGGACAATAAACAAAGAAGTAATTTACAATGTTACATAATTTGAGGCCTATGGAAGAAGAAGAAGCAAAGCAATTGCATGATGCGCGCAGCAGCAGCCCGTCTTTTTATGTGTGTGTGTGTATGTGTTTCTATTTATAAATGCAGATAAAGAACTATGAATGTAAGAACTGGGTTCATTGTGTATCCTAGTCGGGCACTCTCGACAAGAGCACTATTACTTGTTTAAATTTACAAAATGCGCTATGTGTATTAATTTCTTAATATTATTTTCCAGAACTAGTTCTATGCCACGCTCTATGCCATATCATCCTCTAGCTACCAGTGGACCAAGTGGTTGGCTTACCAAGACTGATACAGCTCTGAAAAATGCGCGTCGTGAGGCAGAGGAACGAGAACGAGAGCGTGAGATCCGAGAACGCGAGCAGAGGCAACGAGATAGACATAGACGAGAACGCGAACGCAAAGAAAAAGAAGAAAAAATAAAACGCGAGCAACAGGAGCGTGAAAGAGAACGTGATCGTGAGCGCAAGGAACGCGAACGTCGTGAAAAAGAACGCCGCGAAATTGAACGTGAACGTATGCTCCAGCAACAGCGGATCAACGAAAGCAACAAGCAGGCAGCAGCTGTAGCCTCCTCATCTACACCTCGGGATCGCTCACCTCATCGTAGCATTGGTGAGCATAGCACGGAGACACGCATAAAGGAAGAACATCCCAGTAGAAAAGAGGAGCAAGATGTGATGCTTATGCGTGCATCGGCGGTAGCTGGACCTAGGGATCCACGCTATCATAACTCTTCGTTAGTAGCTGCTCAGGCGAATGCAGCCGTTGCTGCTGCACATCATCATGCTAATTTCATGGTAACAGGACATCATGGATTACCGCCTCCAGCATCGCATCTTTCACGCAACATGATGCCACCTACATTGGGCGTCAGTGGATCACTAACACATTTTGCTCCGCCTGGCCCTCCGACGTGGGGTATTGATCCATATCGTGATCCTTATGCTCCCATTTTACGATACAACCCCATAATGGAGGCTGTATTTCGGCATGAAGCTGAGGAGCGTCACAAGGCTTTAAGCATGTATGCAGCGCAATCGGCCGCTCATCTGCGAGGTAAAGAGCCAAGGCCCATACCTCCACAATCAGTAGGTCCTTTGGGTCCGCCTCCAACACACCGCTGTCAGCGTTATTGCAACATCAAGTGCACCACCGTCTTCACAAACTTCACAACCACAATTGGCTACAATCGGAATCGGGAAGGATCTGCCACCGCCAGCAATGAGCATGACAGTACAACACATGATAACAGGCGATCCTTTAAGTCATCCCGTAACATCTAAAATGGAACCAGATCACACCATAGGCATTGTAGTAAGTGCATCTGGTGCAGGTGCTAGCCATACAAATGCATCTGGAAACGTCCTAGGCACACAACCAGCACCACCAGTAACGTCAAGTCAATGATAAGCCACTACGCAACTATAAATATCTGTTCAAATGTATAGAAATTTGAAAAATTTCAATTACTTTTCCCCAATGTCAATATTTTATATACTATACTCTTTCATCCTACCTCTAACCATAACACCGATAGCCTGGAAAAACACCAGATAGTGAGCGCATCGCCTTTGTAATATAAACAAATAAAAGGAATTATTTATTTATTTAATTTTAATGTGAAAGGGTAAAAATGTCTGCGAGTCGTGACTTTTCGTAACAAGTTTGCTTCCCACTACCCGCAGCGACAGATGGCAAATCATACATACTCGTATATTTATAAATATTACTTTTTCCTTATAAGAATCACCGAATACCTATTAACTTAAATTAGATATATAAGTTTGCATATACAAGTATAAATTTAAAGCATTTGTATTATTTGTATAATGTGAAATTTAAATGAACACACAAGTCACTCGAGGACATAAATATACACAGCTGTACATACATAGACATGCAGACATATACATACTTAGAAATAAACAAAACGCTAATAACTCATAAATACAATTGTTGTATGCTATCATCTAGCAACTTGTGGAATCATACCATTCCATTCGTGCATTATCTTTTTTTTCCAGATGCAATTTCATGTATGCCGATATGTATATAGTTTCGAAGAAAATGAAAATAGAAACATTGCTAATAACTGAGAAAATGTATTTCTATTTTTAAATGAAACAGTGATATCTCATTTTTAATAATTGCTTTAAAAAAAAAAAAAACAATGAAGCAGCAAAATTTAGCTATAACAGCCACCACAAATATGTTATGAATAATAAGATACTAAATCCCAAAAAAAAAAAAAAAATAAAATGGGAGTATGTAACAGGCATAAGAAGCATCTCTATCTATCTATATATATATATATATATATATATATATATATAAAACAGTTCGTACTCATTTGCGATTGCTGATCAGCGCAGAGCCCAAAACAAAAGAGCTAAAGAACTGAAATTTTAACAGGAGCTTTCTGTTAGAACGTAAGTGCGTACCAAGATACAATCATATATATTTAATAACAGATTGGCTTCAAACTTTTATTCAAAGATCATTGCTAAAATTTAGATGAAAATTGGGTTTGTATGGGCAAAAAAATAATTTTCATCCGATTATTTGCAAACTTATTTTCAAAGCTCTCAAAAGCTCTAACAAAATATAAACAGCGTAAACTGAAAACTGTTGTTTGAAACCTTTCTATTCTTCATTTGATCAGCTTCAAACTTAATTTCAAAGCTCTACATAACAAAATATTACCAACGTGATTTTAAAATTTTAGAAAATTCCGAAATATTGGTGGAACAAAACTTTTTTATTTTCTATTCGATTATTTTATTTTTTTTTTTTTTTTGATACATATTTATTATTGTGTTCGTATAACTTAAAATACTTTCACATTTTTTAAGTAAAACACAAAGGAGACAAACAAACAGACCCTCAGAACAAGTGGAGGGAAAATGATTAAAATAAATAGTTAGCCGTAGCTATGTTATGTAGAAAGTACTTTGGGTAAGAGACAACAAGGACGGAGCTAAATATCCGGTAAGAGTCGGCCCACAGGTGAGCGCCCAATTATCCAATTATCCGCTGCATGAATTCTTTTCAGACGACGTCTCCTAAGCGGTCTAGCCAGACGAACTGCTAGTACATGGATAATTAGCCTGTCCCAGTAACGTGAAGCAAAGTTAGAAATGGCTGAACAGACTGGCTGTATCCGCAGATCTCTATAGATAGTGCTGTTACGAACAATCGGAGGGGCATCCGCTAAGCGCCTTACAATTTTGCTTTGACATGACTCAATAAGTTGAAGGGAGGAGGAGCATGCGGTACCCCAGCTGTTGATACCCCAAGTAAGAGTGGGGACCACGATAGCTTTGAATAGCCGGACCTAAGCTGCAAGTGACAGTCCACTCTTTGGCCTAAGCAGCCATTCCATCTGTCGACACTTGGATACAGCAGCAGCACGCGTTCGCAAAATGTGGGGCTTCCAAGTTAGCCGTCGGTCTAGGATCAAACCAAGATATTTAACGTTAGCCGAATGCCTTATGCGAACACCGTCGAGAGTCAAACGAGACGTGTTGAGACGATTTAATGAAAAAGTGGCATGCTGAGTCTTGAGAGGATTGACCGCTATGTTCCATCTTGAGGCCCATTCTTCAAATTCATCCAAGAACCCTTGCACTAACAGGGACGCATGCCTTCTACAAGAGCTAGTTGCCAAGAAAGCGGTGTCATCAGCATAAGTTGCAGTAAGAGTCCTCCGGCTGCGCAAAGAAGGAAGATCATATGTATAGATGGTATAAAGGATAAGTCCCAACACACTCGCTTTAGGGACTTCAGCTAGGATCCTTCTTGAGGTGGACTTAGTATCCCGGGCATCCACTTGGAATGTTCTCTCCAAAAGAAATGAATGGAGTAGTCGGTAGTAAGCGGGGGGAAGGATGGGCTTGAGCTTAAAAAAGAGGCCATCATGCCAAACACGATCAAAAGCTTGTTTAACGTCCAGAAAAACGCCAGAACAGTATTTACCTTCCTCGAAGGCACACATGATATGATTAACCACACGATACATCTGCTGAACAGCACTATGAATACTTCTGAACCCAAACTGGTGATCAGGGATTGTTTGCTCAAAAGAATCAACTGCCATTAAACGTCTCAAGAGCAAACGTTCGAACATTTTGGAAAACGTGGGAAAAAGACTGATGGGTCGATAAGCATCAGCAGATCGGAGATTGACATCCTTTTTCGGGATCATAATAACGTTGGCGTGTTTCCATTGGCCAGGGAAAATAGCATACTTCAGCATAGCATTGTATATGCACACCAGCTTAGCAGTGGCTGCCTCCGGTAGCGCTTTAGCCACTTTTCCATCAATTCCGTCATGACCGGGCGCTTTGTTTGGCTTGAGACGTTTGATCTGAAACGCAACCTCCTGAAAGTTAATGGGCGGGATGTCAATATCAGGTCCAGAAGCAACGCCGACAAAGGCTAATGTATCCTTTTCTCTAACTCATTTGCGAACTCTTCGGCTATGTCTTTATCAGATTTAGCCCATGTGCCGTCACAGCGAAGCAGTGGAAGTTTGCGTGTCGGCTGCCTCTTTAGTCTCCGCGTACATTTCCATAACGCAAAGCCTCGGTCTTGCGATTATTTTCAAAATCATTTTCAATAATCTGTATGGAAATAGCATACAAACGATATTCATTTTGTGGAAATCCCACACACATTCGTGGAAATTGGGGAAGTTAAATTTTCAATATTCGTCCAATTACTTTCAAATTAATTTTCAATTTTTAAGTTTTGTAAATCCGCTGCATGGTTGTCAAATTTACGGATAACGGTTGTATTTTTTGGTTTTCCACCGCTCGAAAACACGTTCTTCAAATATGCTTAAATCTGCCACCGAGGTACGAAAAGGAGATAAATTCGTTATATGAATCTTTTTTTTGTATTTCACGCAATCGGGTTCAATTTAATCTATATATTAAACAATTCAAATTAATTTTTTTTTTAAATTTGAACAATAATAAGAATGATTTAATCATTCTGCTCGGTGGCTTTTATTCAAGTCGATGGATTGCAAAACCGATCCAGATTAAGCAGCTAATTATCCTACTGAATTCCTGAGTTAATTGGATTCGCCAGGAATGCCTACGCACATTGTACAGCTTATGGTTGGTATAGTGATAATCATATAACGAAAACTGAATTCATACGAAGTTTACAGACGAGGACAAAAAAAAATTCAAATAAACCATTTTCAAACGAAGCGATTTTCTATACCCAAAATGCGGGGAAAATAAGAAAAAACCGTTGAATGAAACATTTTTTGTTTTTCATCTCATAGGGTTCAAACTAATTTTGCAGAAGTTTGCAACGCATATAAGGAAACACTTCCGACCCCCTAAAGTATAAATTTTTGATCAGGACGACAAGACGATCAATTTAGCTTTGTCCGTCTGTTTCCACGCAAACTAGTCTCTCAATTTCAAAGCTTTTTTGATGAAACTTGGTACATCAAAAAATATACAGCTGACATAGGAACGATCGTTCGAAATTTTTTGTTATTTAAGAAAACTCGATTAAGCTAACCAAATATAGGTGTAAGCATTATTAAAGCATGCTCACAAAATTTCATCAAAATCAGACCACTATATCTTAAAGCTGCCATAGGAACAATTTGTTGAAAAATGAGTCGTGGTATGAACAACTTTTTTATTTCTCAAACTATATTAACCAAACTCAGTAATAGCAAGTTTTATTATATTTTATATAAATTGGTTGAGTTTGGTCAATCGGACGAAATATCGGTCTGAAATATTGATTTAAATAAGTAAATTAATTTTGAAGTAAGCATTGTCATTCTCTTTTTGTATAAACAAGAGTGTTTCATTATATTAAGCAACTTCGGAGCGCCGAAGGTAGCCTTTCTTTCCCGTTTTACGTTCAATTATTTGGCATCACAATAACGAAAATTTGTTCATTCGTTGTTTTTACACTGTTGCACCACTGTGCGTAGTTTGGTTGCTCGTGTGTATTCTTATATTCGTTTTCTATTGTTACTGTGCGCTTTTATAAGCAAAGAGAAATATGTTCGTGTTTTTCTTATATTGATATTGGATCGCTTTGTTGTTGTTTGATATATAAAAAAAGTTAAATCTGGGGGTGTTTAAAAAGAAAATTGGTCCAACATTTGTTGCAAGGATTGGGGAAAACCCAGAAAAACCCAATGAGACCAGCAATTAATTAGTGTTAGGGGTTAATGATTTAAATGGGTAAGTAAGAGTAAGATTAGACTAAAACAATAAATATTATAGGTGGGTGATCTCTGACCCAGCGGAGATAGATAAGTATAGACGACTTTACAACATTTCAGAATAATGAATTATATCATTTGCAAAGAACACGAATTGGATTGTGCATAGCATAATCAGTCGTGCATGAAGATAAGACAAAAGGGACAAAGTTTCTAGTAGGTCTACTAGGAACAGAAAAATTAAGGCGACCTAAAAGAGAAGAGGAGTCAATGTCGCCGTTAATTAACTAATGCAGGAAGACAACACCAAGGGCTGCTCTATGGTTAATTAGCGACGGAAGATTAATGAGTAAAAGGCGACTGGAGTACGATGGCAAACGGAGAATAGGACGGACCAAGGAGACGTTAAGAAGTTTGGTTGTGAAAGGATCGTTAAATTCTTTCGACCAACGTTTAATGAAACCCAGTACACCTCTGGCTGCATTAATGATAGATGAAATATGGAGATTAAAGCTCAACTTCGTATCAATAATAACTCGAAGATCTTTATCAGTAAAAATACGTTGCAATAAAATATTGTCAATCGTATAAGTGGTTAAATTGGGTCTAGAACTACTGAAAGTCATAAACATGCATTTTGAACAATTAAGATGCAATTCGTTGGCCGAACACCAAAGCTGCATAGCGTTCAAATCATCTTGTAGATGAGTCTAACACATTCACATCATCTGCGTACATAAGAATGCGAGAATGTGACAAAATAGAAGGCAGATCATTTATAAAAAGAGTAAAGGTCCAAGATGAATACCTTGAGGCACACCAGAAGTATCATGTACCGTTTTCGTGGTAGTTGACCTAAGCAATACTTTTTGAGTCCCACCATTTAAATAGGAGGAAGCCCAATCCAGAAAAGATGGAGGGAATCCTAAGCAATCAAGCTTATACAGCACAAGTTCGTGGTTGACAGAGTCAAATGCTTTACTTTTGCATTTTCATAAGAAATGCATCATTTACAAGGGAGGTAAATTCAAGCAGATTGGTCGTAGTGGACCGACTCTTAACAAAACAATGCTGGGCAGGGGAGAAAATCGACTTACAGAGATGTTGCAAAGTCGAAGTTAAAAGTTTTTCAAATAATTTAGGGATGGCTGATAGCTTTGCAATGCCTCTGTAATTAGAAATATCAGACTTCCCACCTTTTTTGTGGAGAGGAATGATGAAAGATTCCTTCCAAATAGATGAAAAGACTGCAGAGTCAAGGGATAGATTAAAAAGTTTTAGCAACGGTTGAAGTAGGGACTTACAGCACTCCTTGAGCACACAACTAGGGATGTTGTCTGGCCCAGGAGAGAAAGAAGATTTTACTGATTTAAAAGCAGAAAGAAGTGAGTCATCCGTGATGGCAGGATTAAACAATAGGTTCGAAGGTGAAATATTATAAGGATACGAAGTGTAAGTATGGGGGACAGAGGAATATGTTGAGTGGAAAAAGTTGGCAAATAGGTCAGAAGCAGCAGAGTCGCTGCTAGCTTTTTCTATCCCAAGAAAAAAGGATGAAGGCAAATTTGACGATTTGCGCTTTGAATTAACAAAGTTGTAAAATTGCTTAGTAATCCTGATCCTGAGTTAACTGTCATTTGCAACGAGTAAGGTAATTCTCGTAGCACTGGGAGTTAAGAAGGAAAAAATTGGACTTGGCTACTGAATATTTGGACAAATCAACACTAGAACCAGACTTCTTATACTTTTTAAAACACTTAGATTTACTGTTTTTTAAGTAAGAGAGTCGTGGTGCAAACACCAACGGGGGCTTGCCTCAAGCAGACGAACGGATAACTGTCATTTGCAACGAGTAAGGTAATTCTCGTAGCACTGGGAGTTAAGAAGGAAAAAATTTAACTTGGCTACTGAATATTTGGACAAATCAACACTAGAACCAGACTTCTTAAACTTTTTAAAACACTTAGATTTACTGTTTTTTAAGTAAGAGAGTCGTGGTGCAAACCATGGTGGCTTGCCTCAAGCAGACGAACGGATATATTTCGGAATGCAATGTGCTAACTAGTCGAAAACCCAACAACGAAAACGTCGCCGCGAGCCGACTGCGCTGCCGCTAAACATCATTAATCACAGCTAGTTAGTAAGTCTTAAAATTTAATTCTTGAGCATACTATCGTGTCGAATGAATAAAATCAAATTTAATTAATGAAATAAATTGCAATTAATTGACGCCCGAGCAGGGACCAACGTCACGTCATGCGATAGAATAAAACTACTTCTAAGCAAGCGATTAAACAATATAGCAAAACGCCTATACGTGTAATCTTGCGTTGGTTAACAAATAATTCGTGCCGTCGAAAGACTCCTGCTAGCACCAGCGGTCGGCCGAATTAAAAAGAACTTAATTGTTCGAACATTTATCGGTGGACTACGCATCCTGCTAGGTTCGTCCGCAGGATATTTTAGGAATCATGAACAGTATTTCTTTTGATTCTGACATTATCGCTTTTTTAGAAACTTGGTTAATTTCCACTGTGTCTGACTGCGAAATTTTGTCTAAAAATTTTAATATTTATAGTTGTTATGATTTTTTCGAATGCATGTTGAACAGAATGCTTGATCTGGTTTTTATCAACGACAGCTCTACGTACTCCAGTCGCCTTTTACTCATTAATCTTCCGTCGCTAATTAACCGTAGAACAGCCCTTGGTGTTGTCTTCCTGCATAAGTTAATTAAAGGCGACATTGACTCCTCTTCTCTTTTAGGTCGCCTTAACTTTTCTGTTCCTAGTAGACCTACTAGAAACTTTGTCCCTTTTGTCTTATCTTCATGCACGACGGATTATGCTTTGCACAATCCAAGTCGGTATCGGTGTTCTTGTGTCTTCTTTTTGTATCGATGATATTTTTTACCGAACATTGATTATTTTGTTAAACGATAGCTATCGATATATGTTCGATATTTAATATGGTTGAATGACACCTGCAGTTATGTTATGATAAAGGAAGCTGTCACAGTACCTCCCGTCTAGTATTCGAGTACGGACAAATATTTAGCCGGAAATCTTATTCGTCTTCCAGATTTTGTACGTTGATTCATCGGTGCTGTCGTCGGTTCTATTGTATTGGGTCGGCTGGTGCGGTTAGATCGGGAGATCTTTTCGCGTCGAATATGTATGCAGCCTTAAGACGGTCCATCGAAATTTTGTTGTTTTTGTCTATAGATAGTGCTGTTACGAACAATCGGAGGGGCATCCGCTAAGCGCCTTACAATTTTGCTTTGACATGACTCAATAAGTTGAAGGGAGGAGGAGCATGCGGTACCCCAGCTGTTGATACCCCAAGTAAGAGTGGGGACCACGATAGCTTTGAATAGCCGGACCTAAGCTGCAAGTGACAGTCCACTCTTTGGCCTAAGCAGCCATTCCATCTGTCGACACTTGGATACAGCAGCAGCACGCGTTCGCAAAATGTGGGGCTTCCAAGTTAGCCGTCGGTCTAGGATCAAACCAAGATATTTAACGTTAGCCGAATGCCTTATGCGAACACCGTCGAGAGTCAAACGAGACGTGTTGAGACGATTTAATGAAAAAGTGGCATGCTGAGTCTTGAGAGGATTGACCGCTATGTTCCATCTTGAGGCCCATTCTTCAAATTCATCCAAGAACCCTTGCACTAACAGGGACGCATGCCTTCTACAAGAGCTAGTTGCCAAGAAAGCGGTGTCATCAGCATAAGTTGCAGTAAGAGTCCTCCGGCTGCGCAAAGAAGGAAGATCATATGTATAGATGGTATAAAGGATAAGTCCCAACACACTCGCTTTAGGGACTTCAGCTAGGATCCTTCTTGAGGTGGACTTAGTATCCCGGGCATCCACTTGGAATGTTCTCTCCAAAAGAAATGAATGGAGTAGTCGGTAGTAAGCGGGGGGAAGGATGGGCTTGAGCTTAAAAAAGAGGCCATCATGCCAAACACGATCAAAAGCTTGTTTAACGTCCAGAAAAACGCCAGAACAGTATTTACCTTCCTCGAAGGCACACATGATATGATTAACCACACGATACATCTGCTGAACAGCACTATGAATACTTCTGAACCCAAACTGGTGATCAGGGATTGTTTGCTCAAAAGAATCAACTGCCATTAAACGTCTCAAGAGCAAACGTTCGAACATTTTGGAAAACGTGGGAAAAAGACTGATGGGTCGATAAGCATCAGCAGATCGGAGATTGACATCCTTTTTCGGGATCATAATAACGTTGGCGTGTTTCCATTGGCCAGGGAAAATAGCATACTTCAGCATAGCATTGTATATGCACACCAGCTTAGCAGTGGCTGCCTCCGGTAGCGCTTTAGCCACTTTTCCATCAATTCCGTCATGACCGGGCGCTTTGTTTGGCTTGAGACGTTTGATCTGAAACGCAACCTCCTGAAAGTTAATGGGCGGGATGTCAATATCAGGTCCAGAAGCAACGCCGACAAAGGCTAATGTATCCTTTTCTCTAACTCATTTGCGAACTCTTCGGCTATGTCTTTATCAGATTTAGCCCATGTGCCGTCACAGCGAAGCAGTGGAAGTTTGCGTGTCGGCTGCCTCTTTAGTCTCCGCGTACATTTCCATAACGCAAAGCCTCGGTCTTGCGATTATTTTCAAAATCATTTTCAATAATCTGTATGGAAATAGCATACAAACGATATTCATTTTGTGGAAATCCCACACACATTCGTGGAAATTGGGGAAGTTAAATTTTCAATATTCGCCCAATTACTTTCAAATTAATTTTCAATTTTTAAGTTTTGTAAATCCGCTGCATGGTTGTCAAATTTACGGATAACGGTTGTATTTTTTGGTTTTCCACCGCTCGAAAACACGTTCTTCAAATATGCTTAAATCTGCCACCGAGGTACGAAAAGGAGATAAATTCGTTATATGAATCTTTTTTTTGTATTTCACGCAATCGGGTTCAATTTAATCTATATATTAAACAATTCAAATTAATTTTTTTTTTAAATTTGAACAATAATAAGAATGATTTAATCATTCTGCTCGGTGGCTTTTATTCAAGTCGATGGATTGCAAAACCGATCCAGATTAAGCAGCTAATTATCCTACTGAATTCCTGAGTTAATTGGATTCGCCAGGAATGCCTACGCACATTGTACAGCTTATGGTTGGTATAGTGATAATCATATAACGAAAACTGAATTCATACGAAGTTTACAGACGAGGACAAAAAAAAATTCAAATAAACCATTTTCAAACGAAGCGATTTTCTATACCCAAAATGCGGGGAAAATAAGAAAAAACCGTTGAATGAAACATTTTTTTTTTTTCATCTCATAGGGTTCAAACTAATTTTGCAGAAGTTTGCAACGCATATAAGGAAACACTTCCGACCCCCTAAAGTATAAATTTTTGATCAGGACGACAAGACGATCAATTTAGCTTTGTCCGTCTGTTTCCACGCAAACTAGTCTCTCAATTTCAAAGCTTTTTTGATGAAACTTGGTACATCAAAAAATATACAGCTGACATAGGAACGATCGTTCGAAATTTTTTGTTATTTAAGAAAACTCGATTAAGCTAACCAAATATAGGTGTAAGCATTATTAAAGCATGCTCACAAAATTTCATCAAAATCAGACCACTATATCTTAAAGCTGCCATAGGAACAATTTGTTGAAAAATGAGTCGTGGTATGAACAACTTTTTTATTTCTCAAACTATATTAACCAAACTCAGTAATAGCAAGTTTTATTATATTTTATATAAATTGGTTGAGTTTGGTCAATCGGACGAAATATCGGTCTGAAATATTGATTTAAATAAGTAAATTAATTTTGAAGTAAGCATTGTCATTCTCTTTTTGTATAAACAAGAGTGTTTCATTATATTAAGCAACTTCGGAGCGCCGAAGGTAGCCTTTCTTTCCCGTTTTACGTTCAATTATTTGGCATCACAATAACGAAAATTTGTTCATTCGTTGTTTTTACACTGTTGCACCACTGTGCGTAGTTTGGTTGCTCGTGTGTATTCTTATATTCGTTTTCTATTGTTACTGTGCGCTTTTATAAGCAAAGAGAAATATGTTCGTGTTTTTCTTATATTGATATTGGATCGCTTTGTTGTTGTTTGATATATAAAAAAAGTAAAATCTGGGGGTGTTTAAAAAGCAAATTGGTCCAACATTTGTTGCAAGGATTGGGGAAAACCCAGAAAAACCCAATCAGACCAACAATTAATTAGTGTTAGGGGTTAATGATTTGTAAACAGTTGGTAAGAGTAAGATTAGACTAAAACAATAAATATTATAAGTGGGTGATCTCTGACCCAGCGGAGATAGATAAGTATAGACGACTTCTACAACATTTCAGAATAATAAATTATATCATTTGCAAAGAACACGAAATGGATTGTGCAAAGCATAATCAGTCGTGCATGAAGATAAGACGAAAGGGACAAAGTTTCTAGTAGGTCTACTAGGAACAGAAAAGTTAAGACGACCTAAAAGAGAAGAGGAGTCAATGTCGCCGTTAATTAGCTTATGCAGGAAGACAACACCAAGGGCTGTTCTACGGGTAATTAGCGACGAAGATTAATGAGCAAAAGGCGACTGGAGTACGATGGCAAACGGAGAGCCTTCCCCAAAAGAAATTAACCCAACTTTTTTTCTGGGCCCCAAATCATGAGCATATTCAAGGATAGGACGGACCAAGGAGACGTAGAGAAGTTTAGTTGTAAAAGGATCGTTAAATTCTTTCGACCAACGTTTAATGCAGCCCAGTACACCTCTGGCTGCATTCATGATAGATGAAATGTGGAGATGAAAGCTCAACTTCGTATCAAAAATTACTCCAAGATCTTTAACAGTAAAAATACGTTGCAATGAAATATTGTCAATCGTATAAGTGGTTAAATTGGGTCTAGAACTACTGAAAGTCATAAACATGCATTTTGAACAATTAAGATGCAGTTCGTTGGCCGAACACCAAAGCTGCATAGCGTTCAAATCATCTTGTAGATGAGTCTGACACAGGGGTCGGTATACGATAAAATAAGTTTCACATCATCTGCGTACATAAGAATGCGAGAATGTGACAAAATAGAAGGCAGGTCATTTATAAAAAGAGTAAAGGTCCAAGATGACTACCTTGAGGTACCCCAGAAGTAACGTGTACCGTTTTCGAGGTAGTTGACCTAAGCAATACTCTTTGAGTCCGACCATTTAAATAGGAGGAAGTCCAATCCAGAAAAGATGGAGGGAATCCTAAGCAATCAAGCTTATATAGCAGAAGTTCGTGGTTGACAGAGTCAAATGACTTTACTTTTGCATTTTCATAAGAAATGCATCATTTACAAGGGAGGTAAATTCAACCAAATTGGTCGTAGTGGACCGACTCTTAACAAAAAAATGCTGGGCAGGGGAGAAAATCGACTTACAGAGATGTTGCAAAGTCGAAGTTAGAAGTTTTTCAAATAATTTAGGGATGGCTGATAGTTTTGCAATGCCTCTGTAATTAGAAATATCAGACTTCCCACCTTTTTTGTGGAGAGGAATGATGAAAGATTCCTTCCAAATAGATGGAAAGACTGCAGAGTCAAGGGATAGGTTAAAAAGTTTTAGCAATGGTTGAAGTAGGGACTTACAGCACTCCTTGAGCACACAACTGGGTATGTTGTCTGGCCCAGGAGAGAAAGAAGATTTTAGTGATTTAGAAGCAGAAAGAAGTGAGTCATCAGTGATAGCAGGATTAAATAATAGATTCGAAGGTGAAATATTATAAGGATACGAAGTGTTAGTATGGGGGACAGAGGAATATGTTGATTGGAAAAAGTTGGCAAATAGGTCAGAAGCAGTAGAGTCGTTGCTAGCTTTTTCTATCCCAAGAAAAAGGATGAAGGCAAATTTGACGATTTGCGCTTTGAATAACGTTGAAATTGCTTAGTAATCCTGATCCTGAGTTAACTGTCATTGCAACGAGTAAGGTAATTCTCGTAGCACTGGGAGCTTAGAAGGACAAAATTGGACTTGGCTACAGAATATTTGGACAAATCAACACTAGAACCAGACTTCTTATACTTTTTAAAACACTTAGATTTACTGTTTTTTAAGTAAGAGAGTCGTGGTGCAAACACCAACGGGGGCTTGCCTCAAGCAGACGAACGGATAACTGTCATTTGCAACGAGTAAGGTAATTCTCGTAGCACTGGGAGTTAAGAAGGAAAAAATTTAACTTGGCTACTGAATATTTGGACAAATCAACACTAGAACCAGACTTCTTAAACTTTTTAAAACACTTAGATTTACTGTTTTTTAAGTAAGAGAGTCGTGGTGCAAACCATGGTGGCTTGCCTCAAGCAGACGAACGGATATATTTCGGAATGCAATGTGCTAACTAGTCGAAAACCCAACAACGAAAACGTCGCCGCGAGCCGACTGCGCTGCCGCTAAACATCATTAATCACAGCTAGTTAGTAAGTCTTAAAATTTAATTCTTGAGCATACTATCGTGTCGAATGAATAAAATCAAATTTAATTAATGAAATAAATTGCAATTAATTGACGCCCGAGCAGGGACCAACGTCACGTCTGTACACGTCGACATTGCGAACGCGAGACGGCATACCGAAAATGGTAGTATGCCTCTCTATCTATTGAGGGTCACAGCGGGCGGAATCCTCTAGTCCCTTAGCTCTCTCGGGTGGGGTGGGTTTTTGCCGTGCCTCAACAGTGTCTACATAAATGAATTTATAGGATCCCTGCGGCCTCTAAATTGGGAGCTATACTCCACGAACATCATTATTCAACAAAAAAAAATTTGACTAGGTCCTAACGGACACGCAATAATTGGGAAGGCTTTTATCAGGCTACATGTCTTAGAAAGGGGCGAGGTCTACGATGGCAGTCGACGCTCGCGTTCTCTACCCTAACCCAACCATGATCTTCGATGCGACAATTTCTTGAAGATCCCTAAGAGAATTTATCCTAACTAATTATATTACCATGTCTTCCAGGAACATAAACACTTTAGCAATTCATAGCAATTTGTAAAATTTATTATATGTTGATAATCAAATAAACTTTATAATTTTATAAACATTATTGATAAGGTCGTAAATTTCGGTACTACCAGGTTTAATATCCCTTTTAATAATAAACAATGCATATATCAATCTAAGCTTAATTTAATATACCGGAGCACTATGAATGTGGCTGCCAGAAATTTAGAGAATTTCATTTAACTGTTTATCTTCAATTATTCACGGTGCTTCCTGAAGGGAACTAATTTAATTATTTAAAGATCGGAGTATAAATCTACAATCGGCCATTACTATTATTAACAAAATATAAACCCACGCCGATAACGGTGGGCGCAAACATCTTGCGGACCCTGTAACCATTTCAGACATACACCATCTGCGCACGATCAGCTGCTCGCACTGCACCGTTTTATAAATGAATGTTTGTTGTTGCGTTAGGTTACGTTGAGTTACTTAGATATATTGCATATAATTTAATTGCATGATAGTTTTACTCTTCGTGGGTTTAAAAGGAAATCTATAAGCGGTCACCGAATTGACAAGGCAAGCTTTGATTTGTTTCTACCAACAAATGCAGCTATATCTCTATATAGCCGTAGGTATGGAGATACCTAATTATGCGCCTCTGCCAATTTGGCTCTGCTTGCAGCGAAACAATAAAAGAAATATATAAAACATATGTTATCACTTACGTGTTAATATCCAGCGTTGGAAAGCTTTCCATCGTTGTTGTTGTTGTTATTGATGTATGTAGATATGTTAATATGGTGAGGTGTATGGATATGTGTCCAATATGGGATGAGATTTAGATATGTAATTATATGTTGTCTTTGGTCGCTTCGCTGGCTAAGCTAGTTTATATATCATATTTACTAAATATAACGTCACTTGGGCCTTCGTAAAGACCATTTTATAGAGCTTGGTTAACCCAAAACAACAACATTCAATCACTTTACGGGCTCATGCTAAAGCCGAACAGCTTGGCATTAATTTTCTGCTCCGTTTAATTATTCTTTCGTTAATTACACTTTCCGGACTTTGTACGATTAGTAAATGCCGTGGATTAACACAAACAACCAAAAAAATAAAAACAACAGGCGCGAGCTTTGCTTTAGTGCATGGCGAGATAAGGCTATGTCTGGCGTCAGCTGTTTGAAAGCTCTGGTGTCACTGCTCTCTGCAAACACATGTGCAGCAGCGGCGTAGTTTAAAGGAGCTGTTCCAATTGGCACACTCAATCCACTTAGACTGAGCAAAAGAAGTACCCACACCAGGGTAGTCTGGCGTTGATCTGCTGCGTCTCTGTGGCCAAAGCGACAACGCTGGTGGCTGGTGCGGGGTTTTATTTGTTTTGGGTTGGACTTATGTCCACCAGACGCACTAGGCAAAAATTAACAAAATTTAGAAAGCGAAATTTAGCACAATATCGGTGGCGGCAAATACCTTTTCTTGTGCGGATTTTAGCTGGAATAGTACGGTTCTCCGCGACCGGCTGGAAGTTGTGGATGCGCTCAGATTAGACTGGCGCTCCGGCGTCTTGAGGGCGTGGTTGTGGGCGTACGCAAATCTGCTTGATTTTTGTTTTATTGTTATACGCGCACAACGCGTAGCTGGATGCGTTTTAATTATTAGGGCACTTGTGCCAGTCTGGCACCTCAACACTACCTTTCCTAGGGGCGCTATAGTATACCACGTTAAGGTATTGAGGAGCTATTCAACGTGGAAGAGGCACACTTCTGGGGACCGATCAGCAAAGAGGCTGGATGGGGCCACATGTAGGCTTTTATACCTAAAAATTCCAATAAGAACCTCGAATTGAAGTTGGATGCGATTCTGATTGGAATATGAGAGACGTTGCTTTCTGCTGAGAAGCTTTGTTGCTCTGCAACATTTTACGGTGCATTACTAAAGCTAGTTGCTATGCACCTCACAGCAGAGTAAAATTTTTTGTTATTTTATCGCATGCAACAACTTTTGAGGCGAACGGTAGCGATAAAAATGACCAACATTGTTTAATTAAAATAATCAACGGCGATAGACCACCCGATAATATCACACCGTTAGACGGAATATTAGCGGGAATTAGCTTCGAAGATCTTTGGCGTGGTAGGTTCCAACTTCTTTTCCTTGCAAGTTCTCCAGCTGATAGTAACAATTGCCCAGTTTTTTCGAATCCGACATTTAACAAACTGAGGTCCAAGTTTAGCGTTAAAGTTCTGTGTAAACTTACTTAGTGAAAAATTACGGCGGAACACTTCTTGACCCTCTTGGAAAGAAACGGGCTTTGACCGTAAGTTATATTGCTCGACATTTCGATCGTACGCTTTTCGAATATTAGCTTGGATATCCTTTCGCAGTAATGACAAATTATCCGCTCTTGAAATAGGAGTAATCGGCTCTTCCAGCAAGGATAGCTCTTTTAGTAATTTGTAATCCGAACCATGGGTAATCATATCTAAGCCAAACAAGGCTCGATATGGGGAACATCCTATTGATTGATGTAGCGCAGATCGCAACGAACAGGAAATGCTCGTAAGATGCAGGTCCCACTCAGTCTGATCTTGTTTCAGATACGAGCGAACTGCGGCTAGCAAAGATCGGTTAACGCGCTCAGCAGCGTTACTTTGAGGAGAATAAAGAGCAGTATACACATGATTTATGCCCAATTCAGTGAGGAAGGCATTCAAATCGTTGGCTTTAAATTGAGAGCCGTTATCACTTACAATAGTTTCGGGGACACCGAAACAGTGAAAAATAGATTTTAATAAAAATTCTTGCACGGCACTCGCAGTGAACTTCTTCAGCGGCTGTAGCCAGTGGTATTTACTGAAGTGATCGAGCACTATAAGTAATCCAACATGACCATTCTTACTACGAGGATATGGGCCAAGTAGGTCAATATAAAGTCTCTGAAAAGGTCGACATGTGGGAAGGTGGGAACCCATTGGCGGACGCATGCAATAGTTAGGAGCCTTCGTTTCCTTGCAAGTATCACAATGACGTATGTACTCGCGCACATCTTTTGCCAATCCGGGCCAGAAAAGATGGCGGCGTATCTTCTCAATGGTTTTCTGCATGCCGGCATGAGAAGACGTAAGACTATCATGGGCTTGCTTAAGGACATCACCTCGTAGCTGCTCGGGAACCCATAATTTCCAAGAGCGCTTGTCTTGTGTATCATCACCCACTACATGTTCGGTACGGATATACACAAATTTGTCAACAATTTTTATGTCAGGAAATTTTAACGTGATTTTATCAAACTTATCTTTAAGGGACTGGTAACTATCGGCGAGGAAGGCATCAGAATCCAAGTTGATCATAGGGTTCATGTCCAATTCTAAGACTTCTTGTTCACATAACCGTGATAGCGCATCAGGCACAATATGTTCTTTTCCCTTGCGATGCGAGATCGAGAATTTAAACTGCTGTAACCGGAATATCCAGCGAGCAAGTCGGCCAGAGACGTTTTGCTGCCTCATAAGCCAAAGCAAACTTGAATGGTCAGTAACTACCTCAAACTCTTGGAGTTCAAGATAGCATCTAAACTTTTCAATCGCTAAAATTACGGCCAAGCACTCACGTTCGGTAACGCTATAGTTGCGTTGGGCTCGATTTAACTTTTTGGACATGAAGGCTATTGGTTTTTCGTCATTTTCGTCTGATAGCTGCACAAGCACGGCGCCGATGCCAAAATCGCTGGCGTCGCAGTGGAGGAAAAACTTTTCTCAAAATTCGGATTCGTTAATACCGGGGCGGATGTTAAAATCTGTTTTAAATGGTCCATGGCATCCTGAGCTTCGGAAGTCCATCCGAACTTCTTCTTCGTAGATAACGCGTCGGTTATAGGACTGGTGAGCTCTGAGAAGTTGTGAATAAACCGACGGTACCATCCACATACTCCGAGAAATCCTCGCACCTGCTTAAGATTCTTGGGCGGTGGCCAATTTAAGACGCATGACACTTTTTCGGGGTCTGTATGCATACCTTGGCTACTGATAACATAGCCTAAATAATTAATACTCGTCACACAAAACTGACTTTTGGCAAGGTTAAGCGTCAGGTTGGCTTTGCGAAATTGCTCTGCGATTCTAACTAAAGCTGCGATATGAGAGGAAAAGTCTTCCGAAACAATGCACAAGTCATCTAAATAACCAAACACACAGTGGCGGAGATCTGGTGGAATAACATCGTCCATCAGGCGACACATCGTAGACGGGGCGTTGCACAGGCCAAACGGCATGACTTTAAACTGGTAAAGCGGTCGGCCAGGGACGGTAAACGCTGTTAAAGGCTTAGATTCTGCACTAAGCTCGATTTGCCAGTATGCATCCTTCAAATCAAGCTTAGATATAATATTTGCTTTTGGCAAGCGAGAAAATATGCCATCTATACTTGGTAACGGGTAGGCGTCCTTTGCGGTAGCATTATTCAACTTGCGGGCATCTAGACACAATCGCACTTTGTTTGGTTTCAGCACAAGGCGCATGGGAGAGCTCCAGGCACTGACAGAAGGCTCGATGACGTCCAGTTGTAACATGCGGTCTATTTCAGCGTACAACAGCTTCTCTACTGCCGGGCTCACCGGGTAAAAACGTTGCTTAACGGGCTGCGTGTCTCCCACATCAATATGATGTTGAATCAAAGTCGTTCGGCCTAAACATTCAGTAGCACTGGGAAACAACAGTTTTACAACGTCAAGCTGCTGTTTCTGTGTCGAAGTAAGAGAATATGCAAACGGATTTGGACCTGGGTCTTGGTCCAGTGAACTAATAATACTTGGAGCTAGACCAAAAGTTCTCCAAAAGTCGTGTCCCAGTATGAGTTTCTGCTTGATCGAAGG
Organism: Drosophila maculinotata; assembly: GCA_035045305.1. Lineage (NCBI taxonomy): Eukaryota > Metazoa > Arthropoda > Insecta > Diptera > Drosophilidae > Drosophila > Drosophila maculinotata. Next base: position 205,033 of record JAWNPD010000188.1, on the reverse strand, counting down.
GATCACATACAGCTTCAAAGGCAAAGTGATCGATTTAAACGTCATCTCGATGTCTAACACTCCAATGATATGTTGAATTCCCCCATCCGCAGTTTTTGCATGCGACTTTAAGGGCGTAAATTCACGAAACTTCGTGAAGTCATTCAAAGCAAGTGACGAGCCAATGCAGCTAATGTTTGCTCCAGTGTCAAGCAACCCCAGCTCTTTATAATCTAGGAACGAGACTTTCACATAGCTGCGCTGGTCTTCGAGGTTACTAAAAATTGTTGAAACCATTAACTTTTTGTTTCGCTTAGCGTTTTCATAAAACTTTTTTAATCTTAAGGTACGCTTTCTAAATTGAGATTCTTTATTGTTAAATATACGATCCCTTACTTTTAAATAATTTTGTAGCCGTTCACCATATGAACGATAGCGAAGAGGAACGCCATTATATGGATCAGAGTGTGGCTCGCTTTCCAAAAGCTGGGATTGATACGTACTTTCGGGTTGCGTACTCTGTTCAGCGACAGCAATTGGTGGCACTATGCTTGCGGAGGCATCCGGTTGTTGTTGGGTGCCCCCGATCGACGGTTTTCCGATTGTCTTCGGAGACAAGTTCGGCATTGTGGCTTGTATATATTCAGCGCGCCACATCCATAACAAAAAATGCGACGTTCCGCCAAGCAATTCTCAAAAATATGACCTTGCTCATCGCAATTCCAACACTTGAGTTTTGCATGCGCCATCCTAATAGCTGCAATCTCCATTTCGTCCTCAACTGAATCTTCGTCTAAGTCTGCCCCTGTTTCTTCGAGGGCAAACACTTGACGTCGTGGAACAACTGTCTTTGGCTTAGGAACATTTTCAGCTCGACAGCTGAGCTCAAAAGACAGGTTTTCACTCATTTGCACTAAGCGACGTAGATGTCCAACGGAATGCACAGGCTGATACAACAACTTTTCTCTGGTTTCCGGAAAAAGATTGGTTTTTAAAATCTCTATTAACTCTTCTTCCTCAATTTGTAGAGCTGACTTATCTATCAAAGAAGCAACGGCCTCATAAAAAGATGAAAAGGATTCTCCGTGCTTTTGCTTTCGGGATCTTATTAGCTCCTTGCTCATAAACACTGACCGATAGTCCTTATATTGCTGTCGAAGGGAACCACAAACATCAGACCACACTATGCGATCTACTTGCTTATGGTATCGCCAGTACCAATCTCGTGCTTTGCCAGCAAACAATATGTGCATGTGCTTACATAGAGCGATGAAATCACTATCCAACGTTTCATCGGTGAGTGACTTTACCCGATAAATGAACTCTTCGACTCCCAAACCCTCAGCGGATCCATCGAAGTGCAAATTCCACTTCTGTATGATCTCTGCTGTTTTCCTATTGTACATGGAAGAGCTCGACGGTGAAGGCGTTTGACGTATCTGAACCGGTGGAACTTGCGTTTCCCTAGGGAATGAGCGAGCATCACCATTCAACGAGGAAGCTAACCTGGTTACCGATTGTTCTATAATCTCTTGAATATAAACATAATCAACCTCATTACCGCGGCGAGCATTACCGGGACGAGCTGGACGGCCTCTTCTTCGATCAACAACTGATCTTGCCGGAGGAGCTTCCGCTTGATTGGTGCTATGACTAGCATCAAGAGCTGATGAGAGCTGATCAAGAGAGCTAGGCTCCTGAACAGTCTTAGAAGTTGATGGATGAGCTTGACTCAAAGCTTTAGCAAGATTGCGAGTTGTAACTCTACCCGTACTAGGAGCTGCAGGGGGTGCATCTTGCTTTGCTCGTGGCGAGCAATTTCCCACTACTACTTTTGTATTTTGCAGGGTTATTGTTTCGTTACATACGTAACAAAAGGTGTGCTTTTCTAGCCAACCTTCTAAACAGCGTTTATGAAAAACGTGCTTACAAGGTAATAAATAGCAGGGGTGCGTATTATCCATAACTTGGCTACATATAGCGCACTGGCTGTCAGTTTCCAACCCTAACGGTTGTATTACTTGAGGACTGTGACCGATAGGCATTTCTAAGATAAGTGATCCTGGTTTAGACATTTTATGGTAATATAACAAGAAGGACAAAACACTTCTAAGACATCCTAAGCCTGATGCAAGCTAATATATTATTTGGGCTATTATAACTACAAATTAAGGTTGCCAGTAACTGATTCCAGTCAAAACATATTAGTAATTCGGCAAGTATACGCAAAAGCAGCATAATCACAAGTTCCAGTCAATAACTAGCATAATGATTTCCTAGAACCAGATTAAAAGCAATCAAAATCAGATTTAAATCTTTAATTTTTCCACTTTTCCTAAGCTAGGTATAACTCATCTATCTCAGTGACAATCAGTATTGGTATCTGATCTTAGCCAGATACGCAATATTCTGAAATTGTATAAAACAGAAGTTTCAAACTCAAGCTTACTGAAGTAAAAATTTTCAAAAATCTAAGAAAACAAACGAGCAAAAGTGTAAGAGTTTTATACGTGTAATAGCAGATTTACAGCGCTAACACTATTCCTTTCATTAATAAAAGTTTCTCGGCAAGGTATTCAAACTGAACACCAGGCATCGTAGACTTACATTAACGAACTATCTTCAAGTGTATTCCCACATGCGGAAGCTAGATTAACCAAATCTATGCATCGTCAGCACAGGAGTTACACAAGAAAAGACTTTAGTAAATATCTCTATATAACTTTGGATGTGTGACAACTAATGCCTCCTGCATTAGCTTGCCCCACGTTTTGGGCGCCAAAACTTATGTACACGTCGACATTGCGAACGCGAGACGGCATACCGAAAATGGTAGTATGCCTCTCTATCTATTGAGGGTCACAGCGGGCGGAATCCTCTAGTCCCTTAGCTCTCTCGGGTGGGGTGGGTTTTTGCCGTGCCTCAACAGTGTCTACATAAATGAATTTATAGGATCCCTGCGGCCTCTAAATTGGGAGCTATACTCCACGAACATCATTATTCAACAAAAAAAAATTTGACTAGGTCCTAACGGACACGCAATAATTGGGAAGGCTTTTATCAGGCTACATGTCTTAGAAAGGGGCGAGGTCTACGATGGCAGTCGACGCTCGCGTTCTCTACCCTAACCCAACCATGATCTTCGATGCGACAATTTCTTGAAGATCCCTAAGAGAATTTATCCTAACTAATTATATTACCATGTCTTCCAGGAACATAAACACTTTAGCAATTCATAGCAATTTGTAAAATTTATTATATGTTGATAATCAAATAAACTTTATAATTTTATAAACATTATTGATAAGGTCGTAAATTTCGGTACTACCAGGTTTAATATCCCTTTTAATAATAAACAATGCATATATCAATCTAAGCTTAATTTAATATACCGGAGCACTATGAATGTGGCTGCCAGAAATTTAGAGAATTTCATTTAATTGTTTATCTTCAATTATTCACGGTGCTTCCTGAAGGGAACTAATTTAATTATTTAAAGATCGGAGTATAAATCTACAATCGGCCATTACTATTATTAACAAAATATAAACCCACGCCGATAACGGTGGGCGCAAACATCTTGCGGACCCTGTAACCATTTCAGACATACACCATCTGCGCACGATCAGCTGCTCGCACTGCACCGTTTTATAAATGAATGTTTGTTGTTGCGTTAGGTTACGTTGAGTTACTTAGATATATTGCATATAATTTAATTGCATGATAGTTTTACTCTTCGTGGGTTTAAAAGGAAATCTATAAGCGGTCACCGAATTGACAAGGCAAGCTTTGATTTGTTTCTACCAACAAATGCAGCTATATCTCTATATAGCCGTAGGTATGGAGATACCTAATTATGCGCCTCTGCCAATTTGGCTCTGCTTGCAGCGAAACAATAAAAGAAACATATAAAACATATGTTATCACTTACGTGTTAATATCCAGCGTTGGAAAGCTTTCCATCGTTGTTGTTGTTATTGATGTATGTAGATATGTTAATATGGTGAGGTGTATGGATATGTGTCCAATATGGGATGAGATTTAGATATGTAATTATATGTTGTCTTTGGTCGCTTCGCTGGCTAAGCTAGTTTAGATATCATATTTACTAAATATAACGTCACTTGGGCCTTCGTAAAGACCATTTTATAGAGCTTGGTTAACCCAAAACAACAACATTCAATCACTTTACGGGCTCATGCTAAAGCCGAACAGCTTGGCATTAATTTTCGGCTCCGTTTAATTATTCTTTCGTTAATTACACTTTCCGGACTTTGTACGATTAGTAAATGCCGTGGATTAACACAAACAACCAAAAAAATAAAAACAACAGGCGCGAGCTTTGCTTTAGTGCATGGCGAGATAAGGCTATGCCTGGCGTCAGCTGTTTGAAAGCTCTGGTGTCACTGCTCTCTGCAAACACATGTGCAGCAGCGGCGTAGTTTAAAGGAGCTGTTCCAATTGGCACACTCAATCCACTTAGACTGAGCAAAAGAAGTACCCACACCAGGGTAGTCTGGCGTTGATCTGCTGCGTCTCTGTGGCCAAAGCGACAACGCTGGTGGCTGGTGCGGGGTTTTATTTGTTTTGGGTTGGACTTATGTCCACCAGACGCACTAGGCAAAAATTAACAAAATTTAGAAAGCGAAATTTAGCACAATATCGGTGGCGGCAAATACCTTTTCTTGTGCGGATTTTAGCTGGAATAGTACGGTTCTCCGCGACCGGCTGGAAGTTGTGGATGCGCTCAGATTAGACTGGCGCTCCGGCGTCTTGAGGGCGTGGTTGTGGGCGTATGCAAATCTGCTTGATTTTTGCTTTATTGTTATACGCGCACAACGCGTAGCTGGATGCGTTTTAATTATTAGGGCACCTGTGCCAGTCTGGCACCGCAACACTACCTTTCCTAGGGGCGCTATAGTATACCACGTTAAGGTATTGAGGAGCTATTCAACGTGGAAGAGGCACACTTCTGGGGACCGATCAGCAAAGAGGCTGGATGGGGCCACATGTAGGCTTTTATAGCGAAAAATTCCAATAAGAACATCGAATTGAAGTTGGATGCGATTCTGATTGGAATATGAGAGACGTTGCTTTTTGCTGAGAAGCTTTGTTGCTCTGCAACATTTTACGGTGCATTACTAAAGCTAGTTGCTATGCACCTCACAGCAGAGTAAAATTTTTTGTTATTTTATCGCATGCAACAACTTTTGAGGCGAACGGTATGCGATAAAAATGACTAACATTGTCTAATTAAAATAATCAACGGCGACCATTACACGTCATGCGATAGAATAAAACTACTTCTAAGCAAGCGATTAAACAATATAGCAAAACGCCTATACGTGTAATCTTGCGTTGGTTAACAAATAATTCGTGCCGTCGAAAGACTCCTGCTAGCACCAGCGGTCGGCCGAATTAAAAAGAACTTAATTGTTCGAACATTTATCGGTGGACTACGCATCCTGCTAGGTTCGTCCGCAGGATATTTTAGGAATCATGAACAGTATTTCTTTTGATTCTGACATTATCGCTTTTTTAGAAACTTGGTTAATTTCCACTGTGTCTGACTGCGAAATTTTGTCTAAAAATTTTAATATTTATAGTTGTTATGATTTTTTCGAATGCATGTTGAACAGAATGCTTGATCTGGTTTTTATCAACGACAGCTCTACGTACTCCAGTCGCCTTTTACTCATTAATCTTCCGTCGCTAATTAACCGTAGAACAGCCCTTGGTGTTGTCTTCCTGCATAAGTTAATTAAAGGCGACATTGACTCCTCTTCTCTTTTAGGTCGCCTTAACTTTTCTGTTCCTAGTAGACCTACTAGAAACTTTGTCCCTTTTGTCTTATCTTCATGCACGACTGATTATGCTTTGCACAATCCAAGTCGGTATCGGTGTTCTTGTGTCTTCTTTTTGTATCGATGATATTTTTTACCGAACATTGATTATTTTGTTAAACGATAGCTATCGATATATGTTCGATATTTAATATGGTTGAATGACACCTGCAGTTATGTTATGATAAAGGAAGCTGTCACAGTACCTCCCGTCTAGTATTCGAGTACGGACAAATATTTAGCCGGAAATCTTATTCGTCTTCCAGATTTTGTACGTTGATTCATCGGTGCTGTCGTCGGTTCTATTGTATTGGGTCGGCTGGTGCGGTTAGATCGGGAGATCTTTTCGCGTCGAATATGTATGCAGCCTTAAGACGGTCGATCGAAATTTTGTTGTTTTTGTTTTGCATTTTAAGAATAAAGTATTTGTCTTGTTTTTCTAATACCTCGTACGGGACCTCGTAGTTGGGTTCCCATGGCGTTTTAACTCTGTCGATTCTCATGAATACAAAATTGCATTCTGCTAAGGCTGGTTGTACAAATTCTTGCGGGACATGATGGCTTCGAAGTTGGTAATTTTGATATTGCATTACGAAGTTCTCCGACGAACTCAGTTTCGGCAGGACGTTGCGTTCGTGGAGTCAAAAACGCTCCTGGAACTCTCAGTGGTGCGCCGTAGACCATTTTAGCGGGGCTAAGACCAATTTCGCTTTTTACGGCTGTTCGTAAGCCGAGAAGGATAAGAGGAAGCGCAGTATTCCAGTTGATTGGATCGGAGCATTTGATAGCTGTTTTCTGTGGTGGTATGTTGTCGTGCGAAGGTGTTTGATGCCAAACATGTTGGCTAATTCGCCAAATAAAGTGGATTCGAATTGACGTCCAAGATCTGTAGTAATTCGAAGCGGGATTCCATAGCATGAGAACCAGCCGCAGATGAGTGCGTTGGCTACTGTTTGTGCAGTTATGTCAATCATATGGATTGCTGCGGGCCATCTTGTGAATCGGTCGATGCAAGTGAGGCAATATCGTGTAGCAGCAGTGTGTATGGATCACATTTGTTATATGCGGTAGCTTGCGATATGTGTTTTTGTCCAGTGCAACACTTTGATTCCAAACGTGTTGTACGATCGACGAGTTAACGACGCTTAATATCGACTAGCAAATATAAATGTTGCAAAAAATTGGAACCTATGATAGCGCAGTTGACGTTTGCTACAACAAATGTCCAGGTAAAATTTCTTGGTAAGCCGAGAGATATAGAATGGCGTTTTTCCCCGTACGTTTGTATTGTCGATCCATTGGCTGCGAATAAAAATGTCGAATTTGGTTTTTGAGTAGCATATTTGCGGGCTGGTAGGACAGAGATATTAGCACCAGTGTCGATAAGAAAATTGAGTTTGGACTGCTGATCGTTGATCGTAAGACGGGCGATGATAAACTGTGTGTATTCAGATGTGCCCGCTGAATCCAAAGACGGTGTTAGTTTTTTTTGTCGACTTAGGCTCGAATGAGCATGGTTCTCGGCACTTGCGAGCAGCGTTACCAAATTTGCTGTGGTACCAACCCAAGGATTCTCCCTGCTCAGTCGGATGATATTGCTAACTCTGTCAAGCTTGCATCTGACGACTGCAAAATTGCTCTAGCCTGCGTAGGCAATCGCTAGAGCCACAATGTTTCGAGGAAGTCATTTGTTACTTTTCCTTTGGCCAACATGCTTAGTTCGTTAAGCAACTGAGTGGGGCGCTTGTCACCGAAATCGACATCAGAAAGGAGCTTTTGTGTTTTCTTCTGCTCACTTTCGCCAAAGCGTTCTAAAATGCAAGATTTTAAGAAGTCGTGGCCGGTGGCCGGTTGATTCAGTATTGAGTCTTTTATTATATGACTTTGGATCTGGTTCTATAATTCTGATCTTAACGAGTCTAAAAAGGTATACCACTCAAAGATCGGACTTATTTTGGCCGAGATATGCATGTTATGAAGCTCCAAAAATCTTATTTTTTTGTTAATGCTGAAAATATTACATGGTCATCTTTGAATGCTCATAACTCGGGTATTTGATGTCGGATCATGGTCATTTTTGGCAAAAAATGGCAATCTATAATTCTTATCTTAACGAGTCTAAAAAGGTATACCACTCAAGGATCGGACTTATTTTGGACGAGATATGCAAGTTATAAAGCTCCAAAAATCTAATTTTATTGTTAATGCTGAAAATATTACATGGTCATCTTTGAATGCTCATAACTCGGGTATTTGATGTCGGATCATGGTCATTTTTGGCAAAAAATTAAATTTTCTGGTGTGGCCATTTTAAATGGCAATCTATTATTCTGATCTTAACGAGTCTAAAAAGGTATACCACTCAAAGATCGGACTTATTTTGGCCGAGATATACAAGTTATGAAGCTCCAAAAATCTAATTTTATTGTTAATGCTGAAAATATTACATGGTTATCTTTGAATGCTCATAACTCGGGTATTTGATGTCGGATCATGGTCATTTTTGGCAAAAATTAAATTATCTGGCATGGCCATTTTTAAATGGCAATCTATAATTCTGATCTTAACGAGTCTCAAAGATCAAACTTTTTTGGCCGAGATATGCAAGTAATGAAGCTCCAAAAATCTTATTTTTTTGTTTATGCTGAAAATATTACGTGGTCATCTTTGAATGCTCATAGCTCGGGTATTTGATGTCGCATCATGGTAATTTTTGGCAAAAAATGAAATTTGCTGGCATGGCCATTTTTAAATGGCAACCTATAATTCTGATCTTAACGAGTCTAAAAAGGTATACCACTCAAAGATCGGACTTATTTTGGCCGAGATATGCAAGTTATGAAGCTCCAAAAATCTTATTTTTTTGTTAATGCTGAAAATATAACATGGTTATCTTTGAATGCTCATAACTCGGGTATTTGATGTCGTATCATGGTAATTTTTGGCAAAAAACTAAATTTGCTGGCATGGCCATTTTTAAATGGCAATCTATAATTCTGATCTTAACGAGTCTAAAAAGGTATACCACTCAAAGATCGGACTTATTTTGGCCGAGATATGCAAGTTATGAAGCTCCAAAAATCTAATTTTTTTGTTAATGCTGAAAATATTACATGGTCATCTTTAAATGCTCATAACTCGGGTATTTGATGTCCGATCATGGTCATTTTTGGCAAAAAATTAAATTTTCTGGCATGGCCATTTTTAAGTGGCAATCTATAATTCTGACCTTAACGAGTCTAAAAAGGTATACCACTCAAAGATCGGGCTTATTTTGGCCGAGATATGCAAGTTATGAAGCTCCAAAAATCTTATTTTTTTGTTAATGCTGAAAATATTACATGGTTATCTTTGAATGCTCATAACTCGGGTATTTGATGTCGGATCATGGTCATTTTTGGCAAAAAATTAAATTATCTGGCATGGCCATTTTTAAATGGCAATCTATAATTCTGATCTTAACGAGTCTCAAAGATCAAACTTTTTTTGGCCGAGATATGCAAGTAATGAAGCTCCAAAAATCTTTATTTTTGTTTATGCTGAAAATATTACATGGTCATCTTTGAATGCTCATAACTCGGGTATTTGATGTCGCATCATGGTCATTTTTGGCAAAAAATGAAATTTGCTGGCATGGCCATTTTTAAATGGCAACCTATAATTCTGATCTTAACGAGTCTAAAGAGGTATACCACTCAAAGATCGGACTTATTTTGGCCGAGATATGCAAGTTATGACGCTCCAAAAATCTTCTTTTTTTGTTAATGCTGAAAATATTACATGGTTATCTTTGAATGCTCATAACTCGGGTATTTGATGTCGTATGATGGTCATTTTTGGCAAAAAATGAAATTTGCTGGCATGGCCATTTTTAAATGGCAATCTATAATTCTCATCTTAACGAGTCCAAAAAGGTATACCACTCAAAGATCGGTCTTATTTTGGACGAGATATGCAAGTTATGAAGCTCGAAAAATCCTATTTTTTTGTTAATGCTGAAAATATTACATGGTAATTTTTGAGTGCTCATAACTCGGGTATTTGATGTCGGATCATGGTCATTTTTGGCAAAAAATTAAATTAGCTGGCATGGCCATTTTTAAATGGCAATCTATAATTCTGATCTTAACGAGTCTAAAAAGGTATACCACTCAAAGATCGGACTTATTTTGGCCGAGATATGCAAGTTATGAAGCTCCAAAAATCTTATTTTTTTGTTAATGCTGAAAATATTACATGGTCATCTTTGAATGCTCATAACTCGGGTATTTGATGTCCGATCATGGTCATTTTTGGCAAAAAATTAAATTTGCTGGCATGGCCATTTTTAAATGGCAATCTATAATTCTGATCTTAACGAGTCTAAAAAGGTATACCACTCAAAGATCGGACTTATTTTGGCCGAGATATGCAAGTAATGAAGCTCCAAAAATCTTATTTTTTTGTTAATGCTGAAAATATTACATGGTCATCTTTGAATGCTCATAACTCGGGTATTTGATGTCGGATCATGGTCATTTTTGGCAAAAAATTAAATTTGCTGGCCTGGCCATTTTTAAATGGCAATCTATAATTCTGATCTTAACGAGTCTAAAAAGGTATACCACTCAAAGATCGGACTTATTTTGGCCGAGATATGCAAGTTATGAAGCTCCAAAAATCTTATTTTTTTGTTAATGCTGAAAATATTACATGGTCATCTTTGAATGCTGATAACTCGGGTACTTGATGTCGGATCATGGTCATTTTTGGCAAAAAATGAAATTTGCTGGCATGGCCATTTTTAAATGGCAATCTATAATTCTGATCTTAACGAGTCTAAAAAGGTATACCACTCAAAGATCGGACTTATTTTGGCCGAGATATGCAACTTATGAAGCTCCAAAAATCTTATTTTTTTGTTAATGCTGAAAATATTACATGGTCATCTTTGAATGCTCATAACTCGGGTACTTGATGTCGGATCATGGTCATTTTTGCCAAAAAATGAAATTTGCTGGCATGGCCATTTTTAAATGGCAATCTATAATTCTGATCTTAACGAGTCTAAAAAGGTATACCACTCAAAGATCGGACTTATATTGGCCGAGATATGCAAGTTATGAAGCTCCAAACATTTTTTTTTTTGTTAATGCTGAAAATATTACATGGTCATCTTTGAATGCTCATAACTCGGGTATTTGATGTCGGATCATGGTCATTTTTGGCAAAAAATGAAATTTGCTGGCATGGCCATTTGTAAATGGCAATCTATAATTCTGATCTTAACGAGTCTAAAAAGGTATACCACTCAAAGATCGGACTTATTTTGGCCGAGATATGCAAGTTATGAAGCTCCAAAAATCTTATTTTTTTGTTAATGCTGAAAATATTACATGGTCATTTTTGAGTGCTCATAACTCGGGTATTTGATGTCGGATCATGGTCATTTTTGGCAAAAATTAAATTTGCTGGCCTGGCCATTTTTAAATGGCAATCTATAATTCTGATCTTAACGAGTCTAAAAAGGTATACCACTCAAAGATAGGACTTATTTTGGCCGAGATATGCAAGTTATGAAGCTCCAAAAATCTTATTTTTTTGTTAATGCTGAAAATATTACATGGTCATTTTTGAGTGCTCATAACTCGGGTATTTGATGTCGGATCATGGTCATTTTTGGCAAAAAATTAAATTTGCTGGCCTGGCCATTTTTAAATGGCAATCTATAATTCTGATCTTAACGAGTCTAAAAAGGTATACCACTCAAAGATCGGACTTATTTTGGCCGAGATATGCAAGTTATGAAGCTCCAAAAATCTTATTTTTTTGTTAATGCTGAAAATATTACATGGTCATCTTTGAATGCTCATAGCTCGGGTATTTGATGTCGGATCATGGTCATTTTTGGCAAAAAATTAAATTTGCTGGCATGGCCATTTTTAAATGGCAATCTTTAATTCTAATCTTAACGAGTCCAAAAAGGTATACCACTCAAAGATCGGACTTATTTTGGACGAGATATGCAAGTTACGAAGCTCCAAAAATCTTATTTTTTTTGTTAATGCTGAAAATATTACATGGTTATCTTTGAATGCTTATAACTCGGGTATTTGATGTCGGATCATGGTCATTTTTGGCAAAAAATTAAATTTGCTGGCATGGCCATTTTTAAATGGCAATCTATAATTCTGATCTTAACGAGTCTAAAAAGGTATACCACTCAAAGATCGGACTTATTTTGGCCGAGATATGCAAGTTATGAAGCTCCAAAAATCTTATTTTTTTGTTAATGCTGAAAATATTACATGGTCATCTTTGAATGCTCATAACTCGGGTATTTGATGTCGGATCATGGTAATTTTTGGCAAAAAATTAAATTTGCTGGCATGGCCATTTTTAAATGGCAATCTATAATTCTGATCTTAACGAGTCTAAAAAGGTATACCACTCAAAGATCGGACTTATTTTGGCCGAGATATGCAAGTTATGAAGTTCCAAAAATCTTATTTTTTTGTTAATGCTGAAAATATTACATGGTCATCTTTGAATGCTCATAACTCGGGTATTTGATGTCGGATCATAGTAATTTTTGGCAAAAAATGAAATTTGCGGGCATGGCCATTTTTAAATGGCAATCTATAATTCTGATCTTAACGAGTCTAAAGAGGTATACCACTCAAAGATCGGATTTATTTTGGCCGAGATATGCAAGTTACGAAGCTCCAAAAGTCTTATTTTTTTGTTAATGCTGAAAATATTACATGGTTATCTTTGAATGCTCATAACTTGGGTATTTGATGTCGGATCATGGTCATTTTTGGCAAAAAATTAAATTTGCTGGCACGGCCATTTTTAAATGGCAATCTATAATTCTGATCTTAACAAGTCTAAAAAGGTATACCACTCAAAGATCGGACTTATTTTGGCCGAGATATGCAAGTTATGAAGCTCCAAAAATCTTATTTTTTTGTTAATGCTGAAAATATGACGTGGTCATTTTTGAGTGCTCATAACTCGGGTATTTGATGTCGGATCATGGCCATTTTTGGCAAAAAATTAAATTTGCTGGCCTGGCAATTTTTAAATGGCAATCTATAATTCTGATCTTAACGAGTCTAAAAAGGTATACCACTCAAAGATAGGACTTATTTTGGCCGAGATATGCAAGTTATGAAGCTCCAAAAATCTTATTTTTTTGTTAATGCTGAAAATATTACATGGTCATCTTTGAATGCTCATAACTCGGGTACTTGATGTCGGATCATGGTCATTTTTGGCAAAAAATGAAATTTGCTGGCATGGCCATTTTTAAATGGCAATCTATAATTCTGATCTTAACGAGTCTAAAAAGGTATACCACTCAAAGATCGGACTTATTTTGGCCGAGATATGCAACTTATGAAGCTCCCAAAATCTTATTTTTTTGTTAATGCTGAAAATATTACATGGTCATCTTTGAATGCTCATAACTCGGGTACTTGATGTCGGATCATGGTCATTTTTGGCAAAAAATGAAATTTGCTGGCATGGCCATTTTTAAATGGCAATCTATAATTCTGATCTTAACGAGTCTAAAAAGGTATACCACTCAAAGATCGGACTTATATTGGCCGAGATATGCAAGTTATGAAGCTCCAAACATTTTTTTTTTTTGTTAATGCTGAAAATATTACATGGTCATCTTTGAATGCTCATAACTCGGGTATTTGATGTCGGATCATGGTCATTTTTGGCAAAAAATGAAATTTGCTGGCATGGCCATTTTTAAATGGCAATCTTTAATTCTAATCTTAACGAGTCTAAAAAGGTATACCACTCAAAGATCGGACTTATTTTGGACGAGATATGCAAGTTACGAAGCTCCAAAAATCTTATTTTTTTTGTTAATGCTGAAAATATTACATGGTTATCTTTGAATGCTTATAACTCGGGTATTTGATGTCGGATCATGGTCATTTTTGGCAAAAAATTAAATTTGCTGGCATGGCCATTTTTAAATGGCAATCTATAATTCTGATCTTAACGAGTCTAAAAAGGTATACCACTCAAAGATCGGACTTATTTTGGCCGAGATATGCAAGTTATGAAGCTCCAAAAATCTTATTTTTTTGTTAATGCTGAAAATATTACATGGTCATCTTTGAATGCTCATAACTCCAATATTTGATGTCGGATCATGGTAATTTTTGGCAAAAAATTAAATTTGCTGGCATGGCCATTTTTAAATGGCAATCTATAATTCTGATCTTAACGAGTCTAAAAAGGTATACCACTCAAAGATCGGACTTATTTTGGCCGAGATATGCAAGTTATGAAGTTCCAAAAATCTTATTTTTTTGTTAATGCTGAAAATATTACATGGTCATCTTTGAATGCTCATAACTCGGGTATTTGATGTCGGATCATGGTCATTTTTGGCAAAAAATGAAATTTGCTGGCATGGCCATTTTTAAATGGCAATCTATAATTCTGATCTTAACGAGTCTAAAGAGGTATACCACTCAAAGATCGGATTTATTTTGGCCGAGATATGCAAGTTACGAAGCTCCAAAAGTCTTATTTTTTTGTTAATGCTGAAAATATTACATGGTTATCTTTGAATGCTCATAACTTGGGTATTTGATGTCGGATCATGGTCATTTTTGGCAAAAAATTAAATTTGCTGGCACGGCCATTTTTAAATGGCAATCTATAATTCTGATCTTAACAAGTCTAAAAAGGTATACCACTCAAAGATCGGACTTATTTTGGCCGAGATATGCAAGTTATGAAGCTCCAAAAATCTTATTTTTTTGTTAATGCTGAAAATATGACGTGGTCATTTTTGAATGCTCATAACTCGGGTATTTGATGTCGGATCATGGCCATTTTTGGCAAAAAATTAAATTTGCTGGCATGGCAATTTTTAAATGGCAATCTATAATTCTGATCTTAACGAGTCTAAAAAGGTATACCACTCAAAGATAGGACTTATTTTGGCCGAGATATGCAAGTTATGAAGCTCCAAAAATCTTATTTTTTTGTTAATGCTGAAAATATTACATGGTCATCTTTGAATGCTCATAGCTCGGGTATTTGATGTCGGATCATGGTCATTTTTGGCAAAAAATTAAATTTGCTGGCATGGCCATTTTTAAATGGCAATCTTTAATTCTAATCTTAACGAGTCTAAAAAGGTATACCACTCAAAGATCGGACTTATTTTGGACGAGATATGCAAGTTACGAAGCTCCAAAAATCTTATTTTTTTGTTAATGCTGAAAATATTACATGGTTATCTTTGAATGCTCATAACTCGGGTATTTGATGTCGGATCATGGTCACTTTTGGCAAAAAATGAAATTTGCTGGCATGGCCATTTTTAAATGGCAATCTATAATTCTGATCTTAACGAGTCTAAAAAGGTATACCACTCAAAGATCGGACTTATTTTGGCCGAGATATGCAAGTTATGAAGCTCCAAAAATCTTATTTTTTTGTTAATGCTGAAAATATTACATGGTCATATTTGAATGCTCATAACTCGGGTAATTGATGTCGGATCATGGTCATTTTTGGCAAAAAATTAAATTTGCTGGCATGGCCATATTTAAATGGCAATCTATAATTCTGATCTTAACGAGTCTAAAAAGGTATACCACTCAAAGATCGGACTTATTTTGGCCGAGATATGCAAGTTATGAAGCTCCAAAAATCTTATTTTTTTGTTAATGCTGAAAATATTACATGGTCATCTTTGAATGCTCATAACTCGGGTATTTGATGTCGGATCATGGTAATTTTTGGCAAAAAATTAAATTTGCTGGCATGGCCATTTTTAAATGGCAATCTATAATTCTGATCTTAACGAGTCTAAAAAGGTATACCACTCAAAGATCGGATTTATTTTGGCCGAGATATGCAAGTTACGAAGCTCCAAAAGTCTTATTTTTTTGTTAATGCTGAAAATATTACATGGTTATCTTTGAATGCTCATAACTTGGGTATTTGATGTCGGATCATGGTCATTTTTGGCAAAAAATTAAATTTGCTGGCACGGCCATTTTTAAATGGCAATCTATAATTCTGATCTTAACGAGTCTAAAAAGGTATACCACTCAAAGATCGGACTTATTTTGGCCGAAATATGCAAGTTATGAAGCTCCAAAAATCTTATTTTTTTGTTAATGCTGAAAATATTACATGGTCATTTTTGAATGCTCATATCTCGGGTATTTGATGTCGGATCATGGTCATTTTTGGCAAAAAATTAAATTTGCTGGCATGGCCATATTTAAATGGCAATCTATAATTCTGATCTTAACGAGTCTAAAAAGGTATACCACTCAAAGATCGGACTTATTTTGGCCGAGATATGCAAGTTATGAAGCTCCAAAAATCTTATTTTTTTGTTAATGCTGAAAATATTACATGGTCATCTTTGAATGCTCATAACTCGGGTATTTGATGTCGGATCATGGTAATTTTTGGCAAAAAATTAAATTTGCTGGCATGGCCATTTTTAAATGGCAATCTATAATTCTGATCTTAACGAGTCTAAAAAGGTATACCACTCAAAGATCGGATTTATTTTGGCCGAGATATGCAAGTTACGAAGCTCCAAAAGTCTTATTTTTTTGTTAATGCTGAAAATATTACATGGTTATCTTTGAATGCTCATAACTTGGGTATTTGATGTCGGATCATGGTCATTTTTGGCAAAAAATTAAATTTGCTGGCACGGCCATTTTTAAATGGCAATCTATAATTCTGATCTTAACGAGTCTAAAAAGGTATACCACTCAAAGATCGGACTTATTTTGGCCGAAATATGCAAGTTATGAAGCTCCAAAAATCTTATTTTTTTGTTAATGCTGAAAATATTACATGGTCATTTTTGAATGCTCATATCTCGGGTATTTGATGTCGGATCATGGTCATTTTTGGCACAAAATGAAATTTGCTGGCATGGCCATTTTTAAATGGCAATCTATAATTCTGATCTTAACGAGTCTAAAAAGGTATACCACTCAAAGATCGGACTTATTTTTGCCGAGATATGCAAGTTATGAAGCTCCAAAAATCTTGTTTTTTTGTTAATGCTGAAAATATTACATGGTCATCTTTGAATGCTCATAACTCGGGTATTTGATGTCGGATCATGGTCATTTTTGGCAAAAAATGAAATTTGCTGGCATGGCCATTTTTAAATGGCAATCTATAATTCTGATCTTAACGAGTCTAAAAAGGTATACCACTCAAAGATCGGACTTATTTTGGCCGAGATATGCAAGTTATGAAGCTCCAAAAATCTTATTTTTTTGTTAATGCTGAAAATATTACATGGTCATCTTTGAATGCTCATAACTCGGGTACTTGATGTCGGATCATGGTCATTTTTGGCAAAAAATGAAATTTGCTGGCATGGCCATTTTTAAATGGCAATCTATAATTCTGATCTTAACGAGTCTAAAAAGGTATACCACTCAAAGATCGGACTTATATTGGCCGAGATATGCAAGTTATGAAGCTCCAAACATTTTTTTTTTTGTTAATGCTGAAAATATTACATGGTCATCTTTGAATGCTCATAACTCGGGTATTTGATGTCGGATCATGGTCATTTTTGGCAAAAAATAAAATTTGCTGGCATGGCCATTTTTAAATGGCAATCTATAATTCTGATCTTAACGAGTCTAAAAAGGTATACCACTCAAAGATCGGACTTATTTTGGCCGAGATATGCAAGTTATGAAGCTCCAAAAATCTTATTTTTTGTTAATGCTGAAAATATTACATGGTCATTTTTGAGTGCTCATAACTCGGGTATTTGATGTCGGATCATGGTCATTTTTGGCAAAAAATTAAATTTGCTGGCCTGGCCATTTTTAAATGGCAATCTATAATTCTGATCTTAACGAGTCTAAAAAGGTAAACCACTCAAAGATAGGACTTATTTTGGCCGAGATATGCAAGTTATGAAGCTCCAAAAATCTTATTTTTTTGTTAATGCTGAAAATATTACATGGTCATCTTTGAATGCTCATAGCTCGGGTATTTGATGTCGGATCATGGTCATTTTTGGCAAAAAATTAAATTTGCTGGCATGGCCATTTTTAAATGGCAATCTTTAATTCTAATCTTAACGAGTCTAAAAAGGTATACCACTCAAAGATCGGACTTATTTTGGACGAGATATGCAAGTTACGAAGCTCCAAAAATCTTATTTTTTTGTTAATGCTGAAAATATTACATGGTTATCTTTGAATGCTCATAACTCGGGTATTTGATGTCGGATCATGGTCATTTTTGGCAAAAAATGAAATTTGCTGGCATGGCCATTTTTAAATGGCAATCTATAATTCTGATCTTAACGAGTCTAAAAAGGTATACCACTCAAAGATCGGACTTATTTTGGCCGAGATATGCAAGCTCCAAAAATCTTATTTTTTTGTTAATGCTGAAAATATTACATGGTCATCTTTGAATGCTCATAACTCGGGTATTTGATGTCGGATCATGGTAATTTTTGGCAAAAAATGAAATCTGCTGGCATGGCCATTTTTAAATGGCAATCTATAATTCTGATCTTAACGAGTCTAAAAAGGTATACCACTCAAAGATCGGATTTATTTTGGCCGAGATATGCAAGTTATGAAGCTCCAAAAATCTTATTTTTTTGTTAATGCTGAAAATATTACATGGTCATCTTTGAATGCTCATAACTCGGGTATTTGATGTCGGATCATGGTCATTTTTGGCAAAAAATTAAATGCGGGCATGGCCATTTTTAAATGGCAATCTATAATTCTGATCTTAACGAGTCTAAAAAGGTATACCACTCAAAGATCGGACTTATTTTGGTCGAGATATGCAAGTTATGAAGCTCCAAACACTTTTTTTTTTGTTAATGCTGAAAATATTACATGGTCATCTTTGAATGCTCATAACTCGGGTATTTGATGTCGGATCATGGTCATTTTTGGCAAAAAATTAAATTTGCTGGCATGGCCATTTTTAAATGGCAATCTATAATTCTGATCTTAACGAGTCTAAAAAGGTATACCACTCAAAGATCGGACTTATTTTGGCCGAGATATGCAAGTTATGAAGCTCCAAAAATCTTATTTTTTTGTTAATGCTGAAAATATTACATGGTCATCTTTGAATGCTCATAGCTCGGGTATTTGATGTCGGATCATGGTCATTTTTGGCAAAAAATTAAATTTGCTAGCATTGCCATTTTTAAATGGCAATCTATAATTCTGATCTTAACGAGTCTTAAAAGGTATACCACTCAAAGATCGGACTTATTTTGGCCGAGATATGCAAGTTATGAAGCTCCAAAAATCTTATTTTTTTGTTAATGCTGAAAATATTACATGGTCATCTTTGAATGCTCATAACTCGGGTATTTGATGTCGGATCATGGTAATTTTTGGCAAAAAATTAAATTTGCGGGCATGGCCATTTTTAAATGGCAATCTATAATTCTGATCTTAACGAGTCTAAAAAGGTATACCACTCAAAGATCGGACTTATTTTGGCCGAGATATGCAAGTTATGAAGCTCCAAAAATATTATTTTTTTGTTAATGCTGAAAATATTACATGGTCATCTTTGAATGCTCATAGCTCGGATATTTGATGTCGGATCATGGTCATTTTTGGCAAAAAATGAAATTTGCTGGCATGGCCATTTTTAAATGGCAATCTATAATTCTGATCTTAACGAGTCTAAAAAGGTATACCACTCAAAGATCGGACTTATTTTGGCCGAGATATGCAAGTTATGAAGCTCCAAAAATCTTATTTTTTTGTTAATGCTGAAAATATTACATGGTCATCTTTGAATGCTCATAACTCGGGTATTTGGTATCGGATCATGGTCATTTTTGGCAAAAAGTGAAATTTGCTGGCATGGCCATTTTTAAATGGCAATCTATAATTCTGATCTTAACGAGTCTAAAAAGGTATACCACTCAAAGATCGGACTTATTTTGGCCGAGATATGCAACTTATGAAGCTCCAAAAATCTTATTTTTTTGTTAATGCTGAAAATATTACATGGTCATCTTTGAATGCTCATAGCTCGGGTATTTGATGTCGGATCAGGGTCATTTTTGGCAAAAAATGAAATTTGCTGGCATGGCCATTTTTAAATGGCAATCTATTATTCTGATCTTAACGAGTCTAAAAAGGTATACCACTCAAAGATCGGACTTATTTTGGCCGAGATATGCAAGTTATGAAGCTCCAAAAATCTTTTTATTTTGTTAATGCTGAAAATATTACATGGTTATCTTTGAATGCTCATAACTCGGGCATTTGATGTCGGATCAAGGTCATTTTTGGCAAAAAATGAAATTTGCTGGCATGGCCATTTTTAAATGGCAATCTTTAATTCTGATCTTAACGAGTCTAAAAAGGTATACCACTCAAAGATCGGACTTATTTTGGCCGAGATATGCAACTTATGAAGCTCCAAAAATCTTATTTTGTTGTTAATGCTGAAAATATTACATGGTCATCTTTGAATGCTCATAACTCGGGTATTTGATGTCGGATCATGGTCATTATGGCAAAAAATTAAATTTGCTGGCATGGCCATTTTTAAATGGCAATCTATAATTCTGATCTTAACGAGTCTAAAAAGGTGTACCACTCAAAGATCGGACTTATTTTGGCCGAGATATGCAAGTTATGAAGCTCCAAAAATCTTTTTATTTTGTTAATGCTGAAAATATTACATGGTTATCTTTGAATGCTCATAACTCGGGCATTTGATGTCGGATCAAGGTCATTTTTGGCAAAAAATGAAATTTGCTGGCATGGCCATTTTTAAATGGCAATCTTTAATTCTGATCTTAACGAGTCTAAAAAGGTATACCACTCAAAGATCGGACTTATTTTGGACAAGATATGCAAGTTACGAAGCTCCAAAAATCTTATTTTTTTGTTAATGCTGAAAATATTACATGGTTATCTTTGAATGCTCATAACTCGGGTATTTGATGTCGGATCATGGTCATTTTTGGCAAAAAATGAAATTTGCTGGCATGGCCATTTTTAAATGGCAATCTATAATTCTGATCTTAACGAGTCTAAAAAGGTATACCACTCAAAGATCGGACTTATTTTGGCCGAGATATGCAAGTTACGAAGCTCCAAAAATCTTATTTTTTTGTTAATGCTGAAAATATTACATGGTCATCTTTGAATGCTCATAACTCGGGTATTTGATGTCGGATCATGGTCATTTTTGGCAAAAAATGAAATTTGCTGGCATGGCCATTTTTAAATGGCAATCTATAATTCTGATCTTAACGAGTCTAAAAAGGTATACCACTCAAAGATCGGACTTATTTTGGCCGAGATATGCAAGTTATGAAGCTCCAAAAATCTTATTTTTTTGTTAATGCTGAAAATATTACATGGTCATCTTTGAATGCTCATAACTCGGGTATTTGATGTCGGATCATGGTCATTTTTGGCAAAAAATGAAATTTGCTGGCATGGCCATTTTTAAATGGCAATCTATAATTCTGATCTTAACGAGTCTAAAAAGGTATACCACTCAAAGATCGGACTTATTTTGGCCGAGATATGCAAGTTATGAAGCTCCAAAAATCTTATTTTTTTGTTAATGCTGAAAATATTACATGGTCATCTTTGAATGCTCATAACTCGGGTATTTGATGTCGGATCATGGTCATTTTTGGCAAAAAATGAAATTTGCTAGCATGGCCATTTTTAAATGGCAATCTATAATTCTGATCTTAACGAGTCTAAAAAGGTATACCACTCAAAGATCGGACTTATTTTGGCCGAGATATGCAAGTTATGAAGCTCCAAAAATCTTATTTTTTTGTTAATGCTGAAAATATTACATGGTCATCTTTGAATGCTCATAACTCGGGTATTTGATGTCGGATCATGGTCATTTTTGGCAAAAAATTAAATTTGCTGGCATGGCCATTTTTAAATGGCAATCTATAATTCTGATCTTAACGAGTCTAAAAAGGTATACCACTCAAAGATCGGACTTATTTTGGCCGAGATATGCAAGTTATGAAGCTCCAAAAATCTTATTTTTTTGTTAATGCTGAAAATATTACATGGTCATCTTTGAATGCTCATAACTCGGGTATTTGATGTCGGATCATGGTCATTTTTGGCAAAAAATGAAATTTGCTGGCATGGCCATTTTTAAATGGCAATCTATAATTCTGATCTTAACGAGTCTAAAAAGGTATACCACTCAAAGATCGGACTTATTTTGGCCGAGATATGCAAGTTATGAAGCTCCAAAAATCTTATTTTTTTGTTAATGCTGAAAATATTACATGGTCATCTTTGAATGCTCATAACTCGGGTATTTGATGTCGGATCATGGTCATTTTTGGCAAAAAATGAAATTTGCTGGCATGGCCATTTTTAAATGGCAATCTATAATTCTGATCTTAACGAGTCTAAAAAGGTATACCACTCAAAGATCGGACTTATTTTGGCCGAGATATGCAAGTTATGAAGCTCCAAAAATCTTATTTTTTTGTTAATGCTGAAAATATTACATGGTCATCTTTGAATGCTCATAACTCGGGTATTTGATGTCGGATCATGGTCATTTTTGGCAAAAAATGAAATTTGCTGGCATGGCCATTTTTAAATGGCAATCTATAATTCTGATCTTAACGAGTCTAAAAAGGTATACCACTCAAAGATCGGACTTATTTTGGCCGAGATATGCAAGTTATGAAGCTCCAAAAATCTTTTTATTTTGTTAATGCTGAAAATATTACATGGTTATCTTTGAATGCTCATAACTCGGGTATTTGATGTCGGATCATGGTCATTTTTGGCAAAAAATGAAATTTGCTGGCATGACCATTTTTAAATGGCAATCTATAATTCTGATCTTAACGAGTCTAAAAAGGTATACCACTCAAAGATCGGACTTATTTTGGCCGAGATATGCAAGTTATGAAGCTCCAAAAATCTTATTTTTTTGTTAATGCTGAAAATATTACATGGTCATCTTTGAATGCTCATAACTCGGGTATTTGATGTCGGATCATGGTCATTTTTGGCAAAAAATTAAATTTGCTGGCATGGCCATTTTTAAATGGCAATCTATAATTCTGATCTTAACGAGTCTAAAAAGGTGTACCACTCAAAGATCGGACTTATTTTGGCCGAGATATGCAAGTTATGAAGCTCCAAAAATCTTATTTTTTTGTTAATGCTGAAAATATTACATGGTCATCTTTGAATGCTCATAACTCGGGCATTTGATGTCGGATCATGGTCATTTTTGGCAAAAAATGAAATTTGCTGGCATGGCCATTTTTAAATGGCAATCTATAATTCTGATCTTAACGAGTCTAAAAAGGTATACCACTCAAAGATCGGACTTATTTTGGCCGAGATATGCAACTTATGAAGCTCCAAAAATCTTATTTTTTTGTTAATGCTGAAAATATTACATGGTCATCTTTGAATGCTCATAACTCGGGTATTTGATGTCGGATCATGGTCATTTTTGGCAAAAAATGAAATTTGCTGGCATGGCCATTTTTAAATGGCAATCTATAATTCTGATCTAAACGAGTCTAAAAAGGTATACCACTCAAAGATCGGACTTATTTTGGCCGAGATATGCAAGTTATGAAGCTCCAAAAATCTTTTTTTTTTGTTAATGCTGAAAATATTACATGGTCATCTTTGAATGCTCATAACTCGGGCATTTGATGTCGGATCATGGTCATTTTTGGCAAAAAATGAAATTTGCTGGCATGGCCATTTTTAAATGGCAATCTATAATTCTGATCTTAACGAGTCTAAAAAGGTATACCACTCAAAGATCGGACTTATTTTGGCCGAGATATGCAAGTTATGAAGCTCCAAAAATCTTATTTTTTTGTTAATGCTGAAAATATTACATGGTCATCTTTGAATGCTCATAACTCGGGTATTTGATGTCGGATCATGGTCATTTTTGGCAAAAAATTAAATTTGCTGGCATGGCCATTTTTAAATGGCAATCTATAATTCTGATCTTAACGAGTCTAAAAAGGTATACCACTCAAAGATCGGACTTATTTTGGCCGAGATATGCAAGTTATGAAGCTCCAAAAATCTTATTTTTTTGTTAATGCTGAAAATATTACATGGTCATCTTTGAATGCTCATAACTCGGGTATTTGATGTCGGATCATGGTCATTTTTGGCAAAAAATGAAATTTGCTGGCATGGCCATTTTTAAATGGCAATCTATAATTCTGATCTTAACGAGTCTAAAAAGGTATACCACTCAAAGATCGGACTTATTTTGGCCGAGATATGCAAGTTATGAAGCTCCAAAAATCTTATTTTTTTGTTAATGCTGAAAATATTACATGGTCATCTTTGAATGCTCATAACTCGGGTATTTGATGTCGGATCATGGTCATTTTTGGCAAAAAATGAAATTTGCTGGCATGGCCATTTTTAAATGGCAATCTATAATTCTGATCTTAACGAGTCTAAAAAGGTATACCACTCAAAGATCGGACTTATTTTGGCCGAGATGTGCAAGTTATGAAGCTCCAAAAATCTTATTTTTTTGTTAATGCTGAAAATATTACATGGTCATCTTTGAATGCTCATAACTCGGGTATTTGATGTCGGATCATGGTCATTTTTGGCAAAAAATTAAATTTGCTGGCATGGCCATTTTTAAATGGCAATCTATAATTCTGATCTTAACGAGTCTAAAAAGGTATACCACTCAAAGATCGGACTTATTTTGGCCGAGATATGCAAGTTATGAAGCTCCAAAAATCTTATTTTTTTGTTAATGCTGAAAATATTACATGGTCATCTTTGAATGCTCATAACTCGGGTATTTGATGTCGGATCATGGTCATTTTTGGCAAAAAATGAAATTTGCTGGCATGGCCATTTTTAAATGGCAATCTATAATTCTGATCTTAACGAGTCTAAAAAGGTATACCACTCAAAGATCGGACTTATTTTGGCCGAGATATGCAAGTTATGAAGCTCCAAAAATCTTATTTTTTTGTTAATGCTGAAAATATTACATGGTCATCTTTGAATGCTCATAACTCGGGTATTTGATGTCGGATCATGGTCATTTTTGGCAAAAAATTAAATTTGCTGGCATGGCCATTTTTAAATGGCAATCTATAATTCTGATCTTAACGAGTCTAAAAAGGTATACCACTCAAAGATCGGACTTATTTTGGCCGAGATATGCAAGTTATGAAGCTCCAAAAATCTTATTTTTTTGTTAATGCTGAAAATATTACATGGTCATCTTTGAATGCTCATAACTCGGGTATTTGATGTCGGATCATGGTCATTTTTGGCAAAAAATGAAATTTGCTGGCATGGCCATTTTTAAATGGCAATCTATAATTCTGATCTTAACGAGTCTAAAAAGGTATACCACTCAAAGATCGGACTTATTTTGGCCGAGATATGCAAGTTATGAAGCTCCAAAAATCTTATTTTTTTGTTAATGCTGAAAATATTACATGGTCATCTTTGAATGCTCAAAACTCGGGTATTTGATGTCGGATCATGGTCATTTTTGGCAAAAAATTAAAATTGCTGGCATGGCCATTTTTAAATGGCAATCTATAATTCTGATCTTAACGAGTCTAAAAAGGTATACCACTCAAAGATCGGACTTATTTTGGCCGAGATATGCAAGTTATGAAGCTCCAAAAATCTTATTTTTTTGTTAATGCTGAAAATATTACATGGTCATCTTTGAATGCTCATAACTCGGGTATTTGATGTCGGATCATGGTCATTTTTGGCAAAAAATGAAATTTGCTGGCATGGCCATTTTTAAATGGCAATCTATAATTCTGATCTTAACGAGTCTAAAAAGGTATACCACTCAAAGATCGGACTTATTTTGGCCGAGATATGCAAGTTATGAAGCTCCAAAAATCTTATTTTTTTGTTAATGCTGAAAATATTACATGGTCATCTTTGAATGCTCATAACTCGGGTATTTGATGTCGGATCATGGTCATTTTTGGCAAAAAATGAAATTTGCTGGCATGGCCATTTTTAAATGGCAATCTATAATTCTGATCTTAACGAGTCTAAAAAGGTATACCACTCAAAGATCGGACTTATTTTGGCCGAGATATGCAAGTTATGAAGCTCCAAAAATCTTATTTTTTTGTTAATGCTGAAAATATTACATGGTCATCTTTGAATGCTCATAACTCGGGTATTTGATGTCGGATCATGGTCATTTTTGGCAAAAGAATGAAATTTGCTGGCATGGCCATTTTTAAATGGCAATCTATAATTCTGATCTTAACGAGTCTAAAAAGGTATACCACTCAAAGATCGGACTTATTTTGGCCGAGATATGCAAGTTATGAAGCTCCAAAAATCTTATTTTTTTGTTAATGCTGAAAATATTACATGGTCATCTTTGAATGCTCATAACTCGGGTATTTGATGTCGGATCATGGTCATTTTTGGCAAAAAATGAAATTTGCTGGCATGGCCATTTTTAAATGGCAATCTATAATTCTGATCTTAACGAGTCTAAAAAGGTATACCACTCAAAGATCGGACTTATTTTGGCCGAGATATGCAAGTTATGAAGCTCCAAAAATCTTATTTTTTTGTTAATGCTGAAAATATTACATGGTCATCTTTGAATGCTCATAACTCGGGTATTTGATGTCGGATCATGGTCATTTTTGGCAAAAAATGAAATTTGCTGGCATGGCCATTTTTAAATGGCAATCTATAATTCTGATCTTAACGAGTCTAAAAAGGTATACCACTCAAAGATCGGACTTATTTTGGCCGAGATATGCAAGTTATGAAGCTCCAAAAATCTAATTTTTTTGTTAATGCTGAAAATATTACATGGTCATCTTTGAATGCTCATAACTCGGGTATTTGATGTCGGATCATGGTCATTTTTGGCAAAAAATTAAATTGGCTGGCATGGCCATTTTTAAATGGCAATCTATAATTCTGATCTTAACGAGTCTAAAAAGGTATACCACTCAAAGATCGGACTTATTTTGGCCGAGATATGCAAGTTATTAAGCTCCAAAAATCTTATTTTTTTGTTAATGCTGAAAATATTACATGGTCATCTTTGAATGCTCATAACTCGGGTATTTGATGTCGGATCATGGTCATTTTTGGCAAAAAATTAAATTTGCTGGCATGGCCATTTTTAAATGGCAATCTATAATTCTGATCTTAACGAGTCTAAAAAGGTATACCACTCAAAGATCGGACTTATTT
This sequence comes from Drosophila maculinotata, assembly GCA_035045305.1. Taxonomy (NCBI): domain Eukaryota; kingdom Metazoa; phylum Arthropoda; class Insecta; order Diptera; family Drosophilidae; genus Drosophila; species Drosophila maculinotata. Next base: position 177,954 of record JAWNPD010000188.1, on the reverse strand, counting down.
TGGCCGAGATATGCAAGTTATGAAGCTCCAAAAATCTTATTTTTTTGTTAATGCTGAAAATATTACATGGTCATCTTTGAATGCTCATAACTCGGGTATTTGATGTCGGATCATGGTCATTTTTGGCAAAAAATTAAATTTGCTGGCATGGCCATTTTTAAATGGCAATCTATAATTCTGATCTTAACGAGTCTAAAAAGGTATACCACTCAAAGATCGGACTTATTTTGGCCGAGATATGCAAGTTATGAAGCTCCAAAAATCTTATTTTTTTGTTAATGCTGAAAATATTACATGGTCATCTTTGAATGCTCATAACTCGGGTATTTGATGTCGGATCATGGTCATTTTTGGCAAAAAATGAAATTTGCTGGCATGGCCATTTTTAAATGGCAATCTATAATTCTGATCTTAACGAGTCTAAAAAGGTATACCACTCAAAGATCGGACTTATTTTGGCCGAGATATGCAAGTTATGAAGCTCCAAAAATCTTATTTTTTTGTTAATGCTGAAAATATTACATGGTCATCTTTGAATGCTCATAACTCGGGTATTTGATGTCGGATCATGGTCATTTTTGGCAAAAAATTAAATTTGCTGGCATGGCCATTTTTAAATGGCAATCTATAATTCTGATCTTAACGAGTCTAAAAAGGTATACCACTCAAAGATCGGACTTATTTTGGCCGAGATATGCAAGTTATGAAGCTCCAAAAATCTTATTTTTTTGTTAATGCTGAAAATATTACATGGTCATCTTTGAATGCTCATAACTCGGGTATTTGATGTCGGATCATGGTCATTTTTGGCAAAAAATTAAATTTGCTGGCATGGCCATTTTTAAATGGCAATCTATAATTCTGATCTTAACGAGTCTAAAAAGGTATACCACTCAAAGATCGGACTTATTTTGGCCGAGATATGCAAGTTATGAAGCTCCAAAAATCTTATTTTTTTGTTAATGCTGAAAATATTACATGGTCATCTTTGAATGCTCATAACTCGGGTATTTGATGTCGGATCATGGTCATTTTTGGCAAAAAATGAAATTTGCTGGCATGGCCATTTTTAAATGGCAATCTATAATTCTGATCTTAACGAGTCCTAAAATGGTATACCACTCAAAGATCGGACTTATTTTGGCCGAGATATGCAAGTTATGAAGCTCCAAAAATCTTATTTTTTTGTTAATGCTGAAAATATTACATGGTCATCTTTGAATGCTCATAACTCGGGTATTTGATGTCGGATCATGGTCATTTTTGGCAAAAAATGAAATTTGCTGGCATGGCCATTTTTAAATGGCAATCTATAATTCTGATCTTAACGAGTCTAAAAAGGTATACCACTCAAAGATCGGACTTATTTTGGCCGAGATATGCAAGTTATGAAGCTCCAAAAATCTTATTTTTTTGTTAATGCTGAAAATATTACATGGTCAATCTTTGAATGCTCATAACTCGGGTATTTGATGTCGGATCATGGTCATTTTTGGCAAAAAATGAAATTTGCTGGCATGGCCATTTTTAAATGGCAATCTATAATTCTGATCTTAACGAGTCTAAAAAGGTATACCACTCAAAGATCGGACTTATTTTGGCCGAGATATGCAAGTTATGAAGCTCCAAAAATCTTATTTTTTTGTTAATGCTGAAAATTTTACATGGTCATCTTTGAATGCTCATAACTCGGGTATTTGATGTCGGATCATGGTCATTTTTGGCAAAAAATTAAATTTGCTGGCATGGCCATTTTTAATTGGCAATCTATAATTCTGATCTTAACGAGTCTAAAAAGGTATACCACTCAAAGATCGGACTTATTTTGGCCGAGATATGCAAGTTATGAAGCTCCAAAAATCTAATTTTTTTGTTAATGCTGAAAATATTACATGGTCATCTTTGAATGCTCATAACTCGGGTATTTGATGTCGGATCATGGTCATTTTTGGCAAAAAATTAAATTTTCTGGCATGGCTATTTTTAAATGGCAATCTATAATTCTGATCTTAACGAGTCTAAAAAGGTATACCACTCAAAGATCGGACTTATTTTTGCCGAGATATGCAAGTAATGAAGCTCCAAAAATCTTATTTTTTTGTTAATGCTGAAAATATTACATGGTCATCTTTGAATGCTCATAACTCGGGTATTTGATGTCGGATCATGGTCATTTTTGGCAAAAAATGAAATTAGCTGGCATGGCCATTTTTAAATGGCAATCTATAATTCTGATCTTAACGAGTCTAAAAAGGTATACCACTCAAAGATCGGACTTATTTTGGCCGAGATATGCAAGTTATGAAGCTCCAAAAATCTTATTTTGTTGTTTATGCTGAAAATATTACATGGTCATCTTTAAATGCTCATAACTCGGGTATTTGATGTCGGATCATGGTCATTTTTGGCAAAAAATGAAATTTGCTGGCATGGCCATTTTTAAATGGCAATTTATAATTCTGATCTTAACGAGTCTAAAAAGGTATACCACTCAAAGATCGGACTTATTTTGGCCGAGATATGCAAGTTATGAAGCTCCAAAAATCTTATTTTTTTGTTAATGCTGAAAATATTACATGGTCATCTTTGAATGCTCATAACTCGGGTATTTGATGTCGGATCATGGTCATTTTTGGCAAAAAATGAAATTTGCTGGCATGGCCATTTTTAAATGGCAATCTATAATTCTGATCTTAACGAGTCTAAAAAGGTATACCACTCAAAGATCGGACTTATTTTGGCCGAGATATGCAACTTATGAAGCTCCAAAAATCTTATTTTTTTGTTAATGCTGAAAATATTACATGGTCATCTTTGAATGCTCATAACTCGGGAATTTGATGTCGGATCATGGCCATTTTTGGCAAAAAATTAAATTTGCTGGCATGAGCATTTTTAAATGGCAATCTATAGTTCTGATCTTAACGAGTCTAAAAACGTATACCACTCACAGATCGGACTTATTTTGGCCGAGATATGCAAGTTATGAAGCTCCAAAAATCTTATTTTTTTTGTTAATGCTGAAAATATTACATGGTTATCTTTGAATGCTCATAACTCGGGTATTTGATGTCGGATCATGGTCATTTTTGGCAAAAAATGAAATTTTCTGGCATGGCCATTTTTAAATGGCAATCTATAATTCTGATCTTAACGAGTCTAAAAAGGTATACCACTCAAAGATCGGACTTATTTTGGCCGAGATATGCAAGTTATGAAGCTCCAAAAATCTTTTTTTTTGTTAATGCTGAAAATATTACATGGTCATCTTTGAATGCTCATAACTCGGGTATTTGATGTCGGATCATGGTCATTTTTGGCAAAAAATGAAATTTGCTGGCATGGCCATTTTTAAATGGCAATCTATAATTCTGATCTTAACGAGTCTAAAAAGGTATACCACTCAAAGGTCGGACTTATTTTGGCCGAGATATGCTAGTTATGAAGCTCCAAAAATCTTATTTTTTTGTTAATGCTGAAAATATTACATGGTCATCTTTGAATGCTCATAACTCGGGTATTTGATGTCGGATCATGGTCATTTTTGGCAAAAAATGAAATTTGCTGGCATGGCCATTTTTAAATGGCAATCTATAATTCTGATCTTAACGAGTCTAAAAAGGTATACCACTCAAAGATCGGACTTATTTTGGCCGAGATATGCAAGTTATGAAGCTCCAAAAATCTTATTTTTTTGTTAATGCTGAAAATATTACATGGTCATCTTTGAATGCTCATAACTCGGGTATTTGATGTCGGATCATGGTCATTTTTGGCAAAAAATGAAATTTGCTGGCATGGCCATTTTTAATAGGCAATCTATAATTCTGATCTTAACGAGTCTAAAAAGGTATACCACTCAAAGATCGGACTTATTTTGGCCGAGATATGCAAGTTATGAAGCTCCAAAAATCTTATTTTTTTTGTTAATGCTGAAAATATTACATGGTCATCTTTGAATGCTCATAACTCGGGTATTTGATGTCGGATCATGGTCATTTTTGGCAAAAAATGAAATTTGCTGGCATGGCCATTTTTAAATGGCAATCTATAATTCTGATCTTAACGAGTCTAAAAAGGTATACCACTCAAAGATCGGACTTATTTTGGACGAGATATGCAAGTTATGAAGCTCCAAAAATCTTATTTTTTTGTTAATGCTGAAAATATTACATGGTCATCTTTGAATGCTCATAACTCGGGTATTTGATGTCGGATCATGGTCATTTTTGGCAAAAAATGAAATTTGCTGGCATGGCCATTTTTAAATGGCAATCTATAATTCTGATCTTAACGAGTCTAAAAAGGTATACCACTCAAAGATCGGACTTATTTTGGCCGAGATATGCAAGTTATGAAGCTCCAAAAATCTTATTTTTTTGTTAATGCTGAAAATATTACATGGTCATCTTTGAATGCTCATAACTCGGGTATTTGATGTCGGATCAGGGTCATTTTTGGCAAAAAATTAAATTTGCTGGCATGGCCATTTTTAAATGGCAATCTATAATTCTGATCTTAACGAGTCTAAAAAGGTATACCACTCAAAGATCGGACTTATTTTGGCCGAGATATGCAAGTTATGAAGCTCCAAAAATCTTATTTTTTTGTTAATGCTGAAAATATTACATGGTCATCTTTGAATGCTCATAACTCGGGTATTTGATGTCGGATCAGGGTCATTTTTGGCAAAAAATTAAATTTGCTGGCATGGCCATTTTTAAATGGCAATCTATAATTCTGATCTTAACGAGTCTAAAAAGGTATACCACTCAAAGATCGGACTTATTTTGGCCGAGATATGCAAGTTATGAAGCTCCAAAAATCTTATTTTTTTGTTAATGCTGAAAATATTACATGGTCATCTTTGAATGCTCATAACTCGGGTATTTGATGTCGGATCATGGTCATTTATGGCAAAAAATTAAATTTGCTGGCATGGCCATTTTTAAATGGCAATCTATAATTCTGATCTTAACGAGTCTAAAAAGGTATACCACTCAAAGGTCGGACTTATTTTGGCCGAGATATGCAAGTTATGAAGCTCCAAAAATCTTATTTTTTTGTTAATGCTGAAAATATTACATGGTCATCTTTGAATGCTCATAACTCGGGTATTTGATGTCGGATCATGGTCATTTTTGGCAAAAAATTAAATTTGCTGGCATGGGCATTTTTAAATGGCAATCTATAATTCTGATCTTAACGAGTCTAAAAAGGTATACCACTCAAAGATCGGACTTATTTTGGCCGAGATATGCAAGTTATGAAGCTCCAAAAATCTTATTTTTTTTGTTAATGCTGAAAATATTACATGGTCATCTTTGAATGCTCATAACTCGGGTATTTGATGTCGGATCATGGTCATTTTTGGCAAAAAATGAAATTTTCTGGCATGGCCATTTTTAAATGGCAATCTATAATTCTGATCTTAACGAGTCTAAAAAGGTATACCACTCAAAGATCGGACTTATTTTGGCCGAGATATGCAAGTTATGAAGCTCCAAAAATCTTATTTTTTTGTTAATGCTGAAAATATTACATGGTCATCTTTGAATGCTCATAACTCGGGTATTTGATGTCGGATCATGGTCATTTTTGGCAAAAAATGAAATTTGCTGGCATGGCCATTTTTAAATGGCAATCTATAATTCTGATCTTAACGAGTCTAAAAAGGTATACCACTCAAAGATCGGACTTATTTTGGCCGAGATATGCAAGTTATGAAGCTCCAAAAATCTTATTTTTTTGTTAATGCTGAAAATATTACATGGTCATCTTTGAATGCTCATAACTCGGGTATTTGATGTCGGATCATGGTCATTTTTGGCAAAAAATGAAATTTGCTGGCATGGCCATTTTTAAATGGCAATCTATAATTCTGATCTTAACGAGTCTAAAAAGGTATACCACTCAAAGATCGGACTTATTTTGGCCGAGATATGCAAGTTATGAAGCTCCAAAAATCTTATTTTTTTGTTAATGCTGAAAATATTACATGGTCATCTTTGAATGCTCATAACTCGGGTATTTGATGTCGGATCATGGTCATTTTTGGCAAAAAATGAAATTTGCTGGCATGGCCATTTTTAAATGGCAATCTATAATTCTGATCTTAACGAGTCTAAAAAGGTATACCACTCAAAGATCGGACTTATTTTGGCCGAGATATGCAAGTTATGAAGCTCCAAAAATCTTATTTTTTTTGTTAATGCTGAAAATATTACATGGTCATCTTTGAATGCTCATAACTCGGGTATTTGATGTCGGATCATGGTCATTTTTGGCAAAAAATGAAATTTGCTGGCATGGCCATTTTTAAATGGCAATCTATAATTCTGATCTTAACGAGTCTAAAAAGGTATACCACTCAAAGATCGGACTTATTTTGGCCGAGATATGCAAGTTATGAAGCTCCAAAAATCTTATTTTTTTGTTAATGCTGAAAATATTACATGGTCATCTTTGAATGCTCATAACTCGGGTATTTGATGTCGGATCATGGTCATTTTTGGCAAAAAATGAAATTTGCTGGCATGGCCATTTTTAAATGGCAATCTATAATTCTGATCTTAACGAGTCTAAAAAGGTATACCACTCAAAGATCGGACTTATTTTGGCCGAGATATGCAAGTTATGAAGCTCCAAAAATCTTATTTTTTTGTTAATGCTGAAAATATTACATGGTCATCTTTGAATGCTCATAACTCGGGTATTTGATGTCGGATCATGGTCATTTTTGGCAAAAAATGAAATTTGCTGGCATGGCCATTTTTAAATGGCAATCTATAATTCTGATCTTAACGAGTCTAAAAAGGTATACCACTCAAAGATCGGACTTATTTTGGCCGAGATATGCAAGTTATGAAGCTCCAAAAATCTTATTTTTTTGTTAATGCTGAAAATATTACATGGTCATCTTTGAATGCTCATAACTCGGGTATTTGATGTCGGATCATGGTCATTTTTGGCAAAAAATGAAATTTGCTGGCATGGCCATTTTTAAATGGCAATCTATAATTCTGATCTTAACGAGTCTAAAAAGGTATACCACTCAAAGATCGGACTTATTTTGGCCGAGATATGCAAGTTATGAAGCTCCAAAAATCTTATTTTTTTGTTAATGCTGAAAATATTACATGGTCATCTTTGAATGCTCATAACTCGGGTATTTGATGTCGGATCATAGTCATTTTTGGCAAAAAATGAAATTTGCTGGCATGGCCATTTTTAAATGGCAATCTATAATTCTGATCTTAACGAGTCTAAAAAGGTATACCACTCAAAGATCGGACTTATTTTGGCCGAGATATGCAAGTTATGAAGCTCCAAAAATCTTATTTTTTTGTTAATGCTGAAAATATTACATGGTCATCTTTGAATGCTCATAACTCGGGTATTTGATGTCGGATCATGGTCATTTTTGGCAAAAAATGAAATTTGCTGGCATGGCCATTTTTAAATGGCAATCTATAATTCTGATCTTAACGAGTCTAAAAAGGTATACCACTCAAAGATCGGACTTATTTTGGCCGAGATATGCAAGTTATGAAGCTCCAAAAATCTTATTTTTTTGTTAATGCTGAAAATATTACATGGTCATCTTTGAATGCTCATAACTCGGGTATTTGATGTCGGATCATGGTCATTTTTGGCAAAAAATGAAATTTGCTGGCATGGCCATTTTTAAATGGCAATCTATAATTCTGATCTTAACGAGTCTAAAAAGGTATACCACTCAAAGATCGGACTTATTTTGGCCGAGATATGCAAGTTATGAAGCTCCAAAAATCTTATTTTTTTGTTAATGCTGAAAATATTACATGGTCATCTTTGAATGCTCATAACTCGGGTATTTGATGTCGGATCATGGTCATTTTTGGCAAAAAATGAAATTTGCTGGCATGGCCATTTTTAAATGGCAATCTATAATTCTGATCTTAACGAGTCTAAAAAGGTATACCACTCAAAGATCGGACTTATTTTGGCCGAGATATGCAAGTTATGAAGCTCCAAAAATCTTATTTTTTTGTTAATGCTGAAAATATTACATGGTCATCTTTGAATGCTCATAACTCGGGTATTTGATGTCGGATCATGGTCATTTTTGGCAAAAAATGAAATTTGCTGGCATGGCCATTTTTAAATGGCAATCTATAATTCTGATCTTAACGAGTCTAAAAAGGTATACCACTCAAAGATCGGACTTATTTTGGCCGAGATATGCAAGTTATGAAGCTCCAAAAATCTTATTTTTTTGTTAATGCTGAAAATATTACATGGTCATCTTTGAATGCTCATAACTCGGGTATTTGATGTCGGATCATGGTCATTTTTGGCAAAAAATGAAATTTGCTGGCATGGCCATTTTTAAATGGCAATCTATAATTCTGATCTTAACGAGTCTAAAAAGGTATACCACTCAAAGATCGGACTTATTTTGGCCGAGATATGCAAGTTATGAAGCTCCAAAAATCTTATTTTTTTGTTAATGCTGAAAATATTACATGGTCATCTTTGAATGCTCATAACTCGGGTATTTGATGTCGGATCATGGTCATTTTTGGCAAAAAATTAAATTTGCTGGCATGGCCATTTTTAAATGGCAATCTATAATTCTGATCTTAACGAGTCTAAAAAGGTATACCACTCAAAGATCGGACTTATTTTGGCCGAGATATGCAAGTTATGAAGCTCCAAAAATCTTATTTTTTTGTTAATGCTGAAAATATTACATGGTCATCTTTGAATGCTCATAACTCGGGTATTTGATGTCGGATCATGGTCATTTTTGGCAAAAAATGAAATTTGCTGGCATGGCCATTTTTAAATGGCAATCTATAATTCTGATCTTAACGAGTCCTAAAAAGGTATACCACTCAAAGATCGGACTTATTTTGGCCGAGATATGCAAGTTATGAAGCTCCAAAAATCTTATTTTTTTGTTAATGCTGAAAATATTACATGGTCATCTTTGAATGCTCATAACTCGGGTATTTGATGTCGGATCATGGTCATTTTTGGCAAAAAATGAAATTTGCTGGCATGGCCATTTTTAAATGGCAATCTATAATTCTGATCTTAACGAGTCTAAAAAGGTATACCACTCAAAGATCGGACTTATTTTGGCCGAGATATGCAAGTTATGAAGCTCCAAAAATCTTATTTTTTTGTTAATGCTGAAAATATTACATGGTCATCTTTGAATGCTCATAACTCGGGTATTTGATGTCGGATCATGGTCATTTTTGGCAAAAAATGAAATTTGCTGGCATGGCCATTTTTAAATGGCAATCTATAATTCTGATCTTAACGAGTCTAAAAAGGTATACCACTCAAAGATCGGACTTATTTTGGCCGAGATATGCAAGTTATGAAGCTCCAAAAATCTTATTTTTTTGTTAATGCTGAAAATATTACATGGTCATCTTTGAATGCTCATAACTCGGGTATTTGATGTCGGATCATGGTCATTTTTGGCAAAAAATTAAATTTGCTGGCATGGCCATTTTTAAATGGCAATCTATAATTCTGATCTTAACGAGTCTAAAAAGGTATACCACTCAAAGATCGGACTTATTTTGGCCGAGATATGCAAGTTATGAAGCTCCAAAAATCTAATTTTTTTTGTTAATGCTGAAAATATTACATGGTCATCTTTGAATGCTCATAACTCGGGTATTTGATGTCGGATCATGGTCATTTTTGGCAAAAAATTAAATTTGCTGGCATGGCCATTTTTAAATGGCAATCTATAATTCTGATCTTAACGAGTCTAAAAAGGTATACCACTCAAAGATCGGACTTATTTTGGCCGAGATATGCAAGTTATGAAGCTCCAAAAATCTTATTTTTTTGTTAATGCTGAAAATATTACATGGTCATCTTTGAATGCTCATAACTCGGGTATTTGATGTCGGATCATGGTCATTTTTGGCAAAAAATGAAATTTGCTGGCATGGCCATTTTTAAATGGCAATCTATAATTCTGATCTTAACGAGTCTAAAAAGGTATACCACTCAAAGATCGGACTTATTTTGGCCGAGATATGCAAGTTATGAAGCTCCAAAAATCTTATTTTTTTGTTAATGCTGAAAATATTACATGGTCATCTTTGAATGCTCATAACTCGGGTATTTGATGTCGGATCATGGTCATTTTTGGCAAAAAATGAAATTTGCTGGCATGGCCATTTTTAAATGGCAATCTATAATTCTGATCTTAACGAGTCTAAAAAGGTATACCACTCAAAGATCGGACTTATTTTGGCCGAGATATGCAAGTTATGAAGCTCCAAAAATCTTATTTTTTTGTTAATGCTGAAAATATTACATGGTCATCTTTGAATGCTCATAACTCGGGTATTTGATGTCGGATCATGGTCATTTTTGGCAAAAAATGAAATTTGCTGGCATGGCCATTTTTAAATGGCAATCTATAATTCTGATCTTAACGAGTCTAAAAAGGTATACCACTCAAAGATCGGACTTATTTTGGCCGAGATATGCAAGTTATGAAGCTCCAAAAATCTTATTTTTTTTGTTAATGCTGAAAATATTACATGGTCATCTTTGAATGCTCATAACTCGGGTATTTGATGTCGGATCATGGTCATTTTTGGCAAAAAATGAAATTTGCTGGCATGGCCATTTTTAAATGGCAATCTATAATTCTGATCTTAACGAGTCTAAAAAGGTATACCACTCAAAGATCGGACTTATTTTGGCCGAGATATGCAAGTTATGAAGCTCCAAAAATCTTATTTTTTTGTTAATGCTGAAAATATTACATGGTCATCTTTGAATGCTCATAACTCGGGTATTTGATGTCGGATCATGGTCATTTTTGGCAAAAAATGAAATTTGCTGGCATGGCCATTTTTAAATGGCAATCTATAATTCTGATCTTAACGAGTCTAAAAAGGTATACCACTCAAAGATCGGACTTATTTTGGCCGAGATATGCAAGTTATGAAGCTCCAAAAATCTTATTTTTTTGTTAATGCTGAAAATATTACATGGTCATCTTTGAATGCTCATAACTCGGGTATTTGATGTCGGATCATGGTCATTTTTGGCAAAAAATTAAATTTGCTGGCATGGCCATTTTTAAATGGCAATCTATAATTCTGATCTTAACGAGTCTAAAAAGGTATACCACTCAAAGATCGGACTTATTTTGGCCGAGATATGCAAGTTATGAAGCTCCAAAAATCTTATTTTTTTGTTAATGCTGAAAATATTACATGGTCATCTTTGAATGCTCATAACTCGGGTATTTGATGTCGGATCATGGTCATTTTTGGCAAAAAATGAAATTTGCTGGCATGGCCATTTTTAAATGGCAATCTATAATTCTGATCTTAACGAGTCTAAAAAGGTATACCACTCAAAGATCGGACTTATTTTGGCCGAGATATGCAAGTTATGAAGCTCCAAAAATCTTATTTTTTTGTTAATGCTGAAAATATTACATGGTCATCTTTGAATGCTCATAACTCGGGTATTTGATGTCGGATCATGGTCATTTTTGGCAAAAAATGAAATTTGCTGGCATGGCCATTTTTAAATGGCAATCTATAATTCTGATCTTAACGAGTCTAAAAAGGTATACCACTCAAAGATCGGACTTATTTTGGCCGAGATATGCAAGTTATGAAGCTCCAAAAATCTTATTTTTTTGTTAATGCTGAAAATATTACATGGTCATCTTTGAATGCTCATAACTCGGGTATTTGATGTCGGATCATGGTCATTTTTGGCAAAAAATGAAATTTGCTGGCATGGCCATTTTTAAATGGCAATCTATAATTCTGATCTTAACGAGTCTAAAAAGGTATACCACTCAAAGATCGGACTTATTTTGGCCGAGATATGCAAGTTATGAAGCTCCAAAAATCTTATTTTTTTGTTAATGCTGAAAATATTACATGGTCATCTTTGAATGCTCATAACTCGGGTATTTGATGTCGGATCATGGTCATTTTTGGCAAAAAATTAAATTTGCTGGCATGGCCATTTTTAAATGGCAATCTATAATTCTGATCTTAACGAGTCTAAAAAGGTATACCACTCAAAGATCGGACTTATTTTGGCCGAGATATGCAAGTTATGAAGCTCCAAAAATCTTATTTTTTTGTTAATGCTGAAAATATTACATGGTCATCTTTGAATGCTCATAACTCGGGTATTTGATGTCGGATCATGGTCATTTTTGGCAAAAAATTAAATTTGCTGGCATGGCCATTTTTAAATGGCAATCTATAATTCTGATCTTAACGAGTCTAAAAAGGTATACCACTCAAAGATCGGACTTATTTTGGCCGAGATATGCAAGTTATGAAGCTCCAAAAATCTTATTTTTTTGTTAATGCTGAAAATATTACATGGTCATCTTTGAATGCTCATAACTCGGGTATTTGATGTCGGATCATGGTCATTTTTGGCAAAAAATGAAATTTGCTGGCATGGCCATTTTTAAATGGCAATCTATAATTCTGATCTTAACGAGTCTAAAAAGGTATACCACTCAAAGATCGGACTTATTTTGGCCGAGATATGCAAGTTATGAAGCTCCAAAAATCTTATTTTTTTGTTAATGCTGAAAATATTACATGGTCATCTTTGAATGCTCATAACTCGGGTATTTGATGTCGGATCATGGTCATTTTTGGCAAAAAATGAAATTTGCTGGCATGGCCATTTTTAAATGGCAATCTATAATTCTGATCTTAACGAGTCTAAAAAGGTATACCACTCAAAGATCGGACTTATTTTGGCCGAGATATGCAAGTTATGAAGCTCCAAAAATCTTATTTTTTTGTTAATGCTGAAAATATTACATGGTCATCTTTGAATGCTCATAACTCGGGTATTTGATGTCGGATCATGGTCATTTTTGGCAAAAAATTAAATTTGCTGGCATGGCCATTTTTAAATGGCAATCTATAATTCTGATCTTAACGAGTCTAAAAAGGTATACCACTCAAAGATCGGACTTATTTTGGCCGAGATATGCAAGTTATGAAGCTCCAAAAATCTTATTTTTTTGTTAATGCTGAAAATATTACATGGTCATCTTTGAATGCTCATAACTCGGGTATTTGATGTCGGATCATGGTCATTTTTGGCAAAAAATTAAATTTGCTGGCATGGCCATTTTTAAATGGCAATCTATAATTCTGATCTTAACGAGTCTAAAAAGGTATACCACTCAAAGATCGGACTTATTTTGGCCGAGATATGCAAGTTATGAAGCTCCAAAAATCTTATTTTTTTGTTAATGCTGAAAATATTACATGGTCATCTTTGAATGCTCATAACTCGGGTATTTGATGTCGGATCATGGTCATTTTTGGCAAAAAATGAAATTTGCTGGCATGGCCATTTTTAAATGGCAATCTATAATTCTGATCTTAACGAGTCTAAAAAGGTATACCACTCAAAGATCGGACTTATTTTGGCCGAGATATGCAAGTTATGAAGCTCCAAAAATCTTATTTTTTTGTTAATGCTGAAAATATTACATGGTCATCTTTGAATGCTCATAACTCGGGTATTTGATGTCGGATCATGGTCATTTTTGGCAAAAAATGAAATTTGCTGGCATGGCCATTTTTAAATGGCAATCTATAATTCTGATCTTAACGAGTCTAAAAAGGTATACCACTCAAAGATCGGACTTATTTTGGCCGAGATATGCAAGTTATGAAGCTCCAAAAATCTTATTTTTTTGTTAATGCTGAAAATATTACATGGTCATCTTTGAATGCTCATAACTCGGGTATTTGATGTCGGATCATGGTCATTTTTGGCAAAAAATGAAATTTGCTGGCATGGCCATTTTTAAATGGCAATCTATAATTCTGATCTTAACGAGTCTAAAAAGGTATACCACTCAAAGATCGGACTTATTTTGGCCGAGATATGCAAGTTATGAAGCTCCAAAAATCTTATTTTTTTTGTTAATGCTGAAAATATTACATGGTCATCTTTGAATGCTCATAACTCGGGTATTTGATGTCGGATCATGGTCATTTTTGGCAAAAAATGAAATTTGCTGGCATGGCCATTTTTAAATGGCAATCTATAATTCTGATCTTAACGAGTCTAAAAAGGTATACCACTCAAAGATCGGACTTATTTTGGCCGAGATATGCAAGTTATGAAGCTCCAAAAATCTTATTTTTTTGTTAATGCTGAAAATATTACATGGTCATCTTTGAATGCTCATAACTCGGGTATTTGATGTCGGATCATGGTCATTTTTGGCAAAAAATGAAATTTGCTGGCATGGCCATTTTTAAATGGCAATCTATAATTCTGATCTTAACGAGTCTAAAAAGGTATACCACTCAAAGATCGGACTTATTTTGGCCGAGATATGCAAGTTATGAAGCTCCAAAAATCTTATTTTTTTGTTAATGCTGAAAATATTACATGGTCATCTTTGAATGCTCATAACTCGGGTATTTGATGTCGGATCATGGTCATTTTTGGCAAAAAATGAAATTTGCTGGCATGGCCATTTTTAAATGGCAATCTATAATTCTGATCTTAACGAGTCTAAAAAGGTATACCACTCAAAGATCGGACTTATTTTGGCCGAGATATGCAAGTTATGAAGCTCCAAAAATCTTATTTTTTTGTTAATGCTGAAAATATTACATGGTCATCTTTGAATGCTCATAACTCGGGTATTTGATGTCGGATCATGGTCATTTTTGGCAAAAAATGAAATTTGCTGGCATGGCCATTTTTAAATGGCAATCTATAATTCTGATCTTAACGAGTCTAAAAAGGTATACCACTCAAAGATCGGACTTATTTTGGCCGAGATATGCAAGTTATGAAGCTCCAAAAATCTTATTTTTTTGTTAATGCTGAAAATATTACATGGTCATCTTTGAATGCTCATAACTCGGGTATTTGATGTCGGATCATGGTCATTTTTGGCAAAAAATGAAATTTGCTGGCATGGCCATTTTTAAATGGCAATCTATAATTCTGATCTTAACGAGTCTAAAAAGGTATACCACTCAAAGATCGGACTTATTTTGGCCGAGATATGCAAGTTATGAAGCTCCAAAAATCTTATTTTTTTGTTAATGCTGAAAATATTACATGGTCATCTTTGAATGCTCATAACTCGGGTATTTGATGTCGGATCATGGTCATTTTTGGCAAAAAATGAAATTTGCTGGCATGGCCATTTTTAAATGGCAATCTATAATTCTGATCTTAACGAGTCTAAAAAGGTATACCACTCAAAGATCGGACTTATTTTGGCCGAGATATGCAAGTTATGAAGCTCCAAAAATCTTATTTTTTTGTTAATGCTGAAAATATTACATGGTCATCTTTGAATGCTCATAACTCGGGTATTTGATGTCGGATCATGGTCATTTTTGGCAAAAAATGAAATTTGCTGGCATGGCCATTTTTAAATGGCAATCTATAATTCTGATCTTAACGAGTCTAAAAAGGTATACCACTCAAAGATCGGACTTATTTTGGCCGAGATATGCAAGTTATGAAGCTCCAAAAATCTTATTTTTTTGTTAATGCTGAAAATATTACATGGTCATCTTTGAATGCTCATAACTCGGGTATTTGATGTCGGATCATGGTCATTTTTGGCAAAAAATGAAATTTGCTGGCATGGCCATTTTTAAATGGCAATCTATAATTCTGATCTTAACGAGTCTAAAAAGGTATACCACTCAAAGATCGGACTTATTTTGGCCGAGATATGCAAGTTATGAAGCTCCAAAAATCTTATTTTTTTGTTAATGCTGAAAATATTACATGGTCATCTTTGAATGCTCATAACTCGGGTATTTGATGTCGGATCATGGTCATTTTTGGCAAAAAATGAAATTTGCTGGCATGGCCATTTTTAAATGGCAATCTATAATTCTGATCTTAACGAGTCTAAAAAGGTATACCACTCAAAGATCGGACTTATTTTGGCCGAGATATGCAAGTTATGAAGCTCCAAAAATCTTATTTTTTTGTTAATGCTGAAAATATTACATGGTCATCTTTGAATGCTCATAACTCGGGTATTTGATGTCGGATCATGGTCATTTTTGGCAAAAAATGAAATTTGCTGGCATGGCCATTTTTAAATGGCAATCTATAATTCTGATCTTAACGAGTCTAAAAAGGTATACCACTCAAAGATCGGACTTATTTTGGCCGAGATATGCAAGTTATGAAGCTCCAAAAATCTTATTTTTTTGTTAATGCTGAAAATATTACATGGTCATCTTTGAATGCTCATAACTCGGGTATTTGATGTCGGATCATGGTCATTTTTGGCAAAAAATGAAATTTGCTGGCATGGCCATTTTTTAAATGGCAATCTATAATTCTGATCTTAACGAGTCTAAAAAGGTATACCACTCAAAGATCGGACTTATTTTGGCCGAGATATGCAAGTTATGAAGCTCCAAAAATCTTATTTTTTTGTTAATGCTGAAAATATTACATGGTCATCTTTGAATGCTCATAACTCGGGTATTTGATGTCGGATCATGGTCATTTTTGGCAAAAAATGAAATTTGCTGGCATGGCCATTTTTAAATGGCAATCTATAATTCTGATCTTAACGAGTCTAAAAAGGTATACCACTCAAAGATCGGACTTATTTTGGCCGAGATATGCAAGTTATGAAGCTCCAAAAATCTAATTTTTTTGTTAATGCTGAAAATATTACATGGTCATCTTTGAATGCTCATAACTCGGGTATTTGATGTCGGATCATGGTCATTTTTGGCAAAAAATGAAATTTGCTGGCATGGCCATTTTTAAATGGCAATCTATAATTCTGATCTTAACGAGTCTAAAAAGGTATACCACTCAAAGATCGGACTTATTTTGGCCGAGATATGCAAGTTATGAAGCTCCAAAAATCTTATTTTTTTGTTAATGCTGAAAATATTACATGGTCATCTTTGAATGCTCATAACTCGGGTATTTGATGTCGGATCATGGTCATTTTTGGCAAAAAATGAAATTTGCTGGCATGGCCATTTTTAAATGGCAATCTATAATTCTGATCTTAACGAGTCTAAAAAGGTATACCACTCAAAGATCGGACTTATTTTGGCCGAGATATGCAAGTTATGAAGCTCCAAAAATCTTATTTTTTTGTTAATGCTGAAAATATTACATGGTCATCTTTGAATGCTCATAACTCGGGTATTTGATGTCGGATCATGGTCATTTTTGGCAAAAAATTAAATTTTCTGGCATGGCCATTTTTAAATGGCAATCTATAATTCTGATCTTAACGAGTCTAAAAAGGTATACCACTCAAAGATCGGACTTATTTTGGCCGAGATATGCAAGTTATGAAGCTCCAAAAATCTTACTTTTTTTGTTAATGCTGAAAATATTACATGGTCATCTTTGAATGCTCATAACTCGGGTATTTGATGTCGGATCATGGTCATTTTTGGCAAAAAATGAAATTTGCTGGCATGGCCATTTTTAAATGGCAATCTATAATTCTGATCTTAACGAGTCTAAAAAGGTATACCACTCAAAGATCGGACTTATTTTGGCCGAGATATGCAAGTTATGAAGCTCCAAAAATCTTATTTTTTTGTTAATGCTGAAAATATTACATGGTCATCTTTGAATGCTCATAACTCGGGTATTTGATGTCGGATCATGGTCATTTTTGGCAAAAAATGAAATTTGCTGGCATGGCCATTTT
This sequence comes from Drosophila maculinotata, assembly GCA_035045305.1. NCBI lineage: Eukaryota > Metazoa > Arthropoda > Insecta > Diptera > Drosophilidae > Drosophila > Drosophila maculinotata. Next base: position 160,229 of record JAWNPD010000188.1, on the reverse strand, counting down.
TAAATGGCAATCTATAATTCTGATCTTAACGAGTCTAAAAAGGTATACCACTCAAAGATCGGACTTATTTTGGCCGAGATATGCAAGTTATGAAGCTCCAAAAATCTTATTTTTTTGTTAATGCTGAAAATATTACATGGTCATCTTTGAATGCTCATAACTCGGGTATTTGATGTCGGATCATGGTCATTTTTGGCAAAAAATGAAATTTGCTGGCATGGCCATTTTTAAATGGCAATCTATAATTCTGATCTTAACGAGTCTAAAAAGGTATACCACTCAAAGATCGGACTTATTTTGGCCGAGATATGCAAGTTATGAAGCTCCAAAAATCTTATTTTTTTGTTAATGCTGAAAATATTACATGGTCATCTTTGAATGCTCATAACTCGGGTATTTGATGTCGGATCATGGTCATTTTTGGCAAAAAATGAAATTTGCTGGCATGGCCATTTTTAAATGGCAATCTATAATTCTGATCTTAACGAGTCTAAAAAGGTATACCACTCAAAGATCGGACTTATTTTGGCCGAGATATGCAAGTTATGAAGCTCCAAAAATCTAATTTTTTTGTTAATGCTGAAAATATTACATGGTCATCTTTGAATGCTCATAACTCGGGTATTTGATGTCGGATCATGGTCATTTTTGGCAAAAAATGAAATTTGCTGGCATGGCCATTTTTAAATGGCAATCTATAATTCTGATCTTAACGAGTCTAAAAAGGTATACCACTCAAAGATCGGACTTATTTTGGCCGAGATATGCAAGTTATGAAGCTCCAAAAATCTTATTTTTTTGTTAATGCTGAAAATATTACATGGTCATCTTTGAATGCTCATAACTCGGGTATTTGATGTCGGATCATGGTCATTTTTGGCAAAAAATTAAATTTGCTGGCATGGCCATTTTTAAATGGCAATCTATAATTCTGATCTTAACGAGTCTAAAAAGGTATACCACTCAAAGATCGGACTTATTTTGGCCGAGATATGCAAGTTATGAAGCTCCAAAAATCTTATTTTTTTGTTAATGCTGAAAATATTACATGGTCATCTTTGAATGCTCATAACTCGGGTATTTGATGTCGGATCATGGTCATTTTTGGCAAAAAATGAAATTTGCTGGCATGGCCATTTTTAAATGGCAATCTATAATTCTGATCTTAACGAGTCTAAAAAGGTATACCACTCAAAGATCGGACTTATTTTGGCCGAGATATGCAAGTTATGAAGCTCCAAAAATCTTATTTTTTTGTTAATGCTGAAAATATTACATGGTCATCTTTGAATGCTCATAACTCGGGTATTTGATGTCGGATCATGGTCATTTTTGGCAAAAAATGAAATTTGCTGGCATGGCCATTTTTAAATGGCAATCTATAATTCTGATCTTAACGAGTCTAAAAAGGTATACCACTCAAAGATCGGACTTTTTTTGGCCGAGATATGCAAGTTATGAAGCTCCAAAAATCTTATTTTTTTGTTAATGCTGAAAATATTACATGGTCATCTTTGAATGCTCATAACTCGGGTATTTGATGTCGGATCATGGTCATTTTTGGCAAAAAATTAAATTTGCTGGCATGGCCATTTTTAAATGGCAATCTATAATTCTGATCTTAACGAGTCTAAAAAGGTATACCACTCAAAGATCGGACTTTTTTTGGCCGAGATATGCAAGTTATGAAGCTCCAAAAATCTTATTTTTTTTGTTAATGCTGAAAATATTACATGGTCATCTTTGAATGCTCATAACTCGGGTATTTGATGTCGGATCATGGTCATTTTTGGCAAAAAATGAAATTTGCTGGCATGGCCATTTTTTAAATGGCAATCTATAATTCTGATCTTAACGAGTCTAAAAAGGTATACCACTCAAAGATCGGACTTATTTTGGCCGAGATATGCAAGTTATGAAGCTCCAAAAATCTTATTTTTTTGTTAATGCTGAAAATATTACATGGTCATCTTTGAATGCTCATAACTCGGGTATTTGATGTCGGATCATGGTCATTTTTGGCAAAAAATGAAATTTGCTGGCATGGCCATTTTTAAATGGCAATCTATAATTCTGATCTTAACGAGTCTAAAAAGGTATACCACTCAAAGATCGGACTTATTTTGGCCGAGATATGCAAGTTATGAAGCTCCAAAAATCTAATTTTTTTGTTAATGCTGAAAATATTACATGGTCATCTTTGAATGCTCATAACTCGGGTATTTGATGTCGGATCATGGTCATTTTTGGCAAAAAATGAAATTTGCTGGCATGGCCATTTTTAAATGGCAATCTATAATTCTGATCTTAACGAGTCTAAAAAGGTATACCACTCAAAGATCGGACTTATTTTGGCCGAGATATGCAAGTTATGAAGCTCCAAAAATCTTATTTTTTTGTTAATGCTGAAAATATTACATGGTCATCTTTGAATGCTCATAACTCGGGTATTTGATGTCGGATCATGGTCATTTTTGGCAAAAAATGAAATTTGCTGGCATGGCCATTTTTAAATGGCAATCTATAATTCTGATCTTAACGAGTCTAAAAAGGTATACCACTCAAAGATCGGACTTATTTTGGCCGAGATATGCAAGTTATGAAGCTCCAAAAATCTTATTTTTTTGTTAATGCTGAAAATATTACATGGTCATCTTTGAATGCTCATAACTCGGGTATTTGATGTCGGATCATGGTCATTTTTGGCAAAAAATGAAATTTGCTGGCATGGCCATTTTTAAATGGCAATCTATAATTCTGATCTTAACGAGTCTAAAAAGGTATACCACTCAAAGATCGGACTTATTTTGGCCGAGATATGCAAGTTATGAAGCTCCAAAAATCTAATTTTTTTGTTAATGCTGAAAATATTACATGGTCATCTTTGAATGCTCATAACTCGGGTATTTGATGTCGGATCATGGTCATTTTTGGCAAAAAATGAAATTTGCTGGCATGGCCATTTTTAAATGGCAATCTATAATTCTGATCTTAACGAGTCTAAAAAGGTATACCACTCAAAGATCGGACTTATTTTGGCCGAGATATGCAAGTTATGAAGCTCCAAAAATCTTATTTTTTTGTTAATGCTGAAAATATTACATGGTCATCTTTGAATGCTCATAACTCGGGTATTTGATGTCGGATCATGGTCATTTTTGGCAAAAAATGAAATTTGCTGGCATGGCCATTTTTAAATGGCAATCTATAATTCTGATCTTAACGAGTCTAAAAAGGTATACCACTCAAAGATCGGACTTATTTTGGCCGAGATATGCAAGTTATGAAGCTCCAAAAATCTTATTTTTTTGTTAATGCTGAAAATATTACATGGTCATCTTTGAATGCTCATAACTCGGGTATTTGATGTCGGATCATGGTCATTTTTGGCAAAAAATGAAATTTGCTGGCATGGCCATTTTTAAATGGCAATCTATAATTCTGATCTTAACGAGTCTAAAAAGGTATACCACTCAAAGATCGGACTTATTTTGGCCGAGATATGCAAGTTATGAAGCTCCAAAAATCTTATTTTTTTGTTAATGCTGAAAATATTACATGGTCATCTTTGAATGCTCATAACTCGGGTATTTGATGTCGGATCATGGTCATTTTTGGCAAAAAATGAAATTTGCTGGCATGGCCATTTTTAAATGGCAATCTATAATTCTGATCTTAACGAGTCTAAAAAGGTATACCACTCAAAGATCGGACTTATTTTGGCCGAGATATGCAAGTTATGACCAAAAATTTTATTTTTTTGTTAATGCTGAAAATATTACATGGTCATCTTTGAATGCTCATAACTCGGGTATTTGATGTCGGATCATGGTCATTTTTGGGAAAAAATTAAATTTGCTGGCATGGCCATTTTTAAATGGCAATCTATAATTCTGATCTTAACGAGTCTAAAAAGGTATACCACTCAAAGATCGGACTTATTTTGGCCGAGATATGCAAGTTATGAAGCTCCAAAAATCTTATTTTTTTGTTAATGCTGAAAATATTACATGGTCATCTTTGAATGCTCATAACTCGGGTATTTGATGTCGGATCATGGTCATTTTTGGCAAAAAATGAAATTTGCTGGCATGGCCATTTTTAAATGGCAATCTATAATTCTGATCTTAACGAGTCTAAAAAGGTATACCACTCAAAGATCGGACTTATTTTGGCCGAGATATGCAAGTTATGAAGCTCCAAAATCTTATTTTTTTGTTAATGCTGAAAATATTACATGGTCATCTTTGAATGCTCATAACTCGGGTATTTGATGTCGGATCATGGTCATTTTTGGCAAAAAATGAAATTTGCTGGCATGGCCATTTTTAAATGGCAATCTATAATTCTGATCTTAACGAGTCTAAAAAGGTATACCACTCAAAGATCGGACTTATTTTGGCCGAGATATGCAAGTTATGAAGCTCCAAAAATCTTATTTTTTTGTTAATGCTGAAAATATTACATGGTCATCTTTGAATGCTCATAACTCGGGTATTTGATGTCGGATCATGGTCATTTTTGGCAAAAAATGAAATTTGCTGGCATGGCCATTTTTAAATGGCAATCTATAATTCTGATCTTAACGAGTCTAAAAAGGTATACCACTCAAAGATCGGACTTATTTTGGCCGAGATATGCAAGTTATGAAGCTCCAAAAATCTTATTTTTTTGTTAATGCTGAAAATATTACATGGTCATCTTTGAATGCTCATAACTCGGGTATTTGATGTCGGATCATGGTCATTTTTGGCAAAAAATGAAATTTGCTGGCATGGCCATTTTTTAAATGGCAATCTATAATTCTGATCTTAACGAGTCTAAAAAGGTATACCACTCAAAGATCGGACTTATTTTGGCCGAGATATGCAAGTTATGAAGCTCCAAAAATCTTATTTTTTTGTTAATGCTGAAAATATTACATGGTCATCTTTGAATGCTCATAACTCGGGTATTTGATGTCGGATCATGGTCATTTTTGGCAAAAAATGAAATTTGCTGGCATGGCCATTTTTAAATGGCAATCTATAATTCTGATCTTAACGAGTCTAAAAAGGTATACCACTCAAAGATCGGACTTATTTTGGCCGAGATATGCAAGTTATGAAGCTCCAAAAATCTTATTTTTTTGTTAATGCTGAAAATATTACATGGTCATCTTTGAATGCTCATAACTCGGGTATTTGATGTCGGATCATGGTCATTTTTGGCAAAAAATGAAATTTGCTGGCATGGCCATTTTTAAATGGCAATCTATAATTCTGATCTTAACGAGTCTAAAAAGGTATACCACTCAAAGATCGGACTTATTTTGGCCGAGATATGCAAGTTATGAAGCTCCAAAAATCTTATTTTTTTGTTAATGCTGAAAATATTACATGGTCATCTTTGAATGCTCATAACTCGGGTATTTGATGTCGGATCATGGTCATTTTTGGCAAAAAATGAAATTTGCTGGCATGGCCATTTTTAAATGGCAATCTATAATTCTGATCTTAACGAGTCTAAAAAGGTATACCACTCAAAGATCGGACTTATTTTGGCCGAGATATGCAAGTTATGAAGCTCCAAAAATCTTATTTTTTTGTTAATGCTGAAAATATTACATGGTCATCTTTGAATGCTCATAACTCGGGTATTTGATGTCGGATCATGGTCATTTTTGGCAAAAAATGAAATTTGCTGGCATGGCCATTTTTAAATGGCAATCTATAATTCTGATCTTAACGAGTCTAAAAAGGTATACCACTCAAAGATCGGACTTATTTTGGCCGAGATATGCAAGTTATGAAGCTCCAAAAATCTTATTTTTTTGTTAATGCTGAAAATATTACATGGTCATCTTTGAATGCTCATAACTCGGGTATTTGATGTCGGATCATGGTCATTTTTGGCAAAAAATGAAATTTGCTGGCATGGCCATTTTTAAATGGCAATCTATAATTCTGATCTTAACGAGTCTAAAAAGGTATACCACTCAAAGATCGGACTTATTTTGGCCGAGATATGCAAGTTATGAAGCTCCAAAAATCTTATTTTTTTGTTAATGCTGAAAATATTACATGGTCATCTTTGAATGCTCATAACTCGGGTATTTGATGTCGGATCATGGTCATTTTTGGCAAAAAATGAAATTTGCTGGCATGGCCATTTTTAAATGGCAATCTATAATTCTGATCTTAACGAGTCTAAAAAGGTATACCACTCAAAGATCGGACTTATTTTGGCCGAGATATGCAAGTTATGAAGCTCCAAAAATCTAATTTTTTTGTTAATGCTGAAAATATTACATGGTCATCTTTGAATGCTCATAACTCGGGTATTTGATGTCGGATCATGGTCATTTTTGGCAAAAAATTAAATTTGCTGGCATGGCCATTTTTAAATGGCAATCTATAATTCTGATCTTAACGAGTCTAAAAAGGTATACCACTCAAAGATCGGACTTATTTTGGCCGAGATATGCAAGTTATGAAGCTCCAAAAATCTAATTTTTTTGTTAATGCTGAAAATATTACATGGTCATCTTTGAATGCTCATAACTCGGGTATTTGATGTCGGATCATGGTCATTTTTGGCAAAAAATTAAATTTGCTGGCATGGCCATTTTTAAATGGCAATCTATAATTCTGATCTTAACGAGTCTAAAAAGGTATACCACTCAAAGATCGGACTTATTTTGGCCGAGATATGCAAGTTATGAAGCTCCAAAAATCTTATTTTTTTGTTAATGCTGAAAATATTACATGGTCATCTTTGAATGCTCATAACTCGGGTATTTGATGTCGGATCATGGTCATTTTTGGCAAAAAATGAAATTTGCTGGCATGGCCATTTTTAAATGGCAATCTATAATTCTGATCTTAACGAGTCTAAAAAGGTATACCACTCAAAGATCGGACTTATTTTGGCCGAGATATGCAAGTTATGAAGCTCCAAAAATCTAATTTTTTTGTTAATGCTGAAAATATTACATGGTCATCTTTGAATGCTCATAACTCGGGTATTTGATGTCGGATCATGGTCATTTTTGGCAAAAAATGAAATTTGCTGGCATGGCCATTTTTAAATGGCAATCTATAATTCTGATCTTAACGAGTCTAAAAAGGTATACCACTCAAAGATCGGACTTATTTTGGCCGAGATATGCAAGTTATGAAGCTCCAAAAATCTTATTTTTTTGTTAATGCTGAAAATATTACATGGTCATCTTTGAATGCTCATAACTCGGGTATTTGATGTCGGATCATGGTCATTTTTGGCAAAAAATGAAATTTGCTGGCATGGCCATTTTTAAATGGCAATCTATAATTCTGATCTTAACGAGTCTAAAAAGGTATACCACTCAAAGATCGGACTTATTTTGGCCGAGATATGCAAGTTATGAAGCTCCAAAAATCTTATTTTTTTGTTAATGCTGAAAATATTACATGGTCATCTTTGAATGCTCATAACTCGGGTATTTGATGTCGGATCATGGTCATTTTTGGCAAAAAATGAAATTTGCTGGCATGGCCATTTTTAAATGGCAATCTATAATTCTGATCTTAACGAGTCTAAAAAGGTATACCACTCAAAGATCGGACTTATTTTGGCCGAGATATGCAAGTTATGAAGCTCCAAAAATCTTATTTTTTTGTTAATGCTGAAAATATTACATGGTCATCTTTGAATGCTCATAACTCGGGTATTTGATGTCGGATCATGGTCATTTTTGGCAAAAAATGAAATTTGCTGGCATGGCCATTTTTAAATGGCAATCTATAATTCTGATCTTAACGAGTCTAAAAAGGTATACCACTCAAAGATCGGACTTATTTTGGCCGAGATATGCAAGTTATGAAGCTCCAAAAATCTTATTTTTTTGTTAATGCTGAAAATATTACATGGTCATCTTTGAATGCTCATAACTCGGGTATTTGATGTCGGATCATGGTCATTTTTGGCAAAAAATGAAATTTGCTGGCATGGCCATTTTTAAATGGCAATCTATAATTCTGATCTTAACGAGTCTAAAAAGGTATACCACTCAAAGATCGGACTTATTTTGGCCGAGATATGCAAGTTATGAAGCTCCAAAAATCTTATTTTTTTGTTAATGCTGAAAATATTACATGGTCATCTTTGAATGCTCATAACTCGGGTATTTGATGTCGGATCATGGTCATTTTTGGCAAAAAATGAAATTTGCTGGCATGGCCATTTTTAAATGGCAATCTATAATTCTGATCTTAACGAGTCTAAAAAGGTATACCACTCAAAGATCGGACTTATTTTGGCCGAGATATGCAAGTTATGAAGCTCCAAAAATCTAATTTTTTTGTTAATGCTGAAAATATTACATGGTCATCTTTGAATGCTCATAACTCGGGTATTTGATGTCGGATCATGGTCATTTTTGGCAAAAAATTAAATTTGCTGGCATGGCCATTTTTAAATGGCAATCTATAATTCTGATCTTAACGAGTCTAAAAAGGTATACCACTCAAAGATCGGACTTATTTTGGCCGAGATATGCAAGTTATGAAGCTCCAAAAATCTTATTTTTTTGTTAATGCTGAAAATATTACATGGTCATCTTTGAATGCTCATAACTCGGGTATTTGATGTCGGATCATGGTCATTTTTGGCAAAAAATGAAATTTGCTGGCATGGCCATTTTTAAATGGCAATCTATAATTCTGATCTTAACGAGTCTAAAAAGGTATACCACTCAAAGATCGGACTTATTTTGGCCGAGATATGCAAGTTATGAAGCTCCAAAAATCTTATTTTTTTGTTAATGCTGAAAATATTACATGGTCATCTTTGAATGCTCATAACTCGGGTATTTGATGTCGGATCATGGTCATTTTTGGCAAAAAATGAAATTTGCTGGCATGGCCATTTTTAAATGGCAATCTATAATTCTGATCTTAACGAGTCTAAAAAGGTATACCACTCAAAGATCGGACTTATTTTGGCCGAGATATGCAAGTTATGAAGCTCCAAAAATCTTATTTTTTTGTTAATGCTGAAAATATTACATGGTCATCTTTGAATGCTCATAACTCGGGTATTTGATGTCGGATCATGGTCATTTTTGGCAAAAAATGAAATTTGCTGGCATGGCCATTTTTAAATGGCAATCTATAATTCTGATCTTAACGAGTCTAAAAAGGTATACCACTCAAAGATCGGACTTATTTTGGCCGAGATATGCAAGTTATGAAGCTCCAAAAATCTTATTTTTTTGTTAATGCTGAAAATATTACATGGTCATCTTTGAATGCTCATAACTCGGGTATTTGATGTCGGATCATGGTCATTTTTGGCAAAAAATTAAATTTGCTGGCATGGCCATTTTTAAATGGCAATCTATAATTCTGATCTTAACGAGTCTAAAAAGGTATACCACTCAAAGATCGGACTTATTTTGGCCGAGATATGCAAGTTATGAAGCTCCAAAAATCTTATTTTTTTGTTAATGCTGAAAATATTACATGGTCATCTTTGAATGCTCATAACTCGGGTATTTGATGTCGGATCATGGTCATTTTTGGCAAAAAATGAAATTTGCTGGCATGGCCATTTTTAAATGGCAATCTATAATTCTGATCTTAACGAGTCTAAAAAGGTATACCACTCAAAGATCGGACTTATTTTGGCCGAGATATGCAAGTTATGAAGCTCCAAAAATCTTATTTTTTTGTTAATGCTGAAAATATTACATGGTCATCTTTGAATGCTCATAACTCGGGTATTTGATGTCGGATCATGGTCATTTTTGGCAAAAAATTAAATTTGCTGGCATGGCCATTTTTAAATGGCAATCTATAATTCTGATCTTAACGAGTCTAAAAAGGTATACCACTCAAAGATCGGACTTATTTTGGCCGAGATATGCAAGTTATGAAGCTCCAAAAATCTTATTTTTTTGTTAATGCTGAAAATATTACATGGTCATCTTTGAATGCTCATAACTCGGGTATTTGATGTCGGATCATGGTCATTTTTGGCAAAAAATGAAATTTGCTGGCATGGCCATTTTTAAATGGCAATCTATAATTCTGATCTTAACGAGTCTAAAAAGGTATACCACTCAAAGATCGGACTTATTTTGGCCGAGATATGCAAGTTATGAAGCTCCAAAAATCTAACTTTTTTTGTTAATGCTGAAAATATTACATGGTCATCTTTGAATGCTCATAACTCGGGTATTTGATGTCGGATCATGGTCATTTTTGGCAAAAAATGAAATTTGCTGGCATGGCCATTTTTAAATGGCAATCTATAATTCTGATCTTAACGAGTCTAAAAAGGTATACCACTCAAAGATCGGACTTATTTTGGCCGAGATATGCAAGTTATGAAGCTCCAAAAATCTTATTTTTTTGTTAATGCTGAAAATATTACATGGTCATCTTTGAATGCTCATAACTCGGGTATTTGATGTCGGATCATGGTCATTTTTGGCAAAAAATGAAATTTGCTGGCATGGCCATTTTTAAATGGCAATCTATAATTCTGATCTTAACGAGTCTAAAAAGGTATACCACTCAAAGATCGGACTTATTTTGGCCGAGATATGCAAGTTATGAAGCTCCAAAAATCTTATTTTTTTGTTAATGCTGAAAATATTACATGGTCATCTTTGAATGCTCATAACTCGGGTATTTGATGTCGGATCATGGTCATTTTTGGCAAAAAATGAAATTTGCTGGCATGGCCATTTTTAAATGGCAATCTATAATTCTGATCTTAACGAGTCTAAAAAGGTATACCACTCAAAGATCGGACTTATTTTGGCCGAGATATGCAAGTTATGAAGCTCCAAAAATCTTATTTTTTTGTTAATGCTGAAAATATTACATGGTCATCTTTGAATGCTCATAACTCGGGTATTTGATGTCGGATCATGGTCATTTTTGGCAAAAAATGAAATTTGCTGGCATGGCCATTTTTAAATGGCAATCTATAATTCTGATCTTAACGAGTCTAAAAAGGTATACCACTCAAAGATCGGACTTATTTTGGCCGAGATATGCAAGTTATGAAGCTCCAAAAATCTTATTTTTTTGTTAATGCTGAAAATATTACATGGTCATCTTTGAATGCTCATAACTCGGGTATTTGATGTCGGATCATGGTCATTTTTGGCAAAAAATGAAATTTGCTGGCATGGCCATTTTTAAATGGCAATCTATAATTCTGATCTTAACGAGTCTAAAAAGGTATACCACTCAAAGATCGGACTTATTTTGGCCGAGATATGCAAGTTATGAAGCTCCAAAAATCTTATTTTTTTGTTAATGCTGAAAATATTACATGGTCATCTTTGAATGCTCATAACTCGGGTATTTGATGTCGGATCATGGTCATTTTTGGCAAAAAATGAAATTTGCTGGCATGGCCATTTTTAAATGGCAATCTATAATTCTGATCTTAACGAGTCTAAAAAGGTATACCACTCAAAGATCGGACTTATTTTGGCCGAGATATGCAAGTTATGAAGCTCCAAAAATCTTATTTTTTTGTTAATGCTGAAAATATTACATGGTCATCTTTGAATGCTCATAACTCGGGTATTTGATGTCGGATCATGGTCATTTTTGGCAAAAAATGAAATTTGCTGGCATGGCCATTTTTAAATGGCAATCTATAATTCTGATCTTAACGAGTCTAAAAAGGTATACCACTCAAAGATCGGACTTATTTTGGCCGAGATATGCAAGTTATGAAGCTCCAAAAATCTTATTTTTTTGTTAATGCTGAAAATATTACATGGTCATCTTTGAATGCTCATAACTCGGGTATTTGATGTCGGATCATGGTCATTTTTGGCAAAAAATGAAATTTGCTGGCATGGCCATTTTTAAATGGCAATCTATAATTCTGATCTTAACGAGTCTAAAAAGGTATACCACTCAAAGATCGGACTTATTTTGGCCGAGATATGCAAGTTATGAAGCTCCAAAAATCTTATTTTTTTGTTAATGCTGAAAATATTACATGGTCATCTTTGAATGCTCATAACTCGGGTATTTGATGTCGGATCATGGTCATTTTTGGCAAAATATAAAAATGAAATTTGCTGGCATGGCCATTTTTAAATGGCAATCTATAATTCTGATCTTAACGAGTCTAAAAAGGTATACCACTCAAAGATCGGACTTATTTTGGCCGAGATATGCAAGTTATGAAGCTCCAAAAATCTTATTTTTTTGTTAATGCTGAAAATATTACATGGTCATCTTTGAATGCTCATAACTCGGGTATTTGATGTCGGATCATGGTCATTTTTGGCAAAAAATTAAATTTGCTGGCATGGCCATTTTTAAATGGCAATCTATAATTCTGATCTTAACGAGTCTAAAAAGGTATACCACTCAAAGATCGGACTTATTTTGGCCGAGATATGCAAGTTATGAAGCTCCAAAAATCTTATTTTTTTGTTAATGCTGAAAATATTACATGGTCATCTTTGAATGCTCATAACTCGGGTATTTGATGTCGGATCATGGTCATTTTTGGCAAAAAAATGAAATTTGCTGGCATGGCCATTTTTAAATGGCAATCTATAATTCTGATCTTAACGAGTCTAAAAAGGTATACCACTCAAAGATCGGACTTATTTTGGCCGAGATATGCAAGTTATGAAGCTCCAAAAATCTAATTTTTTTGTTAATGCTGAAAATATTACATGGTCATCTTTGAATGCTCATAACTCGGGTATTTGATGTCGGATCATGGTCATTTTTGGCAAAAAATTAAATTTGCTGGCATGGCCATTTTTAAATGGCAATCTATAATTCTGATCTTAACGAGTCTAAAAAGGTATACCACTCAAAGATCGGACTTATTTTGGCCGAGATATGCAAGTTATGAAGCTCCAAAAATCTTATTTTTTTGTTAATGCTGAAAATATTACATGGTCATCTTTGAATGCTCATAACTCGGGTATTTGATGTCGGATCATGGTCATTTTTGGCAAAAAATGAAATTTGCTGGCATGGCCATTTTTAAATGGCAATCTATAATTCTGATCTTAACGAGTCTAAAAAGGTATACCACTCAAAGATCGGACTTATTTTGGCCGAGATATGCAAGTTATGAAGCTCCAAAAATCTTATTTTTTTGTTAATGCTGAAAATATTACATGGTCATCTTTGAATGCTCATAACTCGGGTATTTGATGTCGGATCATGGTCATTTTTGGCAAAAAATGAAATTTGCTGGCATGGCCATTTTTAAATGGCAATCTATAATTCTGATCTTAACGAGTCTAAAAAGGTATACCACTCAAAGATCGGACTTATTTTGGCCGAGATATGCAAGTTATGAAGCTCCAAAAATCTTATTTTTTTGTTAATGCTGAAAATATTACATGGTCATCTTTGAATGCTCATAACTCGGGTATTTGATGTCGGATCATGGTCATTTTTGGCAAAAAATGAAATTTGCTGGCATGGCCATTTTTAAATGGCAATCTATAATTCTGATCTTAACGAGTCTAAAAAGGTATACCACTCAAAGATCGGACTTATTTTGGCCGAGATATGCAAGTTATGAAGCTCCAAAAATCTTATTTTTTTGTTAATGCTGAAAATATTACATGGTCATCTTTGAATGCTCATAACTCGGGTATTTGATGTCGGATCATGGTCATTTTTGGCAAAAAATGAAATTTGCTGGCATGGCCATTTTTAAATGGCAATCTATAATTCTGATCTTAACGAGTCTAAAAAGGTATACCACTCAAAGATCGGACTTATTTTGGCCGAGATATGCAAGTTATGAAGCTCCAAAAATCTTATTTTTTTGTTAATGCTGAAAATATTACATGGTCATCTTTGAATGCTCATAACTCGGGTATTTGATGTCGGATCATGGTCATTTTTGGCAAAAAATGAAATTTGCTGGCATGGCCATTTTTAAATGGCAATCTATAATTCTGATCTTAACGAGTCTAAAAAGGTATACCACTCAAAGATCGGACTTATTTTGGCCGAGATATGCAAGTTATGAAGCTCCAAAAATCTTATTTTTTTGTTAATGCTGAAAATATTACATGGTCATCTTTGAATGCTCATAACTCGGGTATTTGATGTCGGATCATGGTCATTTTTGGCAAAAATGAAATTTGCTGGCATGGCCATTTTTAAATGGCAATCTATAATTCTGATCTTAACGAGTCTAAAAAGGTATACCACTCAAAGATCGGACTTATTTTGGCCGAGATATGCAAGTTATGAAGCTCCAAAAATCTTATTTTTTTGTTAATGCTGAAAATATTACATGGTCATCTTTGAATGCTCATAACTCGGGTATTTGATGTCGGATCATGGTCATTTTTGGCAAAAAATGAAATTTGCTGGCATGGCCATTTTTAAATGGCAATCTATAATTCTGATCTTAACGAGTCTAAAAAGGTATACCACTCAAAGATCGGACTTATTTTGGCCGAGATATGCAAGTTATGAAGCTCCAAAAATCTTATTTTTTTGTTAATGCTGAAAATATTACATGGTCATCTTTGAATGCTCATAACTCGGGTATTTGATGTCGGATCATGGTCATTTTTGGCAAAAAATGAAATTTGCTGGCATGGCCATTTTTAAATGGCAATCTATAATTCTGATCTTAACGAGTCTAAAAAGGTATACCACTCAAAGATCGGACTTATTTTGGCCGAGATATGCAAGTTATGAAGCTCCAAAAATCTTATTTTTTTGTTAATGCTGAAAATATTACATGGTCATCTTTGAATGCTCATAACTCGGGTATTTGATGTCGGATCATGGTCATTTTTGGCAAAAAATGAAATTTGCTGGCATGGCCATTTTTAAATGGCAATCTATAATTCTGATCTTAACGAGTCTAAAAAGGTATACCACTCAAAGATCGGACTTATTTTGGCCGAGATATGCAAGTTATGAAGCTCCAAAAATCTTATTTTTTTGTTAATGCTGAAAATATTACATGGTCATCTTTGAATGCTCATAACTCGGGTATTTGATGTCGGATCATGGTCATTTTTGGCAAAAAATGAAATTTGCTGGCATGGCCATTTTTAAATGGCAATCTATAATTCTGATCTTAACGAGTCTAAAAAGGTATACCACTCAAAGATCGGACTTATTTTGGCCGAGATATGCAAGTTATGAAGCTCCAAAAATCTTATTTTTTTGTTAATGCTGAAAATATTACATGGTCATCTTTGAATGCTCATAACTCGGGTATTTGATGTCGGATCATGGTCATTTTTGGCAAAAAATGAAATTTGCTGGCATGGCCATTTTTAAATGGCAATCTATAATTCTGATCTTAACGAGTCTAAAAAGGTATACCACTCAAAGATCGGACTTATTTTGGCCGAGATATGCAAGTTATGAAGCTCCAAAAATCTTATTTTTTTGTTAATGCTGAAAATATTACATGGTCATCTTTGAATGCTCATAACTCGGGTATTTGATGTCGGATCATGGTCATTTTTGGCAAAAAATGAAATTTGCTGGCATGGCCATTTTTAAATGGCAATCTATAATTCTGATCTTAACGAGTCTAAAAAGGTATACCACTCAAAGATCGGACTTATTTTGGCCGAGATATGCAAGTTATGAAGCTCCAAAAATCTTATTTTTTTGTTAATGCTGAAAATATTACATGGTCATCTTTGAATGCTCATAACTCGGGTATTTGATGTCGGATCATGGTCATTTTTGGCAAAAAATGAAATTTGCTGGCATGGCCATTTTTAAATGGCAATCTATAATTCTGATCTTAACGAGTCTAAAAAGGTATACCACTCAAAGATCGGACTTATTTTGGCCGAGATATGCAAGTTATGAAGCTCCAAAAATCTTATTTTTTTGTTAATGCTGAAAATATTACATGGTCATCTTTGAATGCTCATAACTCGGGTATTTGATGTCGGATCATGGTCATTTTTGGCAAAAAATGAAATTTGCTGGCATGGCCATTTTTAAATGGCAATCTATAATTCTGATCTTAACGAGTCTAAAAAGGTATACCACTCAAAGATCGGACTTATTTTGGCCGAGATATGCAAGTTATGAAGCTCCAAAAATCTTATTTTTTTGTTAATGCTGAAAATATTACATGGTCATCTTTGAATGCTCATAACTCGGGTATTTGATGTCGGATCATGGTCATTTTTGGCAAAAAATGAAATTTGCTGGCATGGCCATTTTTAAATGGCAATCTATAATTCTGATCTTAACGAGTCTAAAAAGGTATACCACTCAAAGATCGGACTTATTTTGGCCGAGATATGCAAGTTATGAAGCTCCAAAAATCTTATTTTTTTGTTAATGCTGAAAATATTACATGGTCATCTTTGAATGCTCATAACTCGGGTATTTGATGTCGGATCATGGTCATTTTTGGCAAAAAATTAAATTTGCTGGCATGGCCATTTTTAAATGGCAATCTATAATTCTGATCTTAACGAGTCTAAAAAGGTATACCACTCAAAGATCGGACTTATTTTGGCCGAGATATGCAAGTTATGAAGCTCCAAAAATCTTATTTTTTTGTTAATGCTGAAAATATTACATGGTCATCTTTGAATGCTCATAACTCGGGTATTTGATGTCGGATCATGGTCATTTTTGGCAAAAAATGAAATTTGCTGGCATGGCCATTTTTAAATGGCAATCTATAATTCTGATCTTAACGAGTCTAAAAAGGTATACCACTCAAAGATCGGACTTATTTTGGCCGAGATATGCAAGTTATGAAGCTCCAAAAATCTTATTTTTTTGTTAATGCTGAAAATATTACATGGTCATCTTTGAATGCTCATAACTCGGGTATTTGATGTCGGATCATGGTCATTTTTGGCAAAAAATGAAATTTGCTGGCATGGCCATTTTTAAATGGCAATCTATAATTCTGATCTTAACGAGTCTAAAAAGGTATACCACTCAAAGATCGGACTTATTTTGGCCGAGATATGCAAGTTATGAAGCTCCAAAAATCTTATTTTTTTGGTTAATGCTGAAAATATTACATGGTCATCTTTGAATGCTCATAACTCGGGTATTTGATGTCGGATCATGGTCATTTTTGGCAAAAAATGAAATTTGCTGGCATGGCCATTTTTAAATGGCAATCTATAATTCTGATCTTAACGAGTCTAAAAAGGTATACCACTCAAAGATCGGACTTATTTTGGCCGAGATATGCAAGTTATGAAGCTCCAAAAATCTTATTTTTTTGTTAATGCTGAAAATATTACATGGTCATCTTTGAATGCTCATAACTCGGGTATTTGATGTCGGATCATGGTCATTTTTGGCAAAAAATTAAATTTGCTGGCATGGCCATTTTTAAATGGCAATCTATAATTCTGATCTTAACGAGTCTAAAAAGGTATACCACTCAAAGATCGGACTTATTTTGGCCGAGATATGCAAGTTATGAAGCTCCAAAAATCTTATTTTTTTGTTAATGCTGAAAATATTACATGGTCATCTTTGAATGCTCATAACTCGGGTATTTGATGTCGGATCATGGTCATTTTGGCAAAAAATGAAATTTGCTGGCATGGCCATTTTTAAATGGCAATCTATAATTCTGATCTTAACGAGTCTAAAAAGGTATACCACTCAAAGATCGGACTTATTTTGGCCGAGATATGCAAGTTATGAAGCTCCAAAAATCTTATTTTTTTGTTAATGCTGAAAATATTACATGGTCATCTTTGAATGCTCATAACTCGGGTATTTGATGTCGGATCATGGTCATTTTTGGCAAAAAATTAAATTTGCTGGCATGGCCATTTTTAAATGGCAATCTATAATTCTGATCTTAACGAGTCTAAAAAGGTATACCACTCAAAGATCGGACTTATTTTGGCCGAGATATGCAAGTTATGAAGCTCCAAAAATCTTATTTTTTTGTTAATGCTGAAAATATTACATGGTCATCTTTGAATGCTCATAACTCGGGTATTTGATGTCGGATCATGGTCATTTTTGGCAAAAAATGAAATTTGCTGGCATGGCCATTTTTAAATGGCAATCTATAATTCTGATCTTAACGAGTCTAAAAAGGTATACCACTCAAAGATCGGACTTATTTTGGCCGAGATATGCAAGTTATGAAGCTCCAAAAATCTTATTTTTTTGTTAATGCTGAAAATATTACATGGTCATCTTTGAATGCTCATAACTCGGGTATTTGATGTCGGATCATGGTCATTTTGGCAAAAAATGAAATTTGCTGGCATGGCCATTTTTAAATGGCAATCTATAATTCTGATCTTAACGAGTCTAAAAAGGTATACCACTCAAAGATCGGACTTATTTTGGCCGAGATATGCAAGTTATGAAGCTCCAAAAATCTTATTTTTTTGTTAATGCTGAAAATATTACATGGTCATCTTTGAATGCTCATAACTCGGGTATTTGATGTCGGATCATGGTCATTTTTGGCAAAAAATGAAATTTGCTGGCATGGCCATTTTTAAATGGCAATCTATAATTCTGATCTTAACGAGTCTAAAAAGGTATACCACTCAAAGATCGGACTTATTTTGGCCGAGATATGCAAGTTATGAAGCTCCAAAAATCTTATTTTTTTGTTAATGCTGAAAATATTACATGGTCATCTTTGAATGCTCATAACTCGGGTATTTGATGTCGGATCATGGTCATTTTTGGCAAAAAATGAAATTTGCTGGCATGGCCATTTTTAAATGGCAATCTATAATTCTGATCTTAACGAGTCTAAAAAGGTATACCACTCAAAGATCGGACTTATTTTGGCCGAGATATGCAAGTTATGAAGCTCCAAAAATCTTATTTTTTTGTTAATGCTGAAAATATTACATGGTCATCTTTGAATGCTCATAACTCGGGTATTTGATGTCGGATCATGGTCATTTTTGGCAAAAAATGAAATTTGCTGGCATGGCCATTTTTAAATGGCAATCTATAATTCTGATCTTAACGAGTCTAAAAAGGTATACCACTCAAAGATCGGACTTATTTTGGCCGAGATATGCAAGTTATGAAGCTCCAAAAATCTTATTTTTTTGTTAATGCTGAAAATATTACATGGTCATCTTTGAATGCTCATAACTCGGGTATTTGATGTCGGATCATGGTCATTTTTGGCAAAAAATGAAATTTGCTGGCATGGCCATTTTTAAATGGCAATCTATAATTCTGATCTTAACGAGTCTAAAAAGGTATACCACTCAAAGATCGGACTTATTTTGGCCGAGATATGCAAGTTATGAAGCTCCAAAAATCTTATTTTTTTGTTAATGCTGAAAATATTACATGGTCATCTTTGAATGCTCATAACTCGGGTATTTGATGTCGGATCATGGTCATTTTTGGCAAAAAATGAAATTTGCTGGCATGGCCATTTTTAAATGGCAATCTATAATTCTGATCTTAACGAGTCTAAAAAGGTATACCACTCAAAGATCGGACTTATTTTGGCCGAGATATGCAAGTTATGAAGCTCCAAAAATCTTATTTTTTTGTTAATGCTGAAAATATTACATGGTCATCTTTGAATGCTCATAACTCGGGTATTTGATGTCGGATCATGGTCATTTTTGGCAAAAAATTAAATTTGCTGGCATGGCCATTTTTAAATGGCAATCTATAATTCTGATCTTAACGAGTCTAAAAAGGTATACCACTCAAAGATCGGACTTATTTTGGCCGAGATATGCAAGTTATGAAGCTCCAAAAATCTTATTTTTTTGTTAATGCTGAAAATATTACATGGTCATCTTTGAATGCTCATAACTCGGGTATTTGATGTCGGATCATGGTCATTTTTGGCAAAAAATGAAATTTGCTGGCATGGCCATTTTTAAATGGCAATCTATAATTCTGATCTTAACGAGTCTAAAAAGGTATACCACTCAAAGATCGGACTTATTTTGGCCGAGATATGCAAGTTATGAAGCTCCAAAAATCTTATTTTTTTGTTAATGCTGAAAATATTACATGGTCATCTTTGAATGCTCATAACTCGGGTATTTGATGTCGGATCATGGTCATTTTTGGCAAAAAATGAAATTTGCTGGCATGGCCATTTTTAAATGGCAATCTATAATTCTGATCTTAACGAGTCTAAAAAGGTATACCACTCAAAGATCGGACTTATTTTGGCCGAGATATGCAAGTTATGAAGCTCCAAAAATCTTATTTTTTTGTTAATGCTGAAAATATTACATGGTCATCTTTGAATGCTCATAACTCGGGTATTTGATGTCGGATCATGGTCATTTTTGGCAAAAAATGAAATTTGCTGGCATGGCCATTTTTAAATGGCAATCTATAATTCTGATCTTAACGAGTCTAAAAAGGTATACCACTCAAAGATCGGACTTATTTTGGCCGAGATATGCAAGTTATGAAGCTCCAAAAATCTTATTTTTTTGTTAATGCTGAAAATATTACATGGTCATCTTTGAATGCTCATAACTCGGGTATTTGATGTCGGATCATGGTCATTTTTGGCAAAAAATGAAATTTGCTGGCATGGCCATTTTTAATGGCAATCTATAATTCTGATCTTAACGAGTCTAAAAAGGTATACCACTCAAAGATCGGACTTATTTTGGCCGAGATATGCAAGTTATGAAGCTCCAAAAATCTTATTTTTTTGTTAATGCTGAAAATATTACATGGTCATCTTTGAATGCTCATAACTCGGGTATTTGATGTCGGATCATGGTCATTTTTGGCAAAAAATGAAATTTGCTGGCATGGCCATTTTTAAATGGCAATCTATAATTCTGATCTTAACGAGTCTAAAAAGGTATACCACTCAAAGATCGGACTTATTTTGGCCGAGATATGCAAGTTATGAAGCTCCAAAAATCTTATTTTTTTGTTAATGCTGAAAATATTACATGGTCATCTTTGAATGCTCATAACTCGGGTATTTGATGTCGGATCATGGTCATTTTTGGCAAAAAATGAAATTTGCTGGCATGGCCATTTTTAAATGGCAATCTATAATTCTGATCTTAACGAGTCTAAAAAGGTATACCACTCAAAGATCGGACTTATTTTGGCCGAGATATGCAAGTTATGAAGCTCCAAAAATCTTATTTTTTTGTTAATGCTGAAAATATTACATGGTCATCTTTGAATGCTCATAACTCGGGTATTTGATGTCGGATCATGGTCATTTTTGGCAAAAAATGAAATTTGCTGGCATGGCCATTTTTAAATGGCAATCTATAATTCTGATCTTAACGAGTCTAAAAAGGTATACCACTCAAAGATCGGACTTATTTTGGCCGAGATATGCAAGTTATGAAGCTCCAAAAATCTTATTTTTTTGTTAATGCTGAAAATATTACATGGTCATCTTTGAATGCTCATAACTCGGGTATTTGATGTCGGATCATGGTCATTTTTGGCAAAAAATGAAATTTGCTGGCATGGCCATTTTTAAATGGCAATCTATAATTCTGATCTTAACGAGTCTAAAAAGGTATACCACTCAAAGATCGGACTTATTTTGGCCGAGATATGCAAGTTATGAAGCTCCAAAAATCTTATTTTTTTGTTAATGCTGAAAATATTACATGGTCATCTTTGAATGCTCATAACTCGGGTATTTGATGTCGGATCATGGTCATTTTTGGCAAAAAATGAAATTTGCTGGCATGGCCATTTTTAAATGGCAATCTATAATTCTGATCTTAACGAGTCTAAAAAGGTATACCACTCAAAGATCGGACTTATTTTGGCCGAGATATGCAAGTTATGAAGCTCCAAAAATCTTATTTTTTTGTTAATGCTGAAAATATTACATGGTCATCTTTGAATGCTCATAACTCGGGTATTTGATGTCGGATCATGGTCATTTTTGGCAAAAAATGAAATTTGCTGGCATGGCCATTTTTAAATGGCAATCTATAATTCTGATCTTAACGAGTCTAAAAAGGTATACCACTCAAAGATCGGACTTATTTTGGCCGAGATATGCAAGTTATGAAGCTCCAAAAATCTTATTTTTTTGTTAATGCTGAAAATATTACATGGTCATCTTTGAATGCTCATAACTCGGGTATTTGATGTCGGATCATGGTCATTTTTGGCAAAAAATGAAATTTGCTGGCATGGCCATTTTTAAATGGCAATCTATAATTCTGATCTTAACGAGTCTAAAAAGGTATACCACTCAAAGATCGGACTTATTTTGGCCGAGATATGCAAGTTATGAAGCTCCAAAAATCTTATTTTTTTGTTAATGCTGAAAATATTACATGGTCATCTTTGAATGCTCATAACTCGGGTATTTGATGTCGGATCATGGTCATTTTTGGCAAAAAATGAAATTTGCTGGCATGGCCATTTTTAAATGGCAATCTATAATTCTGATCTTAACGAGTCTAAAAAGGTATACCACTCAAAGATCGGACTTATTTTGGCCGAGATATGCAAGTTATGAAGCTCCAAAAATCTTATTTTTTTGTTAATGCTGAAAATATTACATGGTCATCTTTGAATGCTCATAACTCGGGTATTTGATGTCGGATCATGGTCATTTTTGGCAAAAAATGAAATTTGCTGGCATGGCCATTTTTAAATGGCAATCTATAATTCTGATCTTAACGAGTCTAAAAAGGTATACCACTCAAAGATCGGACTTATTTTGGCCGAGATATGCAAGTTATGAAGCTCCAAAAATCTTATTTTTTTGTTAATGCTGAAAATATTACATGGTCATCTTTGAATGCTCATAACTCGGGTATTTGATGTCGGATCATGGTCATTTTTGGCAAAAAATGAAATTTGCTGGCATGGCCATTTTTAAATGGCAATCTATAATTCTGATCTTAACGAGTCTAAAAAGGTATACCACTCAAAGATCGGACTTATTTTGGCCGAGATATGCAAGTTATGAAGCTCCAAAAATCTTATTTTTTTGTTAATGCTGAAAATATTACATGGTCATCTTTGAATGCTCATAACTCGGGTATTTGATGTCGGATCATGGTCATTTTTGGCAAAAAATGAAATTTGCTGGCATGGCCATTTTTAAATGGCAATCTATAATTCTGATCTTAACGAGTCTAAAAAGGTATACCACTCAAAGATCGGACTTATTTTGGCCGAGATATGCAAGTTATGAAGCTCCAAAAATCTTATTTTTTTGTTAATGCTGAAAATATTACATGGTCATCTTTGAATGCTCATAACTCGGGTATTTGATGTCGGATCATGGTCATTTTTGGCAAAAAATGAAATTTGCTGGCATGGCCATTTTTAAATGGCAATCTATAATTCTGATCTTAACGAGTCTAAAAAGGTATACCACTCAAAGATCGGACTTATTTTGGCCGAGATATGCAAGTTATGAAGCTCCAAAAATCTTATTTTTTTGTTAATGCTGAAAATATTACATGGTCATCTTTGAATGCTCATAACTCGGGTATTTGATGTCGGATCATGGTCATTTTTGGCAAAAAATGAAATTTGCTGGCATGGCCATTTTTAAATGGCAATCTATAATTCTGATCTTAACGAGTCTAAAAAGGTATACCACTCAAAGATCGGACTTATTTTGGCCGAGATATGCAAGTTATGAAGCTCCAAAAATCTTATTTTTTTGTTAATGCTGAAAATATTACATGGTCATCTTTGAATGCTCATAACTCGGGTATTTGATGTCGGATCATGGTCATTTTTGGCAAAAAATGAAATTTGCTGGCATGGCCATTTTTAAATGGCAATCTATAATTCTGATCTTAACGAGTCTAAAAAGGTATACCACTCAAAGATCGGACTTATTTTGGCCGAGATATGCAAGTTATGAAGCTCCAAAAATCTTATTTTTTTGTTAATGCTGAAAATATTACATGGTCATCTTTGAATGCTCATAACTCGGGTATTTGATGTCGGATCATGGTCATTTTTGGCAAAAAATGAAATTTGCTGGCATGGCCATTTTTAAATGGCAATCTATAATTCTGATCTTAACGAGTCTAAAAAGGTATACCACTCAAAGATCGGACTTATTTTGGCCGAGATATGCAAGTTATGAAGCTCCAAAAATCTTATTTTTTTGTTAATGCTGAAAATATTACATGGTCATCTTTGAATGCTCATAACTCGGGTATTTGATGTCGGATCATGGTCATTTTTGGCAAAAAATGAAATTTGCTGGCATGGCCATTTTTAAATGGCAATCTATAATTCTGATCTTAACGAGTCTAAAAAGGTATACCACTCAAAGATCGGACTTATTTTGGCCGAGATATGCAAGTTATGAAGCTCCAAAAATCTTATTTTTTTGTTAATGCTGAAAATATTACATGGTCATCTTTGAATGCTCATAACTCGGGTATTTGATGTCGGATCATGGTCATTTTTGGCAAAAAATGAAATTTGCTGGCATGGCCATTTTTAAATGGCAATCTATAATTCTGATCTTAACGAGTCTAAAAAGGTATACCACTCAAAGATCGGACTTATTTTGGCCGAGATATGCAAGTTATGAAGCTCCAAAAATCTTATTTTTTTGTTAATGCTGAAAATATTACATGGTCATCTTTGAATGCTCATAACTCGGGTATTTGATGTCGGATCATGGTCATTTTTGGCAAAAAATAAATTTGCTGCATGGCCATTTTTAAATGCAATCTATATCTATCTTAAATCTAAAAAAAAAAAATTAAATTTGCTGGCATGGCCATTTTTAAATGGCAATCTATAATTCTGATCTTAACGAGTCTAAAAAGGTATACCACTCAAAGATCGGACTTATTTTGGCCGAGATATGCAAGTTATGAAGCTCCAAAAATCTTATTTTTTTGTTAATGCTGAAAATATTACATGGTCATCTTTGAATGCTCATAACTCGGGTATTTGATGTCGGATCATGGTCATTTTTGGCAAAAAATTAAATTTGCTGGCATGGCCATTTTTAAATGGCAATCTATAATTCTGATCTTAACGAGTCTAAAAAGGTATACCACTCAAAGATCGGACTTATTTTGGCCGAGATATGCAAGTTATGAAGCTCCAAAAATCTTATTTTTTTGTTAATGCTGAAAATATTACATGGTCATCTTTGAATGCTCATAACTCGGGTATTTGATGTCGGATCATGGTCATTTTTGGCAAAAAATGAAATTTGCTGGCATGGCCATTTTTAAATGGCAATCTATAATTCTGATCTTAACGAGTCTAAAAAGGTATACCACTCAAAGATCGGACTTATTTTGGCCGAGATATGCAAGTTATGAAGCTCCAAAAATCTTATTTTTTTGTTAATGCTGAAAATATTACATGGTCATCTTTGAATGCTCATAACTCGGGTATTTGATGTCGGATCATGGTCATTTTTGGCAAAAAATGAAATTTGCTGGCATGGCCATTTTTAAATGGCAATCTATAATTCTGATCTTAACGAGTCTAAAAAGGTATACCACTCAAAGATCGGACTTATTTTGGCCGAGATATGCAAGTTATGAAGCTCCAAAAATCTTATTTTTTTGTTAATGCTGAAAATATTACATGGTCATCTTTGAATGCTCATAACTCGGGTATTTGATGTCGGATCATGGTCATTTTTGGCAAAAAATGAAATTTGCTGGCATGGCCATTTTTAAATGGCAATCTATAATTCTGATCTTAACGAGTCTAAAAAGGTATACCACTCAAAGATCGGACTTATTTTGGCCGAGATATGCAAGTTATGAAGCTCCAAAAATCTTATTTTTTTGTTAATGCTGAAAATATTACATGGTCATCTTTGAATGCTCATAACTCGGGTATTTGATGTCGGATCATGGTCATTTTTGGCAAAAAATGAAATTTGCTGGCATGGCCATTTTTAAATGGCAATCTATAATTCTGATCTTAACGAGTCTAAAAAGGTATACCACTCAAAGATCGGACTTATTTTGGCCGAGATATGCAAGTTATGAAGCTCCAAAAATCTTATTTTTTTGTTAATGCTGAAAATATTACATGGTCATCTTTGAATGCTCATAACTCGGGTATTTGATGTCGGATCATGGTCATTTTTGGCAAAAAATGAAATTTGCTGGCATGGCCATTTTTAAATGGCAATCTATAATTCTGATCTTAACGAGTCTAAAAAGGTATACCACTCAAAGATCGGACTTATTTTGGCCGAGATATGCAAGTTATGAAGCTCCAAAAATCTTATTTTTTTGTTAATGCTGAAAATATTACATGGTCATCTTTGAATGCTCATAACTCGGGTATTTGATGTCGGATCATGGTCATTTTTGGCAAAAAATGAAATTTGCTGGCATGGCCATTTTTAAATGGCAATCTATAATTCTGATCTTAACGAGTCTAAAAAGGTATACCACTCAAAGATCGGACTTATTTTGGCCGAGATATGCAAGTTATGAAGCTCCAAAAATCTTATTTTTTTGTTAATGCTGAAAATATTACATGGTCATCTTTGAATGCTCATAACTCGGGTATTTGATGTCGGATCATGGTCATTTTTGGCAAAAAATGAAATTTGCTGGCATGGCCATTTTTAAATGGCAATCTATAATTCTGATCTTAACGAGTCTAAAAAGGTATACCACTCAAAGATCGGACTTATTTTGGCCGAGATATGCAAGTTATGAAGCTCCAAAAATCTAATTTTTTTGTTAATGCTGAAAATATTACATGGTCATCTTTGAATGCTCATAACTCGGGTATTTGATGTCGGATCATGGAAATTTAAACCTTTTAGACTCGTATAAGTGTACATAATAAAATGTAATTTCAAGCTTTTGATTTCAGAACTTACCCATTTATAGCAGAAATAGTTACCCTTGTCATTTTTGGCAAAAAATGAAATTTGCTGGCATGGCCATTTTTAAATGGCAATCTATAATTCTGATCTTAACGAGTCTAAAAAGGTATACCACTCAAAGATCGGACTTATTTTGGCCGAGATATGCAAGTTATGAAGCTCCAAAAATCTTATTTTTTTGTTAATGCTGAAAATATTACATGGTCATCTTTGAATGCTCATAACTCGGGTATTTGATGTCGGATCATGGTCATTTTTGGCAAAAAATTAAATTTGCTGGCATGGCCATTTTTAAATGGCAATCTATAATTCTGATCTTAACGAGTCTAAAAAGGTATACCACTCAAAGATCGGACTTATTTTGGCCGAGATATGCAAGTTATGAAGCTCCAAAAATCTTATTTTTTTGTTAATGCTGAAAATATTACATGGTCATCTTTGAATGCTCATAACTCGGGTATTTGATGTCGGATCATGGTCATTTTTGGCAAAAAATTAAATTTGCTGGCATGGCCATTTTTAAATGGCAATCTATAATTCTGATCTTAACGAGTCTAAAAAGGTATACCACTCAAAGATCGGACTTATTTTGGCCGAGATATGCAAGTTATGAAGCTCCAAAAATCTAATTTTTTTGTTAATGCTGAAAATATTACATGGTCATCTTTGAATGCTCATAACTCGGGTATTTGATGTCGGATCATGGTTATTTTTGGCAAAAAATGAAATTTGCTGGCATGGCCATTTTTAAATGGCAATCTATAATTCTGATCTTAACGAGTCTAAAAAGGTATACCACTCAAAGATCGGACTTATTTTGGCCGAGATATGCAAGTTATGAAGCTCCAAAAATCTTATTTTTTTGTTAATGCTGAAAATATTACATGGTCATCTTTGAATGCTCATAACTCGGGTATTTGATGTCGGATCATGGTCATTTTTGGCAAAAAATGAAATTAGCTGGCATGGCCATTTTTAAATGGCAATCTATAATTCTGATCTTAACGAGTCTAAAAAGGTATACCACTCCAAGATCGGACTTATTTTGGCCGAGATATGCAAGTTATGAAGCTCCAAAAATCTTATTTTTTGTTAATGCTGAAAATATTACATGGTCATCTTTGAATGCTCATAACTCGGGTATTTGATGTCGGATCATGGTCATTTTTGGCAAAAAATTAAATTTGCTGGCATGGCCATTTTTAAATGGCAATCTATAATTCTGATCTTAACGAGTCTAAAAAGGTATACCACTCAAAGATCGGACTTATTTTGGCCGAGATATGCAAGTTATGAAGCTCCAAAAATCTAATTTTTTTGTTAATGCTGAAAATATTACATGGTCATCTTTGAATGCTCATAACTCGGGTATTTGATGTCGGATCATGGAAATTCCTTTATCTTTGTAAAATAAAATCTTTTGATTTTACATTTAAAATATTATTTCATTTTTGGCAAAAAATGAAATTTGCTGGCATGGCCATTTTTAAATGGCAATCTATAATTCTGATCTTAACGAGTCTAAAAAGGTATACCACTCAAAGATCGGACTTATTTTGGCCGAGATATGCAAGTTATGAAGCTCCAAAAATCTTATTTTTTTGTTAATGCTGAAAATATTACATGGTCATCTTTGAATGCTCATAACTCGGGTATTTGATGTCGGATCATGGTCATTTTTGCCAAAAAATGAAATTTGCTGGCATGGCCATTTTTAAATGGCAATCTATAATTCTGATCTTAACGAGTCTAAAAAGGTATACCACTCAAAGATCGGACTTATTTTGGCCGAGATATGCAAGTTATGAAGCTCCAAAAATCTTATTTTTTTGTTAATGCTGAAAATATTACATGGTCATCTTTGAATGCTCATAACTCGGGTATTTGATGTCGGATCATGGTCATTTTTGGCAAAAAATGAAATTTGCTGGCATGGCCATTTTTAAATGGCAATCTATAATTCTGATCTTAACGAGTCTAAAAAGGTATACCACTCAAAGATCGGACTTATTTTGGCCGAGATATGCAAGTTATGAAGCTCCAAAAATCTTATTTTTTTGTTAATGCTGAAAATATTACATGGTCATCTTTGAATGCTCATAACTCGGGTTTTTGATGTCGGATCATGGTCATTTTTGGCAAAAAATGAAATTTGCTGGCATGGCCATTTTTAAATGGCAATCTATAATTCTGATCTTAACGAGTCTAAAAAGGTATACCACTCAAAGATCGGACTTATTTTGGCCGAGATATGCAAGTTATGAAGCTCCAAAAATCTTATTTTTTTGTTAATGCTGAAAATATTACATGGTCATCTTTGAATGCTCATAACTCGGGTATTTGATGTCGGATCATGGTCATTTTTGGCAAAAAATGAAATTTTCTGGCATGGCCATTTTTAAATGGCAATCTATAATTCTGATCTTAACGAGTCTAAAAAGGTATACCACTCAAAGATCGGACTTAAAAATTTAAGACCAAAAATCTTTTTTTTTTGTTAATGCTGAAAATATTACATGGTCATCTTTGAATGCTCATAACTCGGGTATTTGATGTCGGATCATGGTCATTTTTGGCAAAAAATGAAATTTGCTGGCATGGCCATTTTTAAATGGCAATCTATAATTCTGATCTAAACGAGTCTAAAAAGGTATACCACTCAAAGATCGGACTTATTTTGGCCGAGATATGCAAGTTATGAAGCTCCAAAAATCTTATTTTTTTGTTAATGCTGAAAATATTACATGGTCATCTTTGAATGCTCATAACTCGGGTATTTGATGTCGGATCATGGTCATTTTTGGCAAAAAATTAAATTTGCTGGCATGGCCATTTTTAAATGGCAATCTATAATTCTGATCTTAACGAGTCTAAAAAGGTATACCACTCAAAGATCGGACTTATTTTGGCCGAGATATGCAAGTTATGAAGCTCCAAAAATCTAATTTTTTTGTTAATGCTGAAAATATTACATGGTCATCTTTGAATGCTCATAACTCGGGTATTTGATGTCGGATCATGGTCATTTTTGGCGAAAATTGAAATTTGCTGGCATGGCCATTTTTAAATGGCAATCTATAATTCTGATCTTAACGAGTCTAAAAAGGTATACCACTCAAAGATCGGACTTATTTTGGCCGAGATATGCAAGTTATGAAGCTCCAAAAATCTTATTTTTTTGTTAATGCTGAAAATATTACATGGTCATCTTTGAATGCTCATAACTCGGGTATTTGATGTCGGATCATGGTAATTTTTGGCAAAAAATGAAATTTTCTGGCATGGCCATTTTTAAATGGCAATCTATAATTCTGATCTTAACGAGTCTAAAAAGGTATACCACTCAAAGGTCGGACTTAATGCTGAAAATATTACATGGTCATTTTTGAATGCTCATAACTCGGGTATTTGATGTCGGATCATGGTCATTTTTGGCAAAAAATGAAATTTGCTGGCATGGCCATTTTTAAATGGCAATCTATAATTCTGATCTTAACGAGTCTAAAAAGGTATACCACTCAAAGATCGGACTTATTTTGGCCGAGATATGCAAGTTATGAAGCTCCAAAAATCTTATTTTTTTGTTAATGCTGAAAATATTACATGGTCATCTTTGAATGCTCAAAACTCGGGTATTTGATGTCGGATCATGGTCATTTTTGGCAAAAATGAAATTTGCTGGCATGGCCATTTTTAAATGGCAATCTTTAATTCTGATCTTAACGAGTCTAAAAAGGTATACCACTCAAAGATCGGACTTATTTTGGCCGAGATATGCAAGTTATGAAGCTCCAAAAATCTTATTTATTTGTTAATGCTGAAAATATTACATGGTCATCTTTGAATGCTCATAACTCGGGTATTTGATGTCGGATCATGGTCATTTTTGGCAAAAAATTAAATTTTCTGGCATGGCCATTTTTAAATGGCAATCTATAATTCTGATCTTAACGAGTCTAAAAAGGTATACCACTCAAAGGTCGGACTGAATGCTGAAAATATTACATGGTCATTTTTGAATGCTCATAACTCGGGTATTTGATGTCGGATCATGGTCATTTTTGGCAAAAAATGAAATTTGCTGGCATGGCCAATTTTAAATGGCAATCTATAATTCTGATCTTAACGAGTCTAAAAAGGTATACCACTCAAAGATCGGACTAATTTTGGCCGAGATATGCAAGTTATGAAGCTCCAAAAATCTTATTTTTTTGTTAATGCTGAAAATATTACATGGTCATCTTTGAATGCTCATAACTCGGGTATTTGATGTCGGATCATGGTCATTTTTGGCAAAAAATTAAATTTGCTGGCATGGCCATTTTTAAATGGCAATCTAAAATTCTGAACTTAACGAGTCTAAAAAGGTATACCACTCAAAGATCGGACTTATTTTGGCCGAGATATGCAAGTTATGAAGCTCCAAAAATCTAATTTTTTTGTTAATGCTGAAAATATTACATGGTCATCTTTGAATGCTCATAACTCGGGTATTTGATGTCGGATCATGGTCATTTTTGGCAAAAAATTAAATTTGCTGGCATGGCCATTTTTAAATGGCAATCTATAATTCTGATCTTAACGAGTCTAAAAAGGTATACCACTCAAAGATCGGACTTATTTTGGCCGAGATATGCAAGTTATGAAGCTCCAAAAATCTAATTTTTTTGTTAATGCTGAAAATATTACATGGTCATCTTTGAAAGCTCATAACTCGGGTATTTGATGTCGGATCATGGTCATTTTTGGCAAAAAATTAAATTTGCTGGCATGGCCATTTTTAAATGACAATCTATAATTCTGATCTTAACGAGTCTAAAAAGGTATACCACTCAAAGATCGGACTTATTTTGGCCGAGATATGCAAGTTATGAAGCTCCAAAAATCTTATTTTTTTGTTAATGCTGAAAATATTACATGGTCATCTTTGAATGCTCATAACTCGGGTATTTGATGTCGGATCATGGTCATTTTTGGCAAAAAATGAAATTTGCTGGCATGGCCATTTTTAAATGGCAATCTAAAATTCTGATCTTAACGAGTCTAAAAAGGTATACCACTCAAAGATCGGACTTATTTTGGCCGAGATATGCAAGTTATGAAGCTCCAAAAATCTTATTTTTTTTGTTAAGGTCATTTTTGGCAAAAAATTAAATTTGCTGGCATGGCCATTTTTAAATGGCAATCTAAAATTCTGATTTTAACGAGTCTAAAAAGGTATACCACTCAAAGATCGGACTTATTTTGGCCGAGATATGCAAGTTATGAAGCTCCAAAAATCTTATTTTTTTGTTGTCATTTTTGGCAAAAAATTAAATTTGCTGGCATGGCCATTTTTAAATGGCAATCTAAAATTCTGATTTTAACGAGTCTAAAAAGGTATACCACTCAAAGATCGGACTTATTTTGGCCGAGATATGCAAGTTATGAAGCTCCAAAAATCTTATTTTTTTGTTGTCATTTTTGGCAAAAAATTAAATTTGCTGGCATGGCCATTTTTAAATGGCAATCTAAAATTCTGATCTTAACGAGTCTAAAAAGGTATACCACTCAAAGATCGGACTTATTTTGGCCGAGATATGCAAGTTATGAAGCTCCAAAAATCTTATTTTTTTGTTAATGCTGAAAATATTCCATGGTCATCTTTGAATGCTCATAACTCGGGTATTTGATGTCGGATCATGGTCATTTTTGGCAAAAAAATAAATTTGCTGTCATGGCCATTTTTAAATGGCAATCTATATTTCTGATCTTAACGAGTCTAAAAAGGTAAAAATTAAATTTGCTGGCATGGCCATTTTTAAATGGCAATCTATAATTCTGATCTTAACGAGTCTAAAAAGGTATACCACTCAAAGATCGGACTTATTTTGGCCGAGATATGCAAGTTATGAAGCTCCAAAAATCTTATTTTTTTGTTAATGCTGAAAATATTACATGGTCATCTTTGAATGCTCATAACTCGGGTATTTGATGTCGGATCATGGTCAATTTTTGCAAAAAATGAAATTTGCTGGCATGGCCATTTTTAAATGGCAATCTATAATTCTGATCTTAACGAGTCTAAAAAGGTATACCACTCAAAGATCGGACTTATTTTGGCTGAGATATGCAAGTTATGAAGCTCCAAAAATCTTATTTTTTTGTTAATGCTGAAAATAATACATGGTCATCTTTGAATGCTCATAACTCGGGTATTTGATGTCGGATCATGGTCATTTTTGGCAAAAAATGAAATTTGCTGGCATGGCCATTTTTAAATGGCAATCTATATTTCTGATCTTAACGAGTCTAAAAAGGTAAAAATTAAATTTGCTGGCATGGCCATTTTTAAATGGCAATCTATAATTCTGATCTTAGCGAGTCTTAAAAGGTATACCACTCAAAGATCGGACTTATTTTGGCCGAGATATGCAAGTTATGAAGCTCCAAAAATCTTATTTTTTTGTTAATGCTGAAAATATTACATTGTCATCTTTGAATGCTCATAACTCGGGTATTTGATGTCGGATCATGGTCAATTTTTGCAAAAAATGAAATTTGCTGGCATGGCCATTTTTAAATGGCAATCTATAATTCTGATCTTAACGAGTCTAAAAAGGTATACCACTCAAAGATCGGACTTATTTTGGCCGAGATATGCAAGTTATGAAGCTTCAAAAATCTTATTTTTTTGTTAATGCTGAAAATATTACATGGTTATCTTTGAATGCTCATAACTCGGGTATTTGATGTCGGATCAGGGTCATTTTTGGCAAAAAATGAAATTTGCTGGCATGGCCATTTTTAAATGGCAATCAATAATTCTGATCTTAACGAGTCTAAAAAGGTATACCACTCAAAGATCGGACTTATTTTGGCCGAGATATGCAAGTTATGAAGCTCCAAAAATCTTATTTTTTTGTTAATGCTGAAAATATTACATGGTCATCTTTGAATGCTCATAACTCGGGTATTTGATGTCGGATCATGGTCATTTTTGGCAAAAAATGAAATTTGCTGGCATGGCCATTTTTAAAAAGCAATCTATAATTCTGATCTTAACGAGTCTAAAAAGGTATACCACTCAAAGATCGGACTTAATTTGGCCCAGATATGCAAGTTATGAA
The DNA here is from genome assembly GCA_035045305.1 of Drosophila maculinotata. Classification (NCBI taxonomy): domain Eukaryota; kingdom Metazoa; phylum Arthropoda; class Insecta; order Diptera; family Drosophilidae; genus Drosophila; species Drosophila maculinotata. Next base: position 126,339 of record JAWNPD010000188.1, on the reverse strand, counting down.
GCTCCAAAAATCTTATTTTTTTGTTAATGCTGAAAATATTACATGGTCATCTTTGAATGCTCATAACTCGGGTATTTGATGTCGGATCATGGTCATTTTTGGCAAAAAATGAAATTTGCTGGTATGGCCATTTTTAAATAGCAATCTATAATTCTGATCTTAACGAGTCTAAAAAGGTATACCACTCAAAGATCGGACTTATTTTGGCCCAGATATGCAAGTTATGAAGCTCCAAAAATCTTATTTTTTTGTTAATGCTGAAAATATTACATGGTCATCTTTGAATGCTCATAACTCGGGTATTTGATGTCGGATCATGGTCATTTTTGGCAAAAAATTAGATTTGCTGGCATGGCCATTTTTAAATGGCAATCTATAATTCTGATCTTAACGAGTCTAAAAAGGTATACCACTCAAAGATCGGACTTATTTTGGGCGAGATATGCAAGTTATGAAGCTCCAAAAATCTAATTTTTTTGTTAAAGCTGAAAATATTACATTGTCATTTTTGAATGCTCATTACTCGGGTTTTTGATTTCAGATCATGGTCATTTTTGGCAAAAAATGAAATTTGCTGGCATGGCCATTTTTAAATGGCAATCTATAATTCTGATCTTAACGAGTCTAAAAAGGTATACCACTCAAAGATCGGACTTATTTTGGCCGAGATATGCAAGTTATGAAGCTCCAAAAATCTTATTTTTTTGTTAATGCTGAAAATATTACATGGTCATCTTTGAATGCTCATAACTCGGGTATTTGATGTCGGATCATGGTCATTTTTGGCAAAAAATTAAATTTGCTGTCATGGCCATTTTTAAATGGCAATCTATTTTTCTGATCTTAACGAGTCTAAAAAGGTATACCACTCAAAGATCGGACTTATTTTGGCCGAGATATGCAAGTTATGAAGCTACAAAAATCTAATTTTTTTGTTAATGCTGAAAATATTACATGGTCATCTTTGAATGCTCATAACTCGGGTATTTGATGTCGGATCATGGTCATTTTTGGCAAAAAATGAAATTTGCTGGCATGGCCATTTTTAAATGGCAATCTATAATTCTGATCTTAACGAGTCTAAAAAGGTATACCACTCAAAGATCGGACTTATTTTGGCCGAGATATGCAAGTTATGAAGCTCCAAAAATCGTATTTTTTTGTTAATGCTGAAAAAATTACATGGTCATCTTTGAATGCTCATAACTCGTGTATTTGACGTCGGATCATGGTCATTTTTGGCAAAAAATGAAATTTGCTGGCATGGCCATTTTTAAATGACAATCTATAATTCTGATCCAAACGAGTCTTAAAAGGTATACCACTCAAAGATCGGACTTATTTTGGCCGAGATGTGCAAGTTATGAAGCTCCAAAAATCTTATTTTTTTGTTAATGCTGAAAATATTACATGGTTATCTTTGAATGCTCATAACTCGGGTATTTGATGTCGGATCATGGTCATTTTTGGCAAAAAATTAAATTTGCTGGCATGGCCATTTTTAAATGGCAATCTATAATTCTGATCTTAACGTGTCTAAAAAGGTATACCACTCAAAGATCGGACTTATTTTGGCCGAGATATGCAAGTTATGAAGCTCCAAAAATCTAATTTTTTTGTTAATGCTGAAAATATTACATGGTCATCTTTGAATGCTCATAACTCGGGTATTTGAATGGATCATGGGAATTTTTGGCAAAAAATTAAATTTGCTGGCATGGCCATTTTTAAATGGCAATCTATAATTCTGATCTTAACGAGTCTAAAAAGGTATACCACTCAAAGATCGGACTTATTTTGGCAGAAATATGCAAGTTATGAAGCTCCAAAAATCTTATTTTTTTGTTAATGCTGAAAATAATACATGGTCATCTTTGAATGCTCATAACTCGGGTATTTGATGTCGGATCATGGTCATTTTTGGCAAAAAATGAAATTTGCTGGCATGGCCATTTTTTAATGGCAATCTATAATTCTGATCTTAACGAGTCTAAAAAGGTATACCACTCAAAGATCGGACTTATTTTGGCCGAGATATGCAAGTTATGAAGCTCCAAAAATCTTAGTTTTTTGTTAATGCTGAAAATATTACATTGCCATATTTGAATGCTCATAACTCGGGTATTTGATGTCGGATCATAGTCATTTTTGGCAAAAAATGAAATTTGCTGGCATGGCCATTAAAATAGCAATCGATAATTCTGATCTTAACGAGTCTAAAAATGTATACTACTCAAAGATCGGACTTATTTTGGCCGAGATATGCAAGCTTAAAGCATGGTCATCTTTGAATGCTCATAGCTCGGGTATTTGATGTCGGATCGTGGAAATTTAAACCGTTTTAGACTCGTGGAAGTGTACATAATAAAATGTAATTTCAAGTTTTTGATTTCAGAACTTACCCATTTCTAGCAGAAATAGTCATTTTTGATAACAAATTAAATTTGCTGGCATGGCCATTTTTAAATGGCAATCTATAATTCTGATCTTAACGAGTCTTAAGAGGTATATCACTCAAAGATCGGACTTATTTTGGCTGAGATATGCAAGTTATGAGCTCCAAAAATCTAATTTTTTTGTTAATGCTGAAAATATTACATGGTCATCTTTGAATGCTCATAACTCGGGTATTTGATGTCAGATCATGGTCATTTTTGGCAAAAATGAAATTTGCTGGCATGGCCATTTTTAAATGGCAATCTTTAATTCTGATCTTAACGAGTCTAAAAAGGTATACCACTCAAAGATCGGACTTATTTTGGCCGAGATATGCAAGTTTAAAGCATGGTCATCTTTGAATTCTCATAACTCGGGTATTTGATGTCGGATCGTAGTAATTTAAACCGTTTTAGACTCGTGGAAGTGTACATAATAAAATCTAATTTCAAGTTTTTGATTTCAGAACTGACCCATTTTTAGCAGAAATATTGATGTTACCCCTTGTCATTTTTGGCAAAATATGAGATTTGCTGGCATGGCCATTTTTAAATGGCAATCTATAATTCTGATCTTAGCGAGTCTAAAAAGGTATACCACTCAAAGATCGGACCTTTTTTGGCCGAGATATGCAAGTTATGAAGCTCCAAAAATCGATTTTTTTTGTTAATGCTGAAAATATTACATGGTCATCTTTGAATGCTCATAACTCGGGTATTTGATGTCGGATCATGGTCATTTTTGGCAATAAATGAAATTTGCTGGCATGGCCATTTTTAAATGGCAATCTATAATTCTGATCTTAACGAGTCTTAAAAGGTATACCACTCAAAGATCGGACTTATTTTGGCTGAGATATGAAAGTTATGAAGCTCCAATAATCGACATTTTTGGTTAATGCTGAAAATATTACTTGGTCATCATCGGGTAGTTGATGTCGGATCATTATCATTTTTGGCAAAAATGAAATTTGCTGGCATGGCCATTTTAAAATGGCAATCTTTAATTCTGATCTTAACGAGTCTAAAAAGGTATACCACTCAAAGATCGGACTTATTTTGGCCGAGATATGCAAGTTTAAAGCATGGTCATCTTTGAATTCTCATAACTCGGGTATTTGATGTCGGATCGTGGTAATTTAAACCGTTTTAGACTCGTGGAAGTGTACATAATAAAATTTTATTTCAAGTTTTTGGTTTCAGAACTGACCAATCTTTAGCAGAAATAGTGATGTACCCCTTGTCATTTTTGGCAAAAAATTAAATTTGCTGGCATGGCCATTTTTAAATGGCAATCTATAATTCTGATCTTAACGTGTCTAAAAAGGTATACCACTCAAAGATCGGACTTATTTTGGCCGAGATATGCAAGTTTAGAGCATGGTCATCTTTGAATGCTCATAACTCGGGTATTTGATGTCGGATCGTGGAAATTTAAACCGTTTTAGACTCGTGGAAGTGTACATAACAAAATGTAGTTTTTGATTTCAGAACTTACCAATTTTTAGCAGAAATAGTGATGTATCCCCTTGTAATTTTTGGCAAAAAATGAAAGTTGCTGGCATGGCCATTTTTAAATGGCAATCTATAATTCTGATCATAACGAGTCTTTAAAGGTGTACCACTCAAAGATCTGACTTATTTTGGCCGAGATATGCAAGTTATGAAGCTCCAATAATCGACATTTTTGGTTAATGCTGAAAATATTACTTGGTCATCTTTGAATCTCATAATCGGGTAGTTGATGTCGGATCATTATCATTTTTGGCAAAAAATGAAATTTGCTGGCATGGCCATTTTAAAATGGCAATCTTTAATTCTGATCTTAACGAGTCTAAAAAGGTATACCACTCAAAGATCGGACTTATTTTGGCCGAGATATGCAAGGTCATCTTTGAAAGCTCATAACTCGGGTATTTGATGTCGGATTGTGGAAATTTAATCCGTTTTAGACTCGTGGAAATGTACATAATAAAATGTAATTTCAAGTTTTTGATTTCAGAACTTACCCATTTTTAGCAGATATAGTGATGTTACCCCTTGTCATTTTTGGCAAAAAACTAAATTTGCTGGCATGGCCATTAGACTCGTGGAAGTGTACATAATAAAATGTAATTTCAAGTTTTTGATTTCAGAACTTACCCATTTCTAGCAGAAATAGTAATTTTTGGCAAAAAAATTAAATTTGCTGGCATGGCCATTTTTAAATGGCAATCTATAATTCTGATCTTAACGAGTCTTAAAAGGTATACCACTCAAAGATCGGACTTATTTTGGCTGAGATATGCAAGTTATGAGCTCCAAAAATCTAATTTTTTTGTTAATGCTGAAAATATTACATGGTCATCTTTGAATGCTCATAACTCGGGTATTTGATGTCGGATCATGGTCATTTTTGGCAAAAAATTAAATTTGCTGGCATGGCCATTTTTGAGTGGCAATCTATAATTCTGATCTTAACGAGTCTAAAAAGGTATACCACTCAAAAATCGGACTTATTTTGGCTGAGATATGAAAGTTATGAAGCTCCAATAATCGACATTTTTGGTTAATGCTGAAAATATTACTTGGTCATCTTTTGAATGCTCATAACTCGGGTAGTTGATGTCGGATCATTATCATTTTTGGCAAAAATGAAATTTGCTGGCATGGCCATTTTTAAATGGCAATCTTTAATTCTGATCTTAACGAGTCTAAAAAGGTATACCACTCAAAGATCGGACTTATTTTGGCCGAGATATGCAAGTTTAAAGCATGGTCATCTTTGAATTCTCATAACTCGGGTATTTGATGTCGGATCGTGGTAATTTAAACCGTTTTAGACTCGTGGAAGTGTACATAATAAAATCTAATTTCAAGTTTTTGATTTCAGAACTGACCCATTTTTAGCAGAAATATTGATGTTACCCCTTGTCATTTTTGGCAAAATATGAGATTTGCTGGCATGGCCATTTTTAAATGGCAATCTATAATTCTGATCTTAACGAGTCTAAAAAGGTATACCACTCAAAGATCGCACCTTATTTTGGCCGAGATATGCAAGTTATGAAGCTCCAAAAATCGTATTTTTTTTGTTAATGCTGAAAATATTACATGGTCATCTTTGAATGCTCATAACTCGGGTATTTGATGTCGGATCATGGTCATTTTTGGCAATAAATGAAATTTGCTGGCATGGCCATTTTTAAATGGCAATCTATAATTCTGATCTTAACGAGTCTTAAAAGGTGTACCACTCAAAGATCGGACTTATTTTGGCTGAGATATGCAAGTTATGAGCTCCAAAAATCTAATTTTTTTGTTAATGCTGAAAATATTACATGGTCATCTTTGAATGCTCATAACTCCGGTATTTGATGTCAGATCATGGTCATTTTTGGCAAAAATGAAATTTGCTGGCATGGCCATTTTTAAATGGCAATCTTTAATTCTGATCTTAACGAGTCTAAAAAGGTATACCACTCAAAGATCGGACTTATTTTGGCCGAGATATGCAAGTTTAAAGCATGGTCATCTTTGAATTCTCTAACTCGGGTATTTGATGTCGGATCGTGGTATTTAAACCGTTTTAGACTCGTGGAAGTGTACATAATAAAATCTAATTTCAAGGTTTCGATTTCAGAACTGACCCATTTTTAGCAGAAATATTGATGTTGGATCACTGGTCATTTTTGGCAAAATATGAGATTTGCTGGCATGGCCATTTTTAAATAACAATCTATAATTCTGATCTTAACGAGTCTAAAAAGGTATACCACTCAAAGATCGGACTTATTTTGGCCGAGATATGCAAGTTATGAAGCTCCAAAAATCTTATTTTTTTGTTAATGCTGAAAATATTACATGGTCATCTTTGAATGCTCATAACTCGGGTATTTGATGTCGGATCATGGTCATTTTTGGCAATAAATGAAATTTGCTGGCATGGCCATTTTTAAATGGCAATCTATAATTCTGATCTTAACGAGTCTAAAAAGGTATACCACTCAAAGATCGGACTTATTTTGGCTGAGATATGAAAGTTATGAAGCTCCAATAATCGACATTTTTTTGTTAATGCTGAAAATATTACTTGGTCATCTTTGAATGCTCATAACTCGGGTAGTTGATGTCGGATCATTATCATTTTTGGCAAAAAATTAAATTTGCTGGCATGGCCATTTTAAAATGGCAATCTTTAATTCTGATCTTAACGAGTCTAAAAAGGTATACCACTCAAAGATCGGACTTATTTTGGCCGAGATATGCAAGTTATAAAGCATGGTCATCTTTGAATTCTCATAACTCGGGTATTTGATGTCGGATCGTGGTAATTTAAACCGTTTTAGACTCGTGGAAGTGTACATAATAAAATCTTATTTCAAGTTTTTGATTTCAGAACTGACCAATCTTTAGCAGAAATAGTGATGTACCCCTTGTCATTTTTGGCAAAAAATTAAATTTGCTGGCATGGCCATTTTTAAATGGCAATCTATAATTCTGATCTTAACGTGTCTAAAAAGGTATACCACTCAAAGATCGGACTTATTTTGGCCGAGATATGCAAGTTTAGAGCATGGTCATCTGTGAATGCTCATAACTCGGGTATTTGATGTCGGATCGCTGGAAATATTAAACCGTTTTAGACTCGTGGAAGTGTACATAACAAAATGTAGTTTTTGATTTCAGAACTTACCAATTTTTAGCAGAAATAGTGATGTAACCCCTTGTAATTTTTGGCAAAAAATTAAAGTTGCTGGCATGGCCATTTTTAAATGGCAATCTATAATTCTGATCATAACGAGTCTTAAAAGGTGTACCACTCAAAGATCTGACTTATTTTGGCCGAGATATGCAAGTTATGAAGCTCCAAAAATCGAATTTTTTTGTTAATGCTGAAAATATTACATGGTCATCTTTGAATGCTCATAACTCGGGTATTTACTGTCGGATCATGGTCATTTTTGGCAATAAATGAAATTTGCTGGCATGGCCATTTTTAAATGGCAATCTTTTATTCTGATCTTAACGAGTCTAAAAAGGTGTACCACTCAAAGATCGGACTTATTTTGGCCGAGATATGCAAGTTTAAAGCATGGTCATCTTTGAATTCTCATAACTCGGGTATTTGATGTCGGATCGTGGTAATTTAAACCGTTTTAGACTCGTGGAAGTGTACATAATAAAATCTAATTTCAAGTTTTTGAATTCTCAGAACTCGACCCATTTTTAGCAGAAATATTGATGTTACCCCTTGTCATTTTTGGCAAAATATGAGATTTGCTGGCATGGCCATTTTTAAATAACAATCTATAATTCTGATCTTAACGAGTCTAAAAAGGTATACCACTCAAAGATCGGACTTATTTTGGCCGAGATATGCAAGTTATGAAGCTCCAAAAATCGAATTTTTTTGTTAATGCTGAAAATATTACATGGTCATCTTTGAATGCTCATAACTCGGGTATTTGATGTCGGATCATGGTCATTTTTGGCAAGAAATGAAATTTGCTGGCATGGCCATTTTTAAATGGCAATCTATAATTCTGATCTTAACGAGTCTTAAAAGGTATACCACTCAAAGATCGGACTTATTTTGGCTGAGATATGAAAGTTATGAAGCTCCAAAAATCGACATTTTTTGGTTAATGCTGAAAATATTACATGGTCATCTTTGAATGCTCATAACTCGGGTAGTTGATGTCGGATCATTGTCATTTTTGGCAAAAATGAAATTTGCTGGCATGGCCATTTTTAAATGGCAATCTTTAATTCTGATCTTAACGAGTCTAAAAAGGTATACCACTCAAAGATCGGACTTATTTTGGCCGAGATATGCAAGTTATAAAGCATGGTCATCTTTGAATTCTCATAACTCGGGTATTTGATGTCGGATCGTGGTAATTTAAACCGTTTTAGACTCGTGGAAGTGTACATAATAAAATCTTATTTCAAGTTTTTGATTTCAGAACTGACCAATCTTTAGCAGAAATAGTGATGTACCCCTTGTCATTTTTGGCAAAAAATTAAATTTGCTGGCATGGCCATTTTTAAATGGCAATCTATAATTCTGATCTTAACGAGTCTAAAAAGGTATACCACTCAAAGATCGGACTTATTTTGGCCGAGATATGCAAGTTACGAGCATGGTCATCTGTGAATGCTCATAAATCGGAATTTGATGTCGGATCGTGGAAATTTAAACCGTTTTAGACTCGTGGAAGTGTACATAACAAAATGGTCAGTTTTTGAATTCTCAGAACTTACGAATATTTAGCAGAAATAGTGATGTGACTCATGGTAATTTTTGGCAAAAAATTAAAGTTGCTGGCATGGCCATTTTTAAATGGCAATCTATAATTCTGATCTTAACGAGTCTAAAAAGGTGTACCACTCAAAGATCGGACTTATTTTGGCCGAGATATGCAAGTTATGAAGCTCCAAAAATCTTATTTTTTTGTTAATGCTGAAAATATTACATGGTCATCTTTGAATGCTCATAACTCGGGTATTTGATGTCGGATCATGGTCATTTTTGGCAAAAAATGAAATTTGCTGGCATGGCCATTTTTAAATGGCAATCTATAATTCTGATCTTAACGAGTCTAAAAAGGTGTACCACTCAAAGATCGGACTTATTTTGGCCGAGATATGCAAGTTATGAAGCTCAATCTATTTTTGTTAATGCTGAAAATATTACATGGTCATCTTTGAATGCTCATAACTCGGGTATTTGATGTCGGATTGTGGAAATTTAATGCCGTTAAATTAGACTCGCTGGAAATGTACATAATAAAATGGTAATTTCCAGTTTTTGATCTTCACGAATCTAACCCATTTTTAGCAGATCATAGTGATGGTACCCCTTGTCATTTTTGGCAAAAAATGCTAAATTTGCTGGCATGGCCATAAGATCTCGTGGTTGTGTTACATACTGAAAATATTACATTGTCAAGTTTTTGAATGCTCAGAACTTACCCATTTCATAGTCGGAACATAGTCATTTTTGGCAAAAAATTAAATTTGCTGGCATGGCCATTTTTAAATGGCAATCTATAATTCTGATCTTAACGAGTCTAAAAAGGTATACCACTCAAAGATCGGACTTATTTTGGCTGAGATATGCAAGTTATGAAGCTCCAAAAATCTAATTTTTTTGTTAATGCTGAAAATATTACATGGTCATCTTTGAATGCTCATAACTCGGGTATTTGATGTCGGATCATGGTCATTTTTGGCAAAAAATTAAATTTGCTGGCATGGCCATTTTTAAATGGCAATCTATAATTCTGATCTTAACGAGTCTAAAAAGGTATACCACTCAAAGATCGGACTTATTTTGGCTGAGATATGCAAGTTATGAAGCTCCAAAAATCTAATTTTTTTGTTAATGCTGAAAATATTACATGGTCATCTTTGAATGCTCATAACTCGGGTATTTGATGTCGGATCATGGTCATTTTTGGCAAAAAATGAAATTTGCTGGCATGGCCATTTTTAAATGGCAATCTATAATTCTGATCTTAACGAGTCTAAAAAGGTATACCACTCAAAGATCGGACTTATTTTGGCCGAGATATGCAAGTTTAAAGCATGGTCATCTTTGAATTCTCATAACTCGGGTATTTGATGTCGGATCGTGGTAATTTAAACCGTTTTAGACTCGTGGAAGTGTACATAATAAAATCGAATTTCAAGTTTTTGATTTCAGAACTGACCCATTTTTAGCAGAAATAGTGATGTTACCCCTTGTCATTTTTGGCAAAAAATTAAATTTGCTGGCATGGCCATTTTTAAATGGCAATCTATAATTCTGATCTTAACGAGTCTTAAAAGGTATACCACTCAAAGATCGGACTTATTTTGGCCGAGATATGCAAGTTATGAAGCTCCAAAAATCGATTTTTTTTGTTAATTCTGAAAATATTACATGGTCATCTTTGAATGCTCATAACTCGGGTATTTGATGTCGGATCATGGTCATTTTTGGCAAAAAATGAAATTTGCTGGCATGGCCATTTTTAAACGGCAATCTATAATTCTGATCTTAACGAGTCTAAAAAGGTATACCACTCAAAAATCGGACTTATTTTGGCCGAGATATGCAAGTTATGAAGCATGGTCATCTTTGAATGCTAATAACTCGGGTATTTGATGTCGTATCGTGGAAATTTAAACCGTTTTAGACTCGTGGTTATACGTAATAAAATGTTATTTCAAGTTTTTTATTTCAGAACTTACCCAATTTTAGCAGATATAGTGATGTTACCCCTTGTCATTTTTGGCAAAAAATGAAATTTGCTGGCATGGCCATTTTTAAATGGCAATCTATAATTCTGATCTTAACGAGTCTAAAAAGGTATACCACTCAAAGATCGGACCTTATTTTGGCCGAGATATGCAAGTTATGATAGCTCCAAAAATCGATTTTTTTTGTTAATGCTGAAAATATTACATGGTCATCTTTGAATGCTCATAACTCGGGTATTTGATGTCGGATCATGGTCATTTTTGGCAAAAAATGAAATTTGCTGGCATGGCCATTTTTAAATGGCAATCTATAATTCTGATCTTAACGAGTCTTAAAAGGTATACCACTCAAAGATCGGACTTATTTTGGCTGAGATATGAAAGTTATGAAGCTCCAAAAATCTTATTTTTTTGTTAATGCTGAAAATATTACATGGTCATCTTTGAATGCTCATAACTCGGGTATTTGATGTCGGATCATGATCATTTTTGGCAAAAAATGAAATTTGCTGGCATGGCCATTTTTAAATGGCAATCTTTAATTCTGATCTTAACGAGTCTAAAAAGGTATACCACTCAAAGATCGGACTTATTTTGGCCGAGATATGCAAGTTATAAAGCATGGTCATCTTTGAATTCTCATAACTCGGGTATTTGATGTCGGATCGTGGTAATTTAAACCGTTTTAGACTCGTGGAAGTGTACATAATAAAATCTTATTTCAAGTTTTTGATTTCAGAACTGACCAATCTTTAGCATGAAATAGTGATGTACCCCTTGTCATTTTTGGCAAAAAATTAAATTTGCTGGCATGGCCATTTTTAAATGGCAATCTATAATTCTGATCTTAACGAGTCTAAAAAGGTATACCACTCAAAGATCGGACTTATTTTGGCCGAGATATGCAAGTTTATGAGCATGGTCATCTTTGAATGCTCATAACTCGGGTATTTGATGTCGGATCGTGGAAATTTAAACCGTTTTAGACTCGTGGAAGTGTACATAACAAAATGTAGTTTCAAGTCTTTGAATGTTCAGAACTTCGAATTTTTAGCAGAAATAGTCGATGTAACCACTGGTCATTTTTGGCAAAAAATGAAATTTGCTGGCATGGCCATTTTTAAATGGCAATCTATAATTCTGATCTTAACGAGTCTAAAAAGGTGTACCACTCAAAGATCGGACTTATTTTGGCCGAGATATGCAAGTTATGAAGCTCCAAAAATCGAATTTTTTTGTTAATGCTGAAAATATTACATGGTCATCTTTGAATGCTCATAACTCGGGTATTTGATGTCGGATCATGGTCATTTTTGGCAAAAAATGAAATTTGCTGGCATGGCCATTTTTAAATAGCAATCTATAATTCTGATCTTAACGAGTCTAAAAAGGTATACCACTCAAAGATCGGACTTATTTTGGCCGAGATATGCAAGTTTAAAGCATGGTCATCTTTGAAAGCGCATAACTCGGGTATTTGATGTCGGATCGTGGAAATTTAAACCGTTTTAGACTCGTGGATGTGTACATAATAAAATGTAATTTCAAGTTTTTGATTTCAGAACTAACCCATTTTTAGCAGATATAGTAATGTTACCCATTGTCATTTTTGGCAAAAAATAAATTTGCTGGCATGGCCATTTTTAAATGGCAATCTATAATTCTGATCTTAACGAGTCTTAAAAGGTATACCACTCAAAGATCGGACTTATTTTGGCTGAGATATGCAAGTTATGAAGCTCCAAAAATCGAATTTTTTTGTTAATGCTGAAAATATTACATGGTCATCTTTGAATGCTCATAACTCGGGTATTTGATGTCGGATCATGGTCATTTTTGGCAAAAAATGAAATTTGCTGGCATGGCCATTTTTAAATGGCAATCTATAATTCTGATCTTAACGAGTCTAAAAAGGTATACCACTCAAAAATCGGACTTATTTTGGCTGAGATATGAAAGTTATGAAGCTCCAATAATCTGACATTTTTGGTTAATGCTGAAAATATTACTTGGTCATCTATCTCATAACTCGGGTAGTTGATGTCGGATCATTATCATTTTTGGCAAAAATGAAATTTGCTGGCATGGCCATTTTAAAATGGCAATCTTTAATTCTGATCTTAACGAGTCTAAAAAGGTATACCACTCAAAGATCGGACTTATTTTGGCCGAGATATGCAAGTTTAAAGCATGGTCATCTTTGAATTCTCATAACTCGGGTATTTGATGTCGGATCGTGGTAATTTAAACCGTTTTAGACTCGTGGAAGTGTACATAATAAAATCTTATTTCAAGTTTTTGATTTCAGAACTGACCAATCTTTAGCAGAAATAGTGATGTTACCCCTTGTCATTTTTGGCAAAAAATTAAATTTGCTGGCATGGCCATTTTTAAATGGCAATCTATAATTCTTATCTTAACGATTCTAAAAAGGTATACCACTCAAAGATCGGACTTATTTTGGCCGAGATATGCAAGTTTAGAGCATGGTCATCTTTGAATGCTCATAACTCGGGTATTTGATGTCGGATCGTGGAAATTTAAACCGTTTTAGACTCGTGGAAGTGTCATAACAAAATGTAGTTTCAAGTTTTTGATTTCAGAGCTTACCAATTTTTAGCAGAAATAGTGATGTAACCCCTCGTAATTTTTGGCAAAAAATGAAAGTTGCTGGCATGGCCATTTTTAAATGGCAATCTATAATTCTGATCATAACGAGTCTTTAAAGGTGTACCACTCAAAGATCTGACTTATTTTGGCCGAGATATGCAAGTTATGAAGCTCCAAAAATCGAATTTTTTTGTTAATGCTGAAAATATTACATGGTCATCTTTGAATGCTCATAACTCGGGTATTTAATGTCGGATCATGGTAATTTTTGGCAATAAATGAAATTTGCTGGCATGGCCATTTTTAAACGGCAATCTATAATTCTGATCTTAACGAGTCTAAAAAGGTATACCACTCAAAAATCGGACTTATTTTGGCCGAGATATGCAAGTTATAAAGCATGGTCATCTTTGAATTCTCATAACTCGGGTATTTGATGTCGGATCTGTAGTAATTTAAACCGTTTTAGACTCGTGGAAGTGTACATAATAAAATCTTATTTCAAGTTTTTGATTTCAGAACTGACCAATCTTTAGCAGAAATAGTGATGTACCCCTTGTCATTTTTGGCAAAAAATTAAAGTTGCTGGCATGGCCATTTTTAAATGGCAATCTATAATTCTGATCTTAACGTGTCTAAAAAGGTATACCACTCAAAGATCGGACTTATTTTGGCCGAGATATGCAAGTTTAGAGCATGGTCATCTTTGAATGCTCATAACTCGGGTATTTGATGTCGGATCGTGGAAATTTAAACCGTTTTAGACTCGTGGAAGTGTACATAACAAAATGTAGTTTCAAGTTTTTGATTTCAGAACTTACCAATTTTTAGCAGAAATAGTGATGTAACCCCTCGTAATTTTTGGCAAAAAATGAAAGTTGCTGGCATGGCCATTTTTAAATGGCAATCTATAATTCTGATCATAACGAGTCTTTAAAGGTGTACCACTCAAAGATCTGACTTATTTTGGCCGAGATATGCAAGTTATGAAGCTCCAAAAATCGAATTTTTTTGTTAATGCTGAAAATATTACATGGTCATCTTTGAATGCTCATAACTCGGGTATTTGATGTCGGATCATGGTAATTTTTGGCAATAAATGAAATTTGCTGGCATGGCCATTTTTAAATGGCAATCTTTAATTCTGATCTTAACGAGTCTAAAAAGGTATACCACTCAAAGATCGGACTTATTTTGGCCGAGATATGCAAGTTTAAAGCATGGTCATCTTTGAAAGCTCATAACTCGGGTATTTGATGTCGGATTGTGGAAATTTAATCCGTTTTAGACTCGTGGAAATGTACATAATAAAATGTAATTTCAAGTTTTTGATTTCAGAACTTACCCATTTTTAGCAGATATAGTGATGTTACCCCTTGTCATTTTTGGCAAAAAACTAAATTTGCTGGCATGGCCATTTTTAAATGGCAATCTATAATTCTGAACTTAACGAGTCTTAAAAGGTATACCACTCAAAGATCGGACTTATTGTGGCTGAGATATGCAAGTTATGAAGCTCCAAAAATCGAATTTTTTGGTTAATGCTGAAAATATCACCTGGTCATCTTTGAATGCTCATAACTCGGGTATTTGATGTCGGATCATGGTCATTTAAAAAAAAAAATGAAATTTGCTGGCATGGCCATTTTTAAATGGCAATCTATAATTCTGATATTAACGAGTCTAAAAAGGTATACCACTCAAAGATCGGACTTATTTTGGCCGAGATATGCAAGTTATGAAGCTCCAAAAATCTAATTTTTTTGTTAATGCTGAAAATATTACATGGTCACCTTTGAATGCTCATAACTCGGGTATGTGATGTCGGATCATGGTCATTTTTGGCAAAAAATTAAATTTTCTGGCATGGCTATTTTTAAATAGCAATTGATAATTCTGATCTTAACCATTCTGAAAAGGCATACCATTCAAAGATCGGACTTATTTTGGCCGAGATGTTCAAGTTTAAGCCATGGTCATCTTCGAATGCTCATAAGTCGGGTATTTGATGTCGGATCGTTGAAATTTAAACCGTTTTAGACTCGTGGAAGTGTACATAATGAAATGTAATTTCAAGTTTTTGATTTCAGAACTTACCAATTTTTAGCAAAAATAGTGATGTTACCCCTTGTCATTTTTGGAAAAAAATTAAATTTGCTGGCATGGCCAATTTTAAATGGCAATCTATAATTCTGATATTAACGAGTCTAAAAAGGTATACCACTCAAAGATCGGACTTATTTTGGCCGAGATATGCAAGTTATGAAGCTCCAAAAATCTTATTTTTTTGTTAATGCTGAAAATATTACATGGCCATCTTTGAATGCTCATAACTCGGGTATTTGATGTCGGATCATGGTAATTTTTGGCAAAAAATTAAATTTGCTGGCATGGCCATTTTTAAAAAGCAATCGATAATTCTGATCTTATTGAGTCTAAAAATGTATACTACTCAAAGATCGGACTTATTTTGGCCGAGATATGCAAGCTTAAAGCATGGTCATCTTTGAATGCTCATAACTCGGGTATTTGATGTCGGATCGTGGAAATTTATACCGTTTTAGACTCGTGGAAGTGTACATAATAAAATGTTATTTCAAGTTTTTGATTTCAGAATTTACCCATTTCTAGCAGAAATAGTAATTTTTGGCAAAAAATTAAATTTGCTGGCATGGCTATTTTTAAATGGCAATCTATAATTCTGATCTTAACGAGTCTTAAAAGGTAGAGATATGCATAGGCTGAGATATGCAAGTTATGAAGCTCCAAAAATCTAATTTTTTTGTTAATGCTGAAAATATTACATGGCCATCTTTTAATGCTCATAACTCGGGTATTTGATGTCGGATCATGGTCATTTTTGGCAAAAAATGAAATTTGCTGGCATGGCCATTTTTAAATAGCAATCGATAATTCTGATCTTAACGAGTCTAAAAATGTATACTACTCAAAGATCGGACTTATTTTGGCCGAGATATGCAAGCTTAAAGCATGGTCATCTTTGAATGCTCATAGCTCAGGTATTTGATGTCGGATCGTGGAAATTTAAACCGTTTTAGACTCGTGGAAGTGTACATAATAAAATGTAATTTCAAGTTTTTGATTTCAGAACTTACCCATTTCTAGCAGAAATAGTCATTTTTGGCAAAAAATTAAATTTGCTGACATGGCCATTTTTAAATGGCAATCTATAATTCTGATCTTAACGAGTCTTAAAAGGTATACCACTCAAAGATCGGACTTATTTTGGCTGAGATATGCAAGTTATGAGCTCCAAAAATCTAATTTTTTTGTTAATGCTGAAAATATTACATGGTCATCTTTGAATGCTCATAACTCGGGTATTTGATGTCGGATCATGGTCATTTAAAAAAAAAAATGAAATTTGCTGGCATGGCCATTTTTAAATGGCAATCTATAATTCTGATCTTAACGAGTCTAAAAAGGTATACCACTCAAAGATCGGACTTATTTTGGCCGAGATATGCAAGTTATGAAGCTCCAAAAATCTAATTTTTTTGTTAATGCTGAAAATATTACATGGTCACCTTTGAATGCTCATAACTCGGGTATTTGATGTCGGATCATGGTCATTTTTGGCAAAAAATTAAATTTTCTGGCATGGCTATTTTTAAATAGCAATTTATAATTCTGATCTTAACCAGTCTGAAAAGGCATACCACTCAAAGATCGGACTTATTTTGGCCGAGATGTTCAAGTTATAAGCTTTTTTTGTTAATGCTGAAAATATTACATGGTCATCTTTGAATGCTCATAACTCGGGTATTTGATGTCGGATCGTTGAAATTTAAACCGTTTTAGACTCGTGGAAGTGTACATAATGAAATGTAATTTCAAGTTTTTGATTTCAGAACTTACCAATTTTTAGCAAAAATAGTGATGTTACCCCTTGTCATTTTTGGAAAAAAATTAAATTTGCTGGCATGGCCAATTTTAAATGGCAATCTATAATTCTGATATTAACGAGTCTAAAAAGGTATACCACTCAAAGATCGGACTTATTTTGGCCGAGATATGCAAGTTATGAAGCTCCAAAAATCTTATTTTTTTGTTAATGCTGAAAATATTACATGGCCATCTTTGAATGCTCATAACTCGGGTATTTGATGTCGGATCATGGTAATTTTTGGCAAAAAATGAAATTTGCTGGCATGGCCATTTTTAAAAAGCAATCGATAATTCTGATCTTAACGAGTCTAAAAATGTATACTACTCAAAGATCGGACTTATTTTGGCCGAGATATGCAAGCTTAAAGCTTTTTTTTTATGCTGAAAATATTAATGGTCATCTTTGAATGCTCATAACTCGGGTATTTGATGTCGGATCGTGGAAATTTATACCGTTTTAGACTCGTGGAAGTGTACATAATAATATGTTATTTCAAGTTTTTGATTTCAGAATTTACCCATTTCTAGCAGAAATAGTAATTTTTGGCAAAAAATTAAATTTGCTGGCATGGCTATTTTTAAATGGCAATCTATAATTCTGATCTTAACGAGTCTTAAAAGGTAGAGATATGCATAGGCTGAGATATGCAAGTTATGAAGCTCCAAAAATCTAATTTTTTTGTTAATGCTGAAAATATTACATGGCCATCTTTTAATGCTCATAACTCGGGTATTTGATGTCGGATCATGGTCATTTTTGGCAAAAAATGAAATTTGCTGGCATGGCCATTTTTAAAAAGCAATCGATAATTCTGATCTTAACGAGTCTAAAAATGTATACTACTCAAAGATCGGACTTATTTTGGCCGAGATATGCAAGCTTAAAGCATGGTCATCTTTGAATGCTCATAGCTCAGGTATTTGATGTCGGATCGTGGAAATTTAAACCGTTTTAGACTCGTGGAAGTGTACATAATAAAATGTAATTTCAAGTTTTTGATTTCAGAACTTACCCATTTCTAGCAGAAATAGTCATTTTTGGCAAAAAATTAAATTTGCTGACATGGCCATTTTTAAATGGCAATCTATAATTCTGATCTTAACGAGTCTTAAAAGGTATACCACTCAAAGATCGGACTTATTTTGGCTGAGATATGCAAGTTATGAGCTCCAAAAATCTAATTTTTTTGTTAATGCTGAAAATATTACATGGTCATCTTTGAATGCTCATAACTCGGGTATTTGATGTCGGATCATGGTCATTTTTGGCAAAAAATAAAATTTGCTGGCATGGCCATTTTTAAATAGCAATCGATAATTCTGATCTTAACGAGTCTAAAAATGTATACTACTCAAAGATCGGACTTATTTTGGCCGAGATATGCAAGTTTAAAGCATGGTCATCTTTGAATGCTCATAACTCGGGTATTTGATGTCGGATCGTGGAAATTTAAACCGTTTTAGTCTCGTGAAAGTGTACATAATAAAATGTTATTTCAAGTTTTTGATTTCAGAACTTGCCCATTTTAAGCAGAAATAGTGATGTAATCCCTTGTCCTTTTTGGCAAAAAATGAAATTTGCTGGCATGGCCATTTTAAAATGGCAATCTATAATTCTGATCTTAACGAGTCTTAAAAGGTATACCACTCAAAGATCGGACTTATTTTGGCCGAGATATGCAAGTTATGAAGCTCCAAAAATCGAATTTTTTTGTTAATGCTGAAAATATTACATGGTCATCTTTGAATGCTCATAACTCGGGTATTTGATGTCGGATCATGGTCATTTTTGGCAAAAAATGAAATTTGCTGGCATGGCCATTTTTAAATGGCAATCTATAAATCTGATCTTAACGAGTCTAAAAAGGTATACCACTCAAAGATCGGACTTATTTTGGCCGAGATATGCAAGTTATGAAGCTCCAAAAATCTTATTTTTTTGTTAATGCTGAAAATATTACATGGTCATCTTTGAATGCTCATAACTCGGGTATTTGATGTCGGATCATGGTCATTTTTGGCAAAAAATGAAATTAACTGGCATGGCCATTTTTAAATGGCTATCTATAATTCTGATCTTAACGAGTCTAAAAAGGTATACCACTCAAAGATCGGACTTATTTTGGCCGAGATATGCAAGTTATGAAGCTCCAAAAATCTTATTTTTTTGTTAATGCTGAAAATGTTACATGGTCATCTTTGAATGCTCATAACTCGGGTATTTGATGTCGGATCATGGTAATTTTTGGCAAAAAATGAAATTAACTGGCATGGCCATTTTTAAATGGCTATCTATAATTCTGATCTTAACGAGTCTAAAAAGGTATACCACTCAAAGATCGGACTTATTTTGGCCGAGATATGCAAGTAATGAAGCTCCAAAAATCGTATTTTTTTGTTAATGCTGAAAATATTACATGGTCATCTTTGAATGCTCATAACTCGGGTATTTGATGTCGGATCATGGTCATTTTTGGCAAAAAATGAAATTAGCTGGCATGGCCATTTTTAAATGGCAATCTATAATTCTGATCTTAACGAGTCTAAAAAGGTATACCACTCAAAGATCGGACTTATTTTGGCAGAGATATGCAAGTTATGAAGCTCCAAAAATCTTATTTTTTTGTTAATGCTGAAAATATTACATGGTCATCTTTGAATGCCCATAGCTCGGGTATTTGATGTCGGATCATGGTAATTTTTGGCAAAAAATGAAATTTGCTGGCATGGCCATTTTTAAATGGCAATCTATAATTCTGATCTTAACGAGTCTAAAAAGGTATACCACTCAAAGATCGGACTTATTTTGGCCGAGATATGCAAGTTATGAAGCTCCAAAAATCTTATTTTTTTGTTAATGCTGAAAATGTTACATGGTCATCTTTGAATGCTCATAACTCGGGTATTTGATGTCGGATCATGGTCATTTTTGGCAAAAAATGAAATTTGCTGGCATGGCCATTTTTAAATGGCAATCTATAATTCTGATCTTAACGAGTCTAAAAAGGTATACCACTCAAAGATCGGACTTATTTTGGCCGAGATATGCAAGTTATGAAGCTCTAAAAATCTTATTTTTTTGTTAATGCTGAAAATATTACATGGTTATCTTTGAATGCTCATAACTCGGGTATTTGAATGGATCATGGGAATTTTTGGGCAAAAAATTAAATTTGCTGGCATGGCCATTTTTAAATGGCAATCTATAATTCTGATCTTAACGAGTCTAAAAAGGTATACCACTCAAAGATCGGACTTATTTTGGCAGAAATATGCAAGTTATGAAGCTCCAAAAATCTTATTTTTTTGTTAATGCTGAAAATAATACATGGTCATCTTTGAATGCTCATAACTCGGGTATTTGATGTCGGATCATGGTCATTTTTGGCAAAAAATTAAATTTGCTGGCATGGCCATTTTCAAATGGCAATCTATAATTCTGATCTTAACGAGTCTAAAAAGGTATACCACTCAAAGATCGGACTTATTTTGGCCGAGATATGCAAGTTATGAAGCTCCAAAAATCTTATTTTTTTGTTAATGCTGAAAATATTACATGGCCATATTTGAATGCTCATAACTCGGGTATTTGATGTCGGATCATGGTCATTTTTGGCAAAAAATGAAATTTGCTGGCATGGCCATTAAAATAGCAATCGATAATTCTGATCTTAACGAGTCTAAAAATGTATACTACTCAAAGATCGGACTTATTTTGGCCGAGATATGCAAGCTTAAAGCATGGTCATCTTTGAATGCTCATAGCTCGGGTATTTGATGTCGGATCGTGGAAATTTAAACCGTTTTAGACTCGTGGAAGTGTACATAATAAAATATAATTTCAAGTTTTTGATTTCAGAACTGACCCATTTTTAGCAGAAATGGTGATGTTACCCCTTGTCATTTTTGGCAAAAAATTAAATTTGCTGGCATGGCCATTTTTAAATGGCAATTTATAATTCTGATCTTAACGAGTCTTAAAAGGTATACCACTCAAAGATCGGACTTATTTTGGCTGAGATATGCAAGTTATAAAGCTCCAAAAATCGAATTTTTTTGTTAATGCTGAAAATATTACATGGTCATCTTTGAATGCTCATAACTCGGGTATTTGATGTCGGATCATGGTAATTTTTGGCAAAAAATGAAATTTGCTGGCATGGCCATTTTTAAATGGCAATCTATAATTCTGATCTTAACGAGTCTAAAAAGGTATACCACTCAAAAATCGGACTTATTTTGGCCGAGATATGCAAGTTATGAAGCTTATTAATGGTCATCTTTGAATGCTAATAACTCGGGTATTTGATGTCGGATCGTGGAAATTTAAACCGTTTTAGACTCGTGGAAGTGTACATAATAAAATCGAATTTCAAGTTTTTGATTTCAGAACTGACCCATTTTTAGCAGAAATAGTGATGTTACCCCTTGTCATTTTTGGCAAAAAATTAAATTTGCTGGCATGGCCATTTTTAAATGGCAATTTATAATTCTGATCTTAACGAGTCTAAAAAGGTATACCACTCAAAGATCGGACTTATTTTGGCCGAGATATGCAAGTTATGAAGCTCCAAAAATCGATTTTTTTTGTTAATGCTGAAAATATTACATGGTCATCTTTGAATGCTCATAACTCGGGTATTTGATGTCGGATCATGGTCATTTTTGGCAAAAAATGAAATTTGCTGGCATGGCCATTTTTAAATGGCAATCTTTAATTCTGATCTTAACGAGTCTAAAAAGGTATACCACTCAAAGATCGGACTTATTTTGGCCGAGATATGCAAGTTTAAACATTTCATGGTCATCTTTGAATTCTCATAACTCGGGTATTTGATGTCGGATCGTGGTAATTTAAACCGTTTTAGACTCGTGGAAGTGTACATAATAAAATCGAATTTCAAGTTTTTGATTTCAGAACTGACCCATTTTTAGCAGAAATAGTGATGTTACCCCTTGTCATTTTTGGCAAAAAATTAAATTTGCTGGCATGGCCATTTTTAAATGGCAATTTATAATTCTGATCTTAACGAGTCTTAAAAGGTATACCACTCAAAGATCGAACTTATTTTGGCCGAGATATGCAAGTTATAAAGCTCCAAAAATCGATTTTTTTTGTTAATTCTGAAAATATTACATGGTCATCTTTGAATGCTCATAACTCGGGTATTTGATGTCGGATCATGGTCATTTTTGGCAAAAAATGAAATTTGCTGGCATGGCCATTTTTAAACGGCAATCTATAATTCTGATCTTAACGAGTCTAAAAAGGTATACCACTCAAAAATCGGACTTATTTTGGCCGAGATATGCAAGTTTGAAGCATGGTCATCTTTGAATGCTAATAACTCGGGTATTTGATGTCGTATCGTGGAAATTTAAACCGTTTTAGACTCGTGGAATTGTACGTAATAAAATGTTATTTCAAGTTTTTTATTTCAGAACTTACCCATTTTTAGCAGATATAGTGATGTTACCCCTTGTCATTTTTGGCAAAATATGAGATTTGCTGGCATGGCCATTTTTAAATCGATTTTTTTTGTTAATTCTGAAAATATTACATGGTCATCTTTGAATGCTCATAACTCGGGTATTTGATGTCGGATCATGGTCATTTTTGGCAAAAAATGAAATTTGCTGGCATGGCCATTTTTAAACGGCAATCTATAATTCTGATCTAAGCGAGTCTAAAAAGGTATACCACTCAAAGATCGGACCATTTTTGGCCGAGATATGCAAGTTATAAAGCTCCAAAAATCGATTTTTTTTGTTAATGCTGAAAATATTACATGGTCATCTTTGAATGCTCATAACTCGGGTATTTGATGTCGGATCATGGTCATTTTTGGCAATAAATGAAATTTGCTGGCATGGCCATTTTTAAATGGCAATCTATAATTCTGATCTTAACGAGTCTTAAAAGGTATACCACTCAAAGATCGGACTTATTTTGGCTGAGATATGAAAGTTATAAAGCTCCAATAATCGACATTTTTGGTTAATGCTGAAAATATTACTTGGTCATCATCGGGTAGTTGATGTCGGATCATTATCATTTTTGGCAAAAATGAAATTTGCTGGCATGGCCATTTTAAAATGGCAATCTTTAATTCTGATCTTAACGAGTCTAAAAAGGTATACCACTCAAAGATCGGACTTATTTTGGCCGAGATATGCAAGTTTAAAGCATGGTCATCTTTGAATTCTCATAACTCGGGTATTTGATGTCGGATCGTGGTAATTTAAACCGTTTTAGACTCGTGGAAGTGTACATAATAAAATCTTATTTCAAGTTTTTGATTTCAGAACTGACCAATCTTTAGCAGAAATAGTGATGTACCCCTTGTCATTTTTGGCAAAAAATTAAATTTGCTGGCATGGCCATTTTTAAATGGCAATCTATAATTCTGATCTTAACGTGTCTAAAAAGGTATACCACTCAAAGATCGGACTTATTTTGGCCGAGATATGCAAGTTTAGAGCATGGTCATCTTTGAATGCTCATAACTCGGGTATTTGATGTCGGATCGTGGAAATTTAAACCGTTTTAGACTCGTGGAAGTGTACATAACAAAATGTAGTTTCAAGTTTTTGATTTCAGAACTTACCAATTTTTAGCAGAAATAGTGATGTAACCCCTTGTAATTTTTGGCAAAAAATGAAAGTTGCTGGCATGGCCATTTTTAGATGGCAATCTATAATTCTGATCATAACGAGTCTTTAAAGGTGTACCACTCAAAGATCTGACTTATTTTGGCCGAGATATGCAAGTTATGAAGCTCCAAAAATCGAATTTTTTTGTTAATGCTGAAAATATTACATGGTCATCTTTGAATGCTCATAACTCGGGTATTTAATGTCGGATCATGGTCATTTTTGGCAATAAATGAAATTTGCTGGCATGGCCATTTTTAAATGGCAATCTTTAATTCTGATCTTAACGAGTCTAAAAAGGTATACCACTCAAAGATCGGACTTATTTTGGCCGAGATATGCAAGTTTAAAGCATGGTCATCTTTGAATGCTCATAACTCGGGTATTTGATGTCGGATTGTGGAAATTTAAACCGTTTTAGACTCGTGGAAATGTACATAATAAAATGTAATTTCAAGTTTTTGATTTCAGAACTTACCCATTTTTAGCAGATATAGTGATGTTACCCCTTGTCATTTTTGGCAAAAAACTAAATTTGCTGGCATGGCCATTTTTAAATGGCAATCTATAATTCTGAACTTAACGAGTCTTAAAAGGTATACCACTCAAAGATCGGACTTATTGTGGCTGAGATATGCAAGTTATGAAGCTCCAAAAATCGAATTTTTTGGTTAATGCTGAAAATATCACCTGGTCATCTTTGAATGCTCATAACTCGGGTATTTGATGTCGGATCATGGTCATTTAAAAAAAAAATGAAATTTGCTGGCATGGCCATTTTTAAATGGCAATCTATAATTGTGATCTTAACGAGTCTTAAAAGGTATACCACTCAAAGATCGGACTTATTTTGGCTGAGGTATGAAAGTTATGAAGCTCCAATAATCGACATTTTTGGTTAATGCTGAAAATATTACTTGGTCATCATCGGGTAGTTGATGTCGGATCATTATCATTTTTGGCAAAAATGAAATTTGCTGGCATGGCTATTTTAGAATGGCAATCTTTAATTCTGATCTTAACGAGTCTAAAAAGGTATACCACTCAAAGATCGGACTTATTTTGGCCGAGATATGCAAGTTTAAAGCATGGTCATCTTTGAATTCTCATAACTCGGGTATTTGATGTCGGATCGTAGTAATTTAAACCGTTTTAGACTCGTGGAAGTGTACATAATAAAATCTTATTTCAAGTTTTTGATTTCAGAACTGACCAATCTTTAGCAGAAATAGTGATGTACCCCTTGTCATTTTTGGCAAAAAATTAAATTTGCTGGCATGGCCATTTTTAAATGGCAATCTATAATTCTGATCTTAACGTGTCTAAAAAGGTATACCACTCAAAGATCGGACTTATTTTGGCCGAGATATGCAAGTTTAGAGCATGGTCATCTTTGAATGCTCATAACTCGGGTATTTGATGTCGGATCGTGGAAATTTAAACCGTTTTAGACTCGTGGAAGTGTCATAACAAAATGTAGTTTCAAGTTTTTGATTTCAGAGCTTACCAATTTTTAGCAGAAATAGTGATGTAACCCCTCGTAATTTTTGGCAAAAAATGAAAGTTGCTGGCATGGCCATTTTTAAATGGCAATCTATAATTCTGATCATAACGAGTCTTTAAAGGTGTACCACTCAAAGATCTGACTTATTTTGGCCGAGATATGCAAGTTATGAAGCTCCAAAAATCGAATTTTTTTGTTAATGCTGAAAATATTACATGGTCACCTTTGAATGCTCATAACTCGGGTATTTGATGTCGGATCATGGTCATTTATAAAAAAAATGAAATTTGCTGGCATGACCATTTTTAAATGGCAATCTATAATTCTGATCTTAACGAGTCTAAAAAGGTATACCACTCAAAGATCGGACTTATTTTGGCCGAGATATGCAAGTTATGAAGCTCCAAAAATCTAATTTTTTTGTTAATGCTGAAAATATTACATGGTCACCTTTGAATGCTCATAACTCGGGTATTTGATGTCGGATCATGGTCATTTTTGGCAAAAAATTAAATTTTCTGGCATGGCCATTTTTAAATAGCAATTGATAATTCTGATCTTAACCATTCTGAAAAGGCATACCACTCAAAGATCGGACTTATTTTGGCCGAGATGTTCAAGTTTAAGCCATGGTCATCTTCGAATGCTCATAAGTCGGGTATTTGATGTCGGATCGTTGAAATTTAAACCGTTTTAGACTCGTGGAAGTGTACATAATGAAATGTAATTTCAAGTTTTTGATTTCAGAACTTACCAATTTTTAGCAGAAATAGTGATGTTACCCCTTGTCATTTTTGGAAAAAAATTAAATTTGCTGGCATGGCCAATTTTAAATGGCAATCTATAATTCTGATATTAACGAGTCTAAAAAGGTATACCACTCAAAGATCGGACTTATTTTGGCCGAGATATGCAAGTTATGAAGCTCCAAAAATCTTATTTTTTTGTTAATGCTGAAAATATTACATGGCCATCTTTGAATGCTCATAACTCGGGTATTTGATGTCGGATCATGGTCATTTTTGGCAAAAAATTAAATTTGCTGGCATGGCCATTTTTAAATAGCAATCGATAATTCTGATCTTAATGAGTCTAAAAATGTATACTACTCAAAGATCGGACTTATTTTGGCCGAGATATGCAAGCTTAAAGCATGGTCATCTTTGAATGCTCATAACTCGGGTATTTGATGTCGGATCGTGGAAATTTATACCGTTTTAGACTCGTGGAAGTGTACATAATAAAATGTAATTTCAAGTTTTTGATTTCAGAATTTACCCATTTCTAGCAGAAATAGTAATTTTTGGCAAAAAATTAAATTTGCTGGCATGGCTATTTTTAAATGGCAATCTATAATTCTGATCTTAACGAGTCTTAAAAGGTAGACCACTCAAAGATCGGACTTATTTTGGCCGAGATATGCAAGTTATGAAGCTCCAAAAATCTTATT
Organism: Drosophila maculinotata; assembly: GCA_035045305.1. Classification (NCBI taxonomy): domain Eukaryota; kingdom Metazoa; phylum Arthropoda; class Insecta; order Diptera; family Drosophilidae; genus Drosophila; species Drosophila maculinotata. The sequence continues at coordinate 99,548 of JAWNPD010000188.1, read as the reverse complement.
TTTTTGTTAATGCTGAAAATATTACATGGCCATCTTTTAATGCTCATAACTCGGGTATTTGATGTCGGATCATGGTCATTTTTGGCAAAAAATGAAATTTGCTGGCATGGCCATTTTTAAATAGCAATCGATAATTCTGATCTTAACGAGTCTAAAAATGTATACTACTCAAAGATCGGACTTATTTTGGCCGAGATATGCAAGCTTAAAGCATGGTCATCTTTGAATGCTCATAGCTCAGGTATTTGATGTCGGATCGTGGAAATTTAAACCGTTTTAGACTCGTGGAAGTGTACATAATAAAATGTAATTTCAAGTTTTTGATTTCAGAACTTACCCATTTCTAGCAGAAATAGTAATTTTTGGCAAAAAATTAAATTTGCTGACATGGCCATTTTTAAATGGCAATCTATAATTCTGATCTTAACGAGTCTTAAAAGGTATACCACTCAAAGATCGGACTTATTTTGGCTGAGATATGCAAGTTATGAGCTCCAAAAATCTAATTTTTTTGTTAATGCTGAAAATATTACATGGTCATCTTTGAATGCTCATAACTCGGGTATTTGATGTCGGATCATGGTCATTTTTGGCAAAAAATAAAATTTGCTGGCATGGCCATTTTTAAATAGCAATCGATAATTCTGATCTTAACGAGTCTAAAAATGTATACTACTCAAAGATCGGACTTATTTTGGCCGAGATATGCAAGTTTAAAGCATGGTCATCTTTGAATGCTCATAACTCGGGTATTTGATGTCGGATCGTGGAAATTTAAACCGTTTTAGTCTCGTGAAAGTGTACATAATAAAATGTTATTTCAAGTTTTTGATTTCAGAACTTGCCCATTTTAAGCAGAAATAGTGATGTAATCCCTTGTCCTTTTTGGCAAAAAATGAAATTTGCTGGCATGGCCATTTTAAAATGGCAATCTATAATTCTGATCTTAACGAGTCTTAAAAGGTATACCACTCAAAGATCGGACTTATTTTGGCCGAGATATGCAAGTTATGAAGCTCCAAAAATCGAATTTTTTTGTTAATGCTGAAAATATTACATGGTCATCTTTGAATGCTCATAACTCGGGTATTTGATGTCGGATCATGGTCATTTTTGGCAAAAAATGAAATTTGCTGGCATGGCCATTTTTAAATGGTAATCTATAAATCTGATCTTAACGAGTCTAATAAGGTATACCACTCAAAGATCGGACTTATTTTGGCCGAGATATGCAAGTTATGAAGCTCCAAAAATCTTATTTTTTTGTTAATGCTGAAAATATTACATGGTCATCTTTGAATGCTCATAACTCGGGTATTTGATGTCGGATCATGGTCATTTTTGGCAAAAAATGAAATTAACTGGCATGGCCATTTTTAAATGGCTATCTATAATTCTGATCTTAACGAGTCTAAAAAGGTATACCACTCAAAGATCGGACTTATTTTGGCCGAGATATGCAAGTTATGAAGCTCCAAAAATCTTATTTTTTTGTTAATGCTGAAAATGTTACATGGTCATCTTTGAATGCTCATAACTCGGGTATTTGATGTCGGATCATGGTAATTTTTGGCAAAAAATGAAATTTACTGGCATGGCCATTTTTAAATGGCTATCTATAATTCTGATCTTAACGAGTCTAAAAAGGTATACCACTCAAAGATCGGACTTATTTTGGCCGAGATATGCAAGTAATGAAGCTCCAAAAATCGTATTTTTTTGTTAATGCTGAAAATATTACATGGTCATCTTTGAATGCTCATAACTCGGGTATTTGATGTCGGATCATGGTCATTTTGGGCAAAAAATGAAATTTGCTGGCATGGCCATTTTTAAATAGCAATCTATAATTCTGATCTTAACGAGTCTAAAAAGGTATACCACTCAAAGATCGGACTTATTTTGGCCGAGATATGCAAGTTATGAAGCTCCAAAAATCTTATTTTTTTGTTAATGCTGAAAATATTACATGGTCATCTTTGAATGCTCATAGCTCGGGTATTTGATGTCGGATCATGGTAATTTTTGGCAAAAAATGAAATTTGCTGGCATGGCCATTTTTAAATGGCAATCTATAATTCTGATCTTAACGAGTCTAAAAAGGTATACCACTCAAAGATCGGACTTATTTTGGCCGAGATATGCAAGTTATGAAGCTCCAAAAATCTTATTTTTTTGTTAATGCAGAAAATGTTACATGGTCATCTTTGAATGCTCATAACTCGGGTATTTGATGTCGGACCATGGTCATTTTTGGCAAAAAATGAAATTTGATGGCATGGCCATTTTTAAATGGCAATCTATAATTCTGATCTTAACGAGTCTAAAAAGGTATACCACTCAAAGATCGGACTTATTTTGGCCGAGATATGCAAGTTATGAAGCTCTAAAAATCTTATTTTTTTGTTAATGCTGAAAATATTATATGGTTATCTTTGAATGCTCATAACTCGGGTATTTGAATGGATCATGGGAATTTTTGGGCAAAAAATTAAATTTGCTGGCATGGCCATTTTTAAATGGCAATCTATAATTCTGATCTTAACGAGTCTAAAAAGGTATACCACTCAAAGATCGGACTTATTTTGGCAGAAATATGCAAGTTATGAAGCTCCAAAAATCTTATTTTTTTGTTAATGTTGAAAATAATACATGGTCATCTTTGAATGCTCATAACTCGGGTATTTGATGTCGGATCATGGTCATTTTTGGCAAAAAATTAAATTTGCTGGCATGGCCATTAAAATAGCAATCGATAATTCTGATCTTAACGAGTCTAAAAATGTATACTACTCAAAGATCGGACTTATTTTGGCCGAGATATGCAAGCTTAAAGCATGGTCATCTTTGAATGCTCATAGCTCGGGTATTTGATGTCGGATCGTGGAAATTTAAACCGTTTTAGACTCGTGGAAGTGTACATAATAAAATGTAATTTCAAGTTTTTGATTTCAGAACTGACCCATTTTTAGCAGAAATAGTGATGTTACCCCTTGTCATTTTTGGCAAAAAATTAAATTTGCTGGCATGGCCATTTTTAAATGGCAATTTATAATTCTGATCTTAACGAGTCTTAAAAGGTATACCACTCAAAGATCGGACTTATTTTGGCCGAGATATGCAAGTTATGAAGCTCCAAAAATCTTATTTTTTTGTTAATGCTGAAAATATTACATGGCCATATTTGAATGCTCATAACTCGGGTATTTGATGTCGGATCATGGTCATTTTTGGCAAAAAATGAAATTTGCTGGCATGGCCATTAAAATAGCAATCGATAATTCTGATCTTAACGAGTCTAAAAAGGTATACCACTCAAAAATCGGACTTATTTTGGCCGAGATATGCAAGTTTGAAGCTTTTTCTAAAATTTAATGGTCATCTTTGAATGCTAATAACTCGGGTATTTGATGTCGTATCGTGGAAATTTAAACCGTTTTAGACTCGTGAAATTGTACGTAATAAAATGTTATTTCAAGTTTTTTATTTCAGAACTTACCCATTTTTAGCAGATATAGTGATGTTACCCCTTGTCATTTTTGGCAAAATATGAGATTTGCTGGCATGGCTATTTTTAAATGGCAATCTATAATTCAGATCTTAGCGAGTCTAAAAAGGTATACTACTCAAAGATCGGACCTTTTTTGGCCGAGATATGCAAGTTATGAAGCTCCAAAAATCGATTTTTTTTGTTAATGCTGAAAATATTACATGGTCATCTTTGAATGCTTATAACTCGGGTATTTGATGTTGGATCATGGTCATTTTTGGCAATAAATGAAATTTGCTGGCATGGCCATTTTTAAATGGCAATCTATAATTCTGATCTTAACGAGTCTAAAAAGGTATACCACTCAAAGATCGGACTTATTTTGGCTGAGATATGAAAGTTATGAAGCTCCAATAATCGACATTTTTTGTTAATGCTGAAAATATTACATGGTCATCGCTCATAACTCGGGTAGTTGATGTCGGATCATGGTCATTTTTGGCAAAAATGAAATTTGCTGGCATGGCCATTTTAAAATGGCAATCTTTAATTCTGATCTTAACGAGTCTAAAAAGGTATACCACTCAAAGATCGGACTTATTTTGGCCGAGATATGCAAGTTTAAAGCATGGTCATCTTTGAAAGCTCATAACTCGGGTATTTGATGTCGGATTGTGAAAATTTAATCCGTTTTAGACTCGTGGAAATGTACATAATAAAATGTAATTTCAAGTTTTTGATTTCAGAACTTACCCATTTTTAGCAGATATAGTGATGTTACCCCTTGTCATTTTTGGCAAAAAACTAAATTTGCTGGCATGGCCATTTATAAATGGCAATCTATAATTCTGAACTTAACGAGTCTTAAAAGGTATACCACTCAAAGATCGGACTTATTGTGGCTGAGATATGAAAGTTATGAAGCTCCAAAAATCTAATTTTTTTGTTAATGCTGAAAATATTACATGGTCATCTTTGAATGCTCATAACTCGGGTATTTGATGTCGGATCATGGTCATTTTTGGAAAAAAATGAAATTTGCTGGCATGGCCATTTTTAAATGGCAATCTATAATTCTGATCTTAACGAGTCTAAAAAGGTATACCACTCAAAAATCGGACTTATTTTGGCCGAGATATGCAAGTTATGAAGCTCCAAAAATCTAATTTTTTTGTTAATGCTGAAAATATTACATGGTCACCTTTGAATGCTCATAACTCGGGTATTTGATGTCGGATCATGGTCATTTTTGGCAAAAAATTAAATTTTCTGGCATGGCCATTTTTAAATAGCAATTGATAATTCTGATCTTAACGAGTCTGAAAAGGCATACCACTCAAAGATCGGAATTATTTTGGCCGAGATATTCAAGTTTGAAGCCCAAAATTTTTTTTTTTGTTAATGCTGAAAATATTACATGGTCATCTTCGAATGCTCATAAGTCGGGTATTTGATGTCGGATCATTGAAATTTAAACCGTTTTAGACTCGTGGAAGTGTACATAATGAAATGTAATTTCAAGTTTTTGATTTCAGAACTTAACAATTTTTAGCAAAAATAGTGATGTTACCCCTTGTCATTTTTGGCAAAAAATTAAATTTGCTGACATGGCCATTTTTAAATGGCAATCTATAATTCTGATCTTAACGAGTCTAAAAAGGTATACCACTCAAAGATCGGACTTATTTTGGCTGAGATATGCAAGTTATGAAGCTCCAAAAATCTAATTTTTTTGTTAATGCTGAAAATATTACATGGTCATCTTTGAATGCTCATAACTCGGGTATTTGATGTCGGATCATGGTCATTTTTGGCAAAAAATTAAATTTGCTGGCATGGCCATTTTTAAATAGCAATCGATAATTCTGATCTTAACGAGTCTAAAAATGTATACTACTCAAAGATCGGACTTATTTTGGAGATATGCAAGTTTAAAGCTTTATATGGTCATCTTTCAATGCTCATAACTCGGGTATTTGATGTCGGATCGTGGAAATTTAAATCGTTTTAGACTCGTGAAAGTGTACATAATATAATGTAATTTCAAGTTTTTGATTTCAGAACTTACCCATTTTTAGCAGAAATAGTGATGTTACCCCTCGTCGGATCATGGTAATTTTTGGCAAAAAATTAAATTTTCTGGCATGGCCATTTTTAAATGGCAATCTATAATTCTGATCTTAACGAGTCTAAAAAGGTATACCACTCAAAGATCGGACTTATTTTGGCCGAGATATGCAAGTTATGAAGCTCCAAAAATCTTATTTTTTTGTTAATGCTGAAAATATTACATGGTTATCTTTGAATGCTCATAACTCGGGTATTTGATGTCGGATCATGGGAATTTTTGGGCAAAAAATTAAATTTGCTTGCATGGCCATTTTTAAATGGCAATCTATAATTCTGATCTTAACGAGTCTAAAAAGGTATACCACTCAAAGATCGGACTTATTTTGGCAGAGATATGCAAGTTATGAAGCTCCAAAAATCTTATTTTTTTGTTAATGCTGAAAATATTACATGGTCATCTTTGAATGCTCATAACTCGGGTATTTGATGTCGGATCATGGTCATTTTTGGCAAAAAATGAAATTTGCTGGCATGGCCATTTTTAAATGGCAATCTATAATTCTGATCTTAACGAGTCTAAAAAGGTATACCACTCAAAGATCGGACTTATTTTGGCCGAGATATGCAAGTTTAAAGCTTTTTTTATGGTCATCTTTGAATGCTCATAACTCGGGTATTTGATGTCGGATCGTGGAAATTTAAATCGTTTTAGACTCGTGAAAGTGTACATAATAAAATGTAATTTCAAGTTTTTGATTGCAGAACTTACCCATTTTTAGCAGAAATAGTGATATTACCCCTCGTCGGATCATTGTAATTTTTGGCAAAAAATTAAATTTTCTGGCATGGCCATTTTTAAATGGCAATCTATAATTCTGATCTTAACGAGTCTAAAAAGGTATACCACTCAAAGATCGGACTTATTTTGGCCGAGATATGCAAGTTATGAAGCTCCAAAAATCTTATTTTTTTGTTAATGCTGAAAATATTACATGGTCATCTTTGAATGCTCATAACTCGGGTATATAATGTCGGATCATGGTCATTTTTGGCAAAAAATTAAATTTGCTGGCATGGCCATTTTTAAATGGCAATCTATAATTCTGATCTTAACGAGTCTAAAAAGGTATACCACTCAAAGATCGGACTTATTTTGGTCGAGATATGCAAGTTATGAAGCTCCAAAAATCTTATTTTTTTGTTAATGCTGAAAATATTACATGGTCATTTTTGAATGCTCATAAATCGGGTATTTGATGTCGGATCATGGTCATTTTTGGCAAAAAATGAAATTTGCTGGCATGGCCATTTTTAAATGGCAATCTATAATTCTGATCTTAACGAGTCTAAAAAGGTATACCACTCAAAGATCGGACTTATTTTGGCCGAGATATGCAAGTTATGAAGCTCCAAAAATCTTATTTTTTTGTTAATGCTGAAAATATTACATGGTCATCTTTGAATGCTCATAGCTCGGGTATTTGATGTCGGATCATGGTCATTTTTGGCAAAAAATGAAATTTGCTGGCATGGCCATTTTTAAATGGCAATCTATAATTCTGATCTTAACGAGTCTAAAAAGGTATACCACTCAAAGATCGGACTTATTTTGGCCGAGATATGCAAGTTATGAAGCTCCAAAAATCTTATTTTTTTGTTAATGCTGAAAATATTACATGGTCATCTTTGAATGCTCATAACTCGGGTATTTGATGTCGGATCATGGTCATTTTTGGCAAAAAATGAAATTTGTTGGCATGGCCATTTTTAAATGGCAATCTATAATTCTGATCTTAACGAGTCTAAAAAGGTATACCACTCAAAGATCGGACTTATTTTGGCTGAGATATGCAAGTTATGAAGCTCCAAAAATCTTATTTTTTTGTAAATGCTGAAAATATTACATGGTCATCTTTGAATGCTCATAACTCGGGTATTTGATGTCGGATCATGGTCATTTTTGGCAAAAAATTAAATTTGCTGGCATGGCCATTTTTAAATGGCAATCTATAATTCTGATCTTAACGAGTCTAAAAAGGTATACCACTCAAAGATCGGACTTATTTTGGCAGAGATATGCAAGTTATGAAGCTCCAAAAATCTTATTTTTTTGTTAATGCTGAAAATATTACATGGTCATCTTTGAATGCTCATAACTCATAGCTTTGATGTCGGATCATAGTCATTTTTGGCAAAAAATTAAATTTGCTGGCATGGCCATTTTTAAATGGCAATCTATAATTCTGATCTTAACGAGTCTAAAAAGGTATACCACTCAAAGATCGGACTTAGTTTGGCCGAGATATGCAAGTTATGAAGCTCCAAAAATCTTATTTTTTTGTTAATGCTGAAAATATTACATGGTTATCTTTGAATGCTCATAACTCGGGTATTTGATGTCGGATCATGGTCATTTTTGGCAAAAAATTAAATTTGCTGGCATGGCCATTTTTAAATGGCAATCTATAATTCTGATCTTAACGAGTCTAAAAAGGTATACCACTCAAAGATCGGACTTATTTTGGCCGAGATATGCAAGTTATGAAGCTCCAAAAATCTAATTTTTTTGTTAATGCTGAAAATATTACATGGTCATCTTTGAATGCTCATAACTCGGGTATTTGATGACGGATCATGGTCATTTTTGGCAAAAAATTAAATTTGCTGGCATGGCCATTTTTAAATGGCAATCTATAATTCTGATCTTAACGAGTCTAAAAAGGTATACCACTCAAAGATCGGACTTATTTTCGCCGAGATATGCAAGTTATGAAGCTCCAAAAATCTTATTTTTTTGTTAATGCTGAAAATGTTACATGGTCATCTTTGAATGCTCATAACTCGGGTATTTGATGTCGGATCATGGTCATTTTTGGCAAAAAATGAAATTTGCTGGCATGGCCATTTTTAAATGGCAATCTATAATTCTGATCTTAACGAGTCTAAAAAGGTATACCACTCAAAGATCGGACTTATTTTGGCCGAGATATGCAAGTTATGAAGCTCCAAAAATCTTATTTTTTTGTTAATGCTGAAAATATTACATGGTCATCTTTGAATGCTCATAACTCGGGTATTTGATGTCGGATCATGGTCATTTTTGGCAAAAAATGAAATTTGCTGGCATGGCCATTTTTAAATGGCAATCTATAATTCTGATCTCAACGAGTCTAAAAAGGTATACCACTCAAAGATCGGACTTATTTTGGCCGAGATATGCAAGTTATGAAGCTCCAAAAATCTTATTTTTTTGTTAATGCTGAAAATATTACATGGTCATCTTTGAATGCTCATAACTCGGGTATTTGATGTCGGATCATGGTCATATTTGGCAAAAAATGAAATTTGCTGGCATGGCCATTTTTAAATGGCAATCTATAATTCTGATCTTAACGAGTCTAAAAAGGTATACCACTCAAAGATCGGACTTATTTTGGCCGAGATATGCAAGTTATGAAGCTCCAAAAATCTTATTTTTTTGTTAATGCTGAAAATATTACATGGTCATCTTTGAATGCTCATAACTCGGGTATTTGATGTCGGATCATGGTCATTTTTGGCAAAAAATGAAATTTGCTGGCATGGCCATTTTTAAATGGCAATCTATAATTCTGATCTTAACGAGTCTAAAAAGGTATACCACTCAAAGATCGGACTTATTTTGGCCGAGATATGCAAGTTATGAAGCTCCAAAAATCTTATTTTTTTGTTAATGCTGAAAATGTTACATGGTCATCTTTGAATGCTCATAACTCGGGTATTTGATGTCGGATCATGGTCATTTTTGGCAAAAAATTAAATTTGCTGGCATGGCCATTTTTAAATGGCAATCTATAATTCTGATCTTAACGAGTCTAAAAAGGTATACCACTCAAAGATCGGACTTATTTTGGCCGAGATATGCAAGTTATGAAGCTCCAAAAATCTTATTTTTTTGTTAATGCTGAAAATGTTACATGGTCATCTTTGAATGCTCATAACTCGGGTATTTGATGTCGGATCATGGTCATTTTTGGCAAAAAATGAAATTTGCTGGCATGGCCATTTTTAAATGGCAATCTATAATTCTGATCTTAACGAGTCTAAAAAGGTATACCACTCAAAGATCGGACTTATTTTGGCCGAGATATGCAAGTTATGAAGCTCCAAAAATCTTATTTTTTTGTTAATGCTGAAAATATTACATGGTCATCTTTGAATGCTCATAACTCGGGTATTTGATGTCGGATCATGGTCATTTTTGGCAAAAAATGAAATTTGTTGGCATGGCCATTTTTAAATGGCAATCTATAATTCTGATCTTAACGAGTCTAAAAAGGTATACCACTCAAAGATCGGACTTATTTTGGCTGAGATATGCAAGTTATGAAGCTCCAAAAATCTTATTTTTTTGTAAATGCTGAAAATGTTACATGGTCATCTTTGAATGCTCATAACTCGGGTATTTGATGTCGGATCATGGTCATTTTTGGCAAAAATTAAATTTGCTGGCATGGCCATTTTTAAATGGCAATCTATAATTCTGATCTTAACGAGTCTAAAAAGGTATACCACTCAAAGATCGGACTTATTTTGGCCGAGATATGCAAGTTATGAAGCTCCAAAAATCTTATTTTTTTGTTAATGCTGAAAATATTACATGGTCATCTTTGAATGCTCATAACTCAGGTAGCTTTGATGTCGGATCATGGTCATTTTTGGCAAAAAATTAAATTTGCTGGCATGGCCATTTTTAAATGGCAATCTATAATTCTGATCTTAACGAGTCTAAAAAGGTATACCACTCAAAGATCGGACTTAGTTTGGCCGAGATATGCAAGTTATGAAGCTCCAAAAATCTTATTTTTTTGTTAATGCTGAAAATAATACATGGTTATCTTTGAATGCTCATAACTCGGGTATTTGATGTCGGATCATGGTCATTTTTGGCAAAAAATTAAATTTGCTGGCATGGCCATTTTTAAATGGCAATCTATAATTCTGATCTTAACGAGTCTAAAAAGGTATACCACTCAAAGATCGGACTTATTTTGGCCGAGATATGCAAGTTATGAAGCTCCAAAAATCTAATTTTTTTGTTGATGCTGAAAATATTACATGGTCATCTTTGAATGCTCATAACTCGGGTATTTGATGACGGATCATGGTCATTTTTGGCAAAAAACTAAATTTGCTGGCATGGCCATTTTTAAATGGCAATCTATAGTTCTGATCTTAACGAGTCTAAAAAGGTATACCACTCAAAGATCGGACTTATTTTGGCCGAGATATGCAAGTTATGAAGCTCCAAAAATCTTATTTTTTTGTTAATGCTGAAAATGTTACATGGTCATCTTTGAATGCTCATAACTCGGGTATACAATGTCGGATCATGGTCATTTTTGGCAAAAAATGAAATTTGCTGGCATGGCCATTTTTAAATGGCAATCTATAATTCTGATCTTAACCATTCTGAAAAGGCATACCACTCAAAGATCGAAATTATTTTGGCCGAGATGTTCAAGTTTAAGCCATGGTCATCTTCGAATGCTCATAAGTCGGGTATTTGATGTCGGATCGTTGAAATTTAAACCGTTTTAGACTCGTGGAAGTGTACATAATGAAATGTAATTTCAAGTTTTTGATTTCAGAACTTAACAATTTTTAGCAAAAATAGTGATGTTACCCCTTGTCATTTTTGGCAAAAAATTAAATTTGCTGACATGGCCATTTTTAAATGGCAATCTATAATTCTGATCTTAACGAGTCTTAAAAGGTATACCACTCAAAGATCGGACTTATTTTGGCCGAGATATGCAAGTTATGAAGCTCCAAAAGTCTAATTTTTTTTTTGATGCTGAAAATATTACATGGTCATCTTTGAATGCTCATAACTCGGGTATTTGATGTCGGATCATGGTAATTTTTGGCAAAAAATGAAATTTGTTGGCATGGCCATTTTTAAATGGCAATCTATAATTCTGATCTTAACGAGTCTAAAAAGGTATACCACTCAAAAATCGGACTTATTTTGGCCGAGATATGCAAGCTATGAAGCTCCAAAAATCTAATTTTTTTGTTAATGCTGAAAATATTACATGGTCACCTTTGAATGCTCATAACTCGGGTATTTGATGTCGGATCATGGTCATTTTTGGCAAAAAATTAAATTTTCTGGCATGGCCATTTTTAAATAGCAATTGATAATTCTGATCTTAACCATTCTGAAAAGGCATACCACTCAAAGATCGAAATTATTTTGGCCGAGATGTTCAAGTTTAAGCCATGGTCATCTTCGAATGCTCATAAGTCGGGTATTTGATGTCGGATCGTTGAAATTTAAACCGTTTTAGACTCGTGGAAGTGTACATAATGAAATGTAATTTCAAGTTTTTGATTTCAGAACTTAACAATTTTTAGCAAAAATAGTGATGTTACCCCTTGTCATTTTTGGCAAAAAATTAAATTTGCTGACATGGCCATTTTTAAATGGCAATCTATAATTCTGATCTTAACGAGTCTTAAAAGGTATACCACTCAAAGATCGGACTTATTTTGGCTGAGATATGCAAGTTATGAGCTCCAAAAATCTAATTTTTTTGTTAATGCTGAAAATTCTACATGGTCATCTTTGAATGCTCATAACTCGGGTATTTGATGTCGGATCATGGTCATTTTTGGCAAAAAATTAAATTTGCTGGCATGGCCATTTTTAAATAGCAATCGATAATTCTGATCTTAACGAGTCTAAAAATGTATACTACTCAAAGATCGGACTTATTTTGGACGAGATATGCAAGTTTAAAGCATGGTCATCTTTCAATGCTCATAACTCGGGTATTTGATGTCGGATCGTGGAAATTTAAATCGTTTTAGACTCGTGAAAGTGTACATAATATAATGTAATTTCAAGTTTTTGATTTCAGAACTTACCCATTTTTAGCAGAAATAGTGATGTTACCCCTCGTCGGATCATGGTAATTTTTGGCAAAAAATTAAATTTTCTGGCATGGCCAATTTTAAATGGCAATCTATAATTCTGATCTTAACGAGTCTAAAAAGCTATACCACTCAAAGATCGGACTTATTTTGGCCGAGATATGCAAGTTATGAAGCTCTAAAAATCTTATTTTTTTGTTAATGCTGAAAATATTACATGGTTATCTTTGAATGCTCATAACTCGGGTATTTGAATGGATCATGGGAATTTTTGGGCAAAAAATTAAATTTGCTTGCATGGCCATTTTTAAATGGCAATCTATAATTCTGATCTTAACGAGTCTAAAAAGGTATACCACTCAAAGATCGGACTTATTTTGGCAGAAATATGCAAGTTATGAAGCTCCAAAAATCTTATTTTTTTGTTAATGCTGAAAATATTACATGGTCATCTTTGAATGCTCATAACTCGGGTATTTGATGTCGGATCATGGTCATTTTTCGCAAAAAATGAAATTTGCTGGCATGGCCATTTTTAAATGGCAATCTATAATTCTGATCTTAACGAGTCTAAAAAGGTATACCACTCAAAGATCGGACTTATTTTGGCCGAGATATGCAAGTTTAAAGCATGGTCATCTTCGAATGCTCATAACTCGGGTATTTGATGTCGGATCGTGGAAATTTAAATCGTTTTAGACTCGTGAAAGTGTACATAATAAAATGTAATTTCAAGTTTTTGATTGCAGAACTTACCCATTTTTAGCAGAAATAGTGATGTTACCCCTCGTCGGATCATGGTAATTTTTGGCAAAAAATTAAATTTTCTGGCATGGCCATTTTTAAATGGCAATCTATAATTCTGATCTTAACGAGTCTAAAAAGGTATACCACTCAAAGATCGGACTTATTTTGGCCGAGATATGCAAGTTATGAAGCTCCAAAAATCTTATTTTTTTGTTAATGCTGAAAATATTACATGGTCATCTTTGAATGCTCATAACTCGGGTATATAATGTCGGATCATGGTCATTTTTGGCAAAAAATTAAATTTGCTGGCATGGCCATTTTTAAATGGCAATCTATAATTCTGATCTTAACGAGTCTAAAAAGGTATACCACTCAAAGATCGGACTTATTTTGGTCGAGATATGCAAGTTATGAAGCTCCAAAAATCTTATTTTTTTGTTAATGCTGAAAATATTACATGGTCATCTTTGAATGCTCATAAATCGGGTATTTGATGTCGGATCATGGTCATTTTTGGCAAAAAATGAAATTTGCTGGCATGGCCATTTTTAAATGGCAATCTATAATTCTGATCTTAACGAGTCTAAAAAGGTATACCACTCAAAGATCGGACTTATTTTGGCCGAGATATGCAAGTTATGAAGCTCCAAAAATCTTATTTTTTTGTTAATGCTGAAAATGTTACATGGTCATCTTTGAATGCTCATAACTCGGGTATTTGATGTCGGATCATGGTCATTTTTGGCAAAAAATGAAATTTGCTGGCATGGCCATTTTTAAATGGCAATCTATAATTCTGATCTTAACGAGTCTAAAAAGGTATACCACTCAAAGATCGGACTTTTTTTGGCCGAGATATGCAAGTTATGAAGCTCCAAAAATCTTATTTTTTTGTTAATGCTGAAAATATTACATGGTCATCTTTGAATGCTCATAACTCGGGTATTTGATGTCGGATCATGGTCATTTTTGGCAAAAAATGAAATTTGTTGGCATGGCCATTTTTAAATGGCAATCTATAATTCTGATCTTAACGAGTCTAAAAAGGTATACCACTCAAAGATCGGACTTATTTTGGCTGAGATATGCAAGTTATGAAGCTCCAAAAATCTTATTTTTTTGTTAATGCTGAAAATGTTACATGGTCATCTTTGAATGCTCATAACTCGGGTATTTGATGTCGGATCATGGTCATTTTTGGCAAAAATTAAATTTGCTGGCATGGCCATTTTTAAATGGCAATCTATAATTCTGATCTTAACGAGTCTAAAAAGGTATACCACTCAAAGATCGGACTTATTTTGGCAGAGATATGCAAGTTATGAAGCTCCAAAAATCTTATTTTTTTGTTAATGCTGAAAATATTACATGGTCATCTTTGAATGCTCATAACTCGGGTATTTGATGTCGGATCATGGTCATTTTTGGCAAAAAATGAAATTTGCTGGCATGGCCATTTTTAAATGGCAATCTATAATTCTGATCTTAACGAGTCTAAAAAGGTATACCACTCAAAGATCGGACTTATTTTGGCCGAGATATGCAAGTTATGAAGCTCCAAAAATCTTATTTTTTTGTTAATGCTGAAAATATTACATGGTCATCTTTGAATGCTCATAACTCGGGTATTTGATGTCGGATCATGGTCATATTTGGCAAAAAATGAAATTTGCTGGCATGGCCATTTTTAAATGGCAATCTATAATTCTGATCTTAACGAGTCTAAAAAGGTATACCACTCAAAGATCGGACTTATTTTCGGCCGAGATATGCAAGTTATGAAGCTCCAAAAATCTTATTTTTTTGTTAATGCTGAAAATATTACATGGTCATCTTTGAATGCTCATAACTCGGGTATTTGATGTCGGATCATGGTCATTTTTGGCAAAAAATGAAATTTGCTGGCATGGCCATTTTTAAATGGCAATCTATAATTCTGATCTTAACGAGTCTAAAAAGGTATACCACTCAAAGATCGGACTTATTTTGGCTGAGATATGCAAGTTATGAAGCTCCAAAAATCTTATTTTTTTGTTAATGCTGAAAATGTTACATGGTCATCTTTGAATGCTCATAACTCGGGTATTTGATGTCGGATCATGGTCATTTTTGGCAAAAAATTAAATTTGCTGGCATGGCCATTTTTAAATGGCAATCTATAATTCTGATCTTAACGAGTCTAAAAAGGTATACCACTCAAAGATCGGACTTATTTTGGCCGAGATATGCAAGTTATGAAGCTCCAAAAATCTTATTTTTTTGTTAATGCTGAAAATATTACATGGTCATCTTTGAATGCTCATAACTCGGGTATTTGATGTCGGATCATGGTCATTTTTGGCAAAAAATGAAATTTGCTGGCATGGCCATTTTTAAATGGCAATCTATAATTCTGATCTTAACGAGTCTAAAAAGGTATACCACTCAAAGATCGGACTTATTTTGGCCGAGATATGCAAGTTATGAAGCTCCAAAAATCTTATTTTTTTGTTAATGCTGAAAATATTACATGGTCATCTTTGAATGCTCATAACTCGGGTATTTGATATCGGATCATGGTCATTTTTGGCAAAAAATGAAATTTGTTGGCATGGCCATTTTTAAATGGCAATCTATAATTCTGATCTTAACGAGTCTAAAAAGGTATACCACTCAAAGATCGGACTTATTTTGGCTGAGATATGCAAGTTATGAAGCTCCAAAAATCTTATTTTTTTGTTAATGCTGAAAATATTACATGGTCATCTTTGAATGCTCATAACTCGGGTATTTGATGTCGGATCATGGTCATTTTTGGCAAAAAATTAAATTTGCTGGCAAGGCCATTTTTAAATGGCAATCTATAATTCTGATCTTAACGAGTCTAAAAAGGTATACCACTCAAAGATCGGACTTATTTTGGCCGAGATATGCAAGTTATGAAGCTCCAAAAATCTTATTTTTTTGTTAATGCTGAAAATATTACATGGTCATCTTTGAATGCTCATAACTCGGAGTATTTGATGTCGGATCATGGTCATTTTTGGCAAAAAATGAAATTTGCTGGCATGGCCATTTTTAAATGGCAATCTATAATTCTGATCTTAACGAGTCTAAAAAGGTATACCACTCAAAGATCGGACTTAGTTTGGCCGAGATATGCAAGTTATGAAGCTCCAAAAATCTTATTTTTTTGTTAATGCTGAAAATATTACATGGTTATCTTTGAATGCTAATAACTCGGGTATTTGATGTCGGATCATGGTCATTTTTGGCAAAAAATTAAATTTGCTGGCATGGCCATTTTTAAATGGCAATCTATAATTCTGATCTTAACGAGTCTAAAAAGGTATACCACTCAAAGATCGGACTTATTTTGGCCGAGATATGCAAGTTATGAAGCTCCAAAAGTCTAATTTTTTTGTTGATGCTGAAAATATTACATGGTCATCTTTGAATGCTCATAACTCGGGTATTTGATGTCGGATCATGGTCATTTTTGGCAAAAAACTAAATTTGCTGGCATGGCCATTTTTAAATGGCAATCTATAATTCTGATCTTAACGAGTCTAAAAAGGTATACCACTCAAAGATCGGACTTATTTTGGCCGAGATATGCAAGTTATGAAGCTCCAAAAATCTTATTTTTTTGTTAATGCTGAAAATGTTACATGGTCATCTTTGAATGCTCATAACTCGGGTATACAATGTCGGATCATGGTCATTTTTGGCAAAAAATGAAATTTGCTGGCATGGCCATTTTTAAATGGCAATCTATAATTCTGATCTATACCTTTTTAGACTCGTTAAGATCAGAATTATTGATTGCCATTTAAAAATGGCCATGACAGCAAATTTAATTTTTTGCCAAAAATGACCATGATCCGACATCAAATACCCGAGTTATGAGCATTCAAAGATGACCATGTAACATTTTCAGCATTAACAAAAAAATAAGATTTTTGGAGCTTCATAACTTGCATATCTCAGCCAAAATAAGTCCGATCTTTGAGTGGTATACCTTTTTAGACTCGTTAAGATCAGAATTATAGATTGCCATTTAAAAATGGCCATGCCAGCAAATTTCATTTTTTGCCAAAACTGACCATGATCCGACATCAAAAACCCGAGTTATGAGCAGTCAAAGATGACCATGTAATATTTTCAGCATCAACAAAAAAATTAGATTTTTGGAGCTTCATAACTTGCATATCTCGGCCAAAATAAGTCCGATCTTTGAGTGGTATACCTTTTTAGACTCGTTAAGATCAGAATTATAGATTGCCATTTAAAAATGGCCATGCCAGCAAATTTAATTTTTTGCCAAAAATGACCATGATCCGACATCAAAAAACCGAGTTATGAGCATTCAAAGATAACCATGTAATATTTTCAGCATTAACAAAAAAATAAGATTTTTGGAGCTTCATAACTTGCATATCTCAGCCAAACTAAGTCCGATCTTTGAGTGGTATACCTTTTTAGACTCGTTAAGATCAGAATTATAGATTGCCATTTAAAAATGGCCATGCCAGCAAATTTAATTTTTTGCCACAAATGACTATGATCCGACATCAAATACCCGAGTTATGAGAATTCAAAGATGACCATGTAATATTTCTGATCTTAACGAGTCTAAAAAGGTATACCACTCAAAGATCGGACTTATTTTAGCCGAGATATGCAAGTTATGAAGCTCCAAAAATCTTATTTTTTTGTTAATGCTGAAAATGTAACATGGTCATCTTTGAATGCTCATAACTCGGGTATTTGATGTCGGATCATGGTCATTTTTGACAAAAAATTAAATTTGCTGGCATGGCCATTTTTAAATGGCAATCTGTAATTCTGATCTTAACGAGTCTAAAAAGGTATACCACTCAAAGATCGGACTTATTTTGGCCGAGATATGCAAGTTATGAAGCTCCAAAAATCTTATTTTTTTGTTAATGCTGAAAATATTACATGGTCATCTTTGAATTCTCATAACTCGGGTATTTGATGTCGGATCATGGTCATTTTTGGCAAAAAATTAAATTTGCTGGCATGGCCATTTTTAAATGGCAATCTATAATTCTGATCTTAACGAGTCTAAAAAGGTATACCACTCAAAGATCGGACTTATTTTGGCCGAGATATGCAAGTTATGAAGCTCCAAAAATCTTATTTTTTTGTTAATGCTGAAAATATTACATGGTCATCTTTGAATGCTCATAACTCGGGTATTTGATGTCGGATCATGGTCAGTTTTGGCAAAAAATGAAATTTGCTGGCATGGCCATTTTTAAATGGCAATCTATAATTCTGATCTTAACGAGTCTAAAAAGGTATACCACTCAAAGATCGGACTTATTTTGGCCGAGATATGCAAGTTATGAAGCTCCAAAAATCTAATTTTTTTGTTAATGCTGAAAATATTACATGGTCATCTTTGAATGCTCATAACTCGGGTATTTGATGTCGGATCATGGTCAGTTTTGGCAAAAAATGAAATTTGCTGGCATGGCCATTTTTAAATGGCAATCTATAATTCTGATCTTAACGAGTCTAAAAAGGTATACCACTCAAAGATCGGACTTATTTTGGCCGAGATATGCAAGTTATGAAGCTCCAAAAATCTTATTTTTTTGTTAATGCTGAAAATGTTACATGGTCATCTTTGAATGCTCATAACTCGGGTATTTGATGTCGGATCATGGTCATTTTTGGCAAAAAATTAAATTTGCTGGCATGGCCATTTTTAAATGGCAATCTATAATTCTGATCTTAACGAGTCTAAAAAGGTATACCACTCAAAGATCGGACTTATTTTGGCCGAGATATGCAAGTTATGAAGCTCCAAAAATCTTATTTTTTTGTTAATGCTGAAAATATTACATGGTCATCTTTGAATGCTCATAACTCGGGTATTTGATGTCGGATCATAGTCATTTTTGGCAAAAAATGAAATTTGCTGGCATGGCCATTTTTAAATGGCAATCTATAATTCTGATCTTAACGAGTCTAAAAAGGTATACCACTCAAAGATCGGACTTATTTTGGCCGAGATATGCAAGTTATGAAGCTCCAAAAATCTTATTTTTTTGTTAATGCTGAAAATATTACATGGTCATCTTTGAATGCTCATAACTCGGGTATTTGATGTCGGATCATGGTCATTTTTGGCAAAAAATGAAATTTGCTGGCATGGCCATTTTTAAATGGCAATCTATAATTCTGATCTTAACGAGTCTAAAAAGGTATACCACTCAAAGATCGGACTTATTTTGGCCGAGATATGCAAGTTATGAAGCTCCAAAAATCTTATTTTTTTGTTAATGCTGAAAATATTACATGGTCATCTTTGAATGCTCATAACTCGGGTATTTGATGTCGGATCATGGTCATTTTTGGCAAAAAATTAAATTTGCTGGCATGGCCATTTTTAAATGGCAATCTATAATTCTGATCTTAACGAGTCTAAAAAGGTATACCACTCAAAGATCGGACTTATTTTGGCCGAGATATGCAAGTTATGAAGCTCCAAAAATCTTATTTTTTTGTTAATGCTGAAAATATTACATGGTCATCTTTGAATGCTCATAACTCGGGTATTTGATGTCGGATCATGGTCATTTTTGGCAAAAAATTAAATTTGCTGGCATGGCCATTTTTAAATGGCAATCTATAATTCTGATCTTAACGAGTCTAAAAAGGTATACCACTCAAAGATCGGACTTATTTTGGCCGAGATATGCAAGTTATGAAGCTCCAAAAATCTTATTTTTTTGTTAATGCTGAAAATATTACATGGTCATCTTTGAATGCTCATAACTCGGGTATTTGATGTCGGATCATGGTCATTTTTGGCAAAAAATGAAATTTGCTGGCATGGCCATTTTTAAATGGCAATCTATAATTCTGATCTTAACGAGTCTAAAAAGGTATACCACTCAAAGATCGGACTTATTTTGGCCGAGATATGCAAGTTATGAAGCTCCAAAAATCTTATTTTTTTGTTAATGCTGAAAATATTACATGGTCATCTTTGAATGCTCATAACTCGGGTATTTGATGTCGGATCATGGTCATTTTTGGCAAAAAATGAAATTTGCTGGCATGGCCATTTTTAAATGGCAATCTATAATTCTGATCTTAACGAGTCTAAAAAGGTATACCACTCAAAGATCGGACTTATTTTGGCCGAGATATGCAAGTTATGAAGCTCCAAAAATCTTATTTTTTTGTTAATGCTGAAAATATTACATGGTCATCTTTGAATGCTCATAACTCGGGTATTTGATGTCGGATCATGGTCATTTTTGGCAAAAAATTAAATTTGCTGGCATGGCCATTTTTAAATGGCAATCTATAATTCTGATCTTAACGAGTCTAAAAAGGTATACCACTCAAAGATCGGACTTATTTTGGCCGAGATATGCAAGTTATGAAGCTCCAAAAATCTTATTTTTTTGTTAATGCTGAAAATATTACATGGTCATCTTTGAATGCTCATAACTCGGGTATTTGATGTCGGATCATGGTCATTTTTGGCAAAAAATTAAATTTGCTGGCATGGCCATTTTTAAATGGCAATCTATAATTCTGATCTTAACGAGTCTAAAAAGGTATACCACTCAAAGATCGGACTTATTTTGGCCGAGATATGCAAGTTATGAAGCTCCAAAAATCTAATTTTTTTGTTAATGCTGAAAATATTACATGGTCATCTTTGAATGCTCATAACTCGGGTATTTGATGTCGGATCATGGTCATTTTTGGCAAAAAATGAAATTTGCTGGCATGGCCATTTTTAAATGGCAATCTATAATTCTGATCTTAACGAGTCTAAAAAGGTATACCACTCAAAGATCGGACTTATTTTGGCCGAGATATGCAAGTTATGAAGCTCCAAAAATCTTATTTTTTTGTTAATGCTGAAAATATTACATGGTCATCTTTGAATGCTCATAACTCGGGTATTTGATGTCGGATCATGGTCATTTTTGGCAAAAAATGAAATTTGCTGGCATGGCCATTTTTAAATGGCAATCTATAATTCTGATCTTAACGAGTCTAAAAAGGTATACCACTCAAAGATCGGACTTATTTTGGCCGAGATATGCAAGTTATGAAGCTCCAAAAATCTTATTTTTTTGTTAATGCTGAAAATATTACATGGTCATCTTTGAATGCTCATAACTCGGGTATTTGATGTCGGATCATGGTCATTTTTGGCAAAAAATGAAATTTGCTGGCATGGCCATTTTTAAATGGCAATCTATAATTCTGATCTTAACGAGTCTAAAAAGGTATACCACTCAAAGATCGGACTTATTTTGGCCGAGATATGCAAGTTATGAAGCTCCAAAAATCTTATTTTTTTGTTAATGCTGAAAATATTACATGGTCATCTTTGAATGCTCATAACTCGGGTATTTGATGTCGGATCATGGTCATTTTTGGCAAAAAATGAAATTTGCTGGCATGGCCATTTTTAAATGGCAATCTATAATTCTGATCTTAACGAGTCTAAAAAGGTATACCACTCAAAGATCGGACTTATTTTGGCCGAGATATGCAAGTTATGAAGCTCCAAAAATCTTATTTTTTTGTTAATGCTGAAAATATTACATGGTCATCTTTGAATGCTCATAACTCGGGTATTTGATGTCGGATCATGGTCATTTTTGGCAAAAAATGAAATTTGCTGGCATGGCCATTTTTAAATGGCAATCTATAATTCTGATCTTAACGAGTCTAAAAAGGTATACCACTCAAAGATCGGACTTATTTTGGCCGAGATATGCAAGTTATGAAGCTCCAAAAATCTTATTTTTTTGTTAATGCTGAAAATATTACATGGTCATCTTTGAATGCTCATAACTCGGGTATTTGATGTCGGATCATGGTCATTTTTGGCAAAAAATGAAATTTGCTGGCATGGCCATTTTTAAATGGCAATCTATAATTCTGATCTTAACGAGTCTAAAAAGGTATACCACTCAAAGATCGGACTTATTTTGGCCGAGATATGCAAGTTATGAAGCTCCAAAAATCTTATTTTTTTGTTAATGCTGAAAATATTACATGGTCATCTTTGAATGCTCATAACTCGGGTATTTGATGTCGGATCATGGTCATTTTTGGCAAAAAATGAAATTTGCTGGCATGGCCATTTTTAAATGGCAATCTATAATTCTGATCTTAACGAGTCTAAAAAGGTATACCACTCAAAGATCGGACTTATTTTGGCCGAGATATGCAAGTTATGAAGCTCCAAAAATCTTATTTTTTTGTTAATGCTGAAAATATTACATGGTCATCTTTGAATGCTCATAACTCGGGTATTTGATGTCGGATCATGGTCATTTTTGGCAAAAAATGAAATTTGCTGGCATGGCCATTTTTAAATGGCAATCTATAATTCTGATCTTAACGAGTCTAAAAAGGTATACCACTCAAAGATCGGACTTATTTTGGCCGAGATATGCAAGTTATGAAGCTCCAAAAATCTTATTTTTTTGTTAATGCTGAAAATATTACATGGTCATCTTTGAATGCTCATAACTCGGGTATTTGATGTCGGATCATGGTCATTTTTGGCAAAAAATGAAATTTGCTGGCATGGCCATTTTTAAATGGCAATCTATAATTCTGATCTTAACGAGTCTAAAAAGGTATACCACTCAAAGATCGGACTTATTTTGGCCGAGATATGCAAGTTATGAAGCTCCAAAAATCTTATTTTTTTGTTAATGCTGAAAATATTACATGGTCATCTTTGAATGCTCATAACTCGGGTATTTGATGTCGGATCATGGTCATTTTTGGCAAAAAATGAAATTTGCTGGCATGGCCATTTTTAAATGGCAATCTATAATTCTGATCTTAACGAGTCTAAAAAGGTATACCACTCAAAGATCGGACTTATTTTGGCCGAGATATGCAAGTTATGAAGCTCCAAAAATCTTATTTTTTTGTTAATGCTGAAAATATTACATGGTCATCTTTGAATGCTCATAACTCGGGTATTTGATGTCGGATCATGGTCATTTTTGGCAAAAAATGAAATTTGCTGGCATGGCCATTTTTAAATGGCAATCTATAATTCTGATCTTAACGAGTCTAAAAAGGTATACCACTCAAAGATCGGACTTATTTTGGCCGAGATATGCAAGTTATGAAGCTCCAAAAATCTTATTTTTTTGTTAATGCTGAAAATATTACATGGTCATCTTTGAATGCTCATAACTCGGGTATTTGATGTCGGATCATGGTCATTTTTGGCAAAAAATGAAATTTGCTGGCATGGCCATTTTTAAATGGCAATCTATAATTCTGATCTTAACGAGTCTAAAAAGGTATACCACTCAAAGATCGGACTTATTTTGGCCGAGATATGCAAGTTATGAAGCTCCAAAAATCTTATTTTTTTGTTAATGCTGAAAATATTACATGGTCATCTTTGAATGCTCATAACTCGGGTATTTGATGTCGGATCATGGTCATTTTTGGCAAAAAATGAAATTTGCTGGCATGGCCATTTTTAAATGGCAATCTATAATTCTGATCTTAACGAGTCTAAAAAGGTATACCACTCAAAGATCGGACTTATTTTGGCCGAGATATGCAAGTTATGAAGCTCCAAAAATCTTATTTTTTTGTTAATGCTGAAAATATTACATGGTCATCTTTGAATGCTCATAACTCGGGTATTTGATGTCGGATCATGGTCATTTTTGGCAAAAAATGAAATTTGCTGGCATGGCCATTTTTAAATGGCAATCTATAATTCTGATCTTAACGAGTCTAAAAAGGTATACCACTCCAAGATCGGACTTATTTTGGCCGAGATATGCAAGTTATGAAGCTCCAAAAATCTTATTTTTTTGTTAATGCTGAAAATATTACATGGTCATCTTTGAATGCTCATAACTCGGGTATTTGATGTCGGATCATGGTCATTTTTGGCAAAAAATTAAATTTGCTGGCATGGCCATTTTTAAATGGCAATCTATAATTCTGATCTTAACGAGTCTAAAAAGGTATACCACTCAAAGATCGGACTTATTTTGGCCGAGATATGCAAGTTATGAAGCTCCAAAAATCTTATTTTTTTGTTAATGCTGAAAATATTACATGGTCATCTTTGAATGCTCATAACTCGGGTATTTGATGTCGGATCATGGTCATTTTTGGCAAAAAATGAAATTTGCTGGCATGGCCATTTTTAAAT
The DNA here is from genome assembly GCA_035045305.1 of Drosophila maculinotata. Classification (NCBI taxonomy): domain Eukaryota; kingdom Metazoa; phylum Arthropoda; class Insecta; order Diptera; family Drosophilidae; genus Drosophila; species Drosophila maculinotata. Next base: position 75,123 of record JAWNPD010000188.1, on the reverse strand, counting down.
GGCAATCTATAATTCTGATCTTAACGAGTCTAAAAAGGTATACCACTCAAAGATCGGACTTATTTTGGCCGAGATATGCAAGTTATGAAGCTCCAAAAATCTTATTTTTTTGTTAATGCTGAAAATATTACATGGTCATCTTTGAATGCTCATAACTCGGGTATTTGATGTCGGATCATGGTCATTTTTGGCAAAAAATGAAATTTGCTGGCATGGCCATTTTTAAATGGCAATCTATAATTCTGATCTTAACGAGTCTAAAAAGGTATACCACTCAAAGATCGGACTTATTTTGGCCGAGATATGCAAGTTATGAAGCTCCAAAAATCTTATTTTTTTGTTAATGCTGAAAATATTACATGGTCATCTTTGAATGCTCATAACTCGGGTATTTGATGTCGGATCATGGTCATTTTTGGCAAAAAATGAAATTTGCTGGCATGGCCATTTTTAAATGGCAATCTATAATTCTGATCTTAACGAGTCTAAAAAGGTATACCACTCAAAGATCGGACTTATTTTGGCCGAGATATGCAAGTTATGAAGCTCCAAAAATCTTATTTTTTTGTTAATGCTGAAAATATTACATGGTCATCTTTGAATGCTCATAACTCGGGTATTTGATGTCGGATCATGGTCATTTTTGGCAAAAAATGAAATTTGCTGGCATGGCCATTTTTAAATGGCAATCTATAATTCTGATCTTAACGAGTCTAAAAAGGTATACCACTCAAAGATCGGACTTATTTTGGCCGAGATATGCAAGTTATGAAGCTCCAAAAATCTTATTTTTTTGTTAATGCTGAAAATATTACATGGTCATCTTTGAATGCTCATAACTCGGGTATTTGATGTCGGATCATGGTCATTTTTGGCAAAAAATTAAATTTGCTGGCATGGCCATTTTTAAATGGCAATCTATAATTCTGATCTTAACGAGTCTAAAAAGGTATACCACTCAAAGATCGGACTTATTTTGGCCGAGATATGCAAGTTATGAAGCTCCAAAAATCTTATTTTTTTGTTAATGCTGAAAATATTACATGGTCATCTTTGAATGCTCATAACTCGGGTATTTGATGTCGGATCATGGTCATTTTTGGCAAAAAATGAAATTTGCTGGCATGGCCATTTTTAAATGGCAATCTATAATTCTGATCTTAACGAGTCTAAAAAGGTATACCACTCAAAGATCGGACTTATTTTGGCCGAGATATGCAAGTTATGAAGCTCCAAAAATCTTATTTTTTTGTTAATGCTGAAAATATTACATGGTCATCTTTGAATGCTCATAACTCGGGTATTTGATGTCGGATCATGGTCATTTTTGGCAAAAAATGAAATTTGCTGGCATGGCCATTTTTAAATGGCAATCTATAATTCTGATCTTAACGAGTCTAAAAAGGTATACCACTCAAAGATCGGACTTATTTTGGCCGAGATATGCAAGTTATGAAGCTCCAAAAATCTTATTTTTTTGTTAATGCTGAAAATATTACATGGTCATCTTTGAATGCTCATAACTCGGGTATTTGATGTCGGATCATGGTCATTTTTGGCAAAAAATGAAATTTGCTGGCATGGCCATTTTTAAATGGCAATCTATAATTCTGATCTTAACGAGTCTAAAAAGGTATACCACTCAAAGATCGGACTTATTTTGGCCGAGATATGCAAGTTATGAAGCTCCAAAAATCTTATTTTTTTGTTAATGCTGAAAATATTACATGGTCATCTTTGAATGCTCATAACTCGGGTATTTGATGTCGGATCATGGTCATTTTTGGCAAAAAATGAAATTTGCTGGCATGGCCATTTTTAAATGGCAATCTATAATTCTGATCTTAACGAGTCTAAAAAGGTATACCACTCAAAGATCGGACTTATTTTGGCCGAGATATGCAAGTTATGAAGCTCCAAAAATCTTATTTTTTTGTTAATGCTGAAAATATTACATGGTCATCTTTGAATGCTCATAACTCGGGTATTTGATGTCGGATCATGGTCATTTTTGGCAAAAAATGAAATTTGCTGGCATGGCCATTTTTAAATGGCAATCTATAATTCTGATCTTAACGAGTCTAAAAAGGTATACCACTCAAAGATCGGACTTATTTTGGCCGAGATATGCAAGTTATGAAGCTCCAAAAATCTTATTTTTTTGTTAATGCTGAAAATATTACATGGTCATCTTTGAATGCTCATAACTCGGGTATTTGATGTCGGATCATGGTCATTTTTGGCAAAAAATGAAATTTGCTGGCATGGCCATTTTTAAATGGCAATCTATAATTCTGATCTTAACGAGTCTAAAAAGGTATACCACTCAAAGATCGGACTTATTTTGGCCGAGATATGCAAGTTATGAAGCTCCAAAAATCTTATTTTTTTGTTAATGCTGAAAATATTACATGGTCATCTTTGAATGCTCATAACTCGGGTATTTGATGTCGGATCATGGTCATTTTTGGCAAAAAATGAAATTTGCTGGCATGGCCATTTTTAAATGGCAATCTATAATTCTGATCTTAACGAGTCTAAAAAGGTATACCACTCAAAGATCGGACTTATTTTGGCCGAGATATGCAAGTTATGAAGCTCCAAAAATCTTATTTTTTTGTTAATGCTGAAAATATTACATGGTCATCTTTGAATGCTCATAACTCGGGTATTTGATGTCGGATCATGGTCATTTTTGGCAAAAAATGAAATTTGCTGGCATGGCCATTTTTAAATGGCAATCTATAATTCTGATCTTAACGAGTCTAAAAAGGTATACCACTCAAAGATCGGACTTATTTTGGCCGAGATATGCAAGTTATGAAGCTCCAAAAATCTTATTTTTTTGTTAATGCTGAAAATATTACATGGTCATCTTTGAATGCTCATAACTCGGGTATTTGATGTCGGATCATGGTCATTTTTGGCAAAAAATTAAATTTGCTGGCATGGCCATTTTTAAATGGCAATCTATAATTCTGATCTTAACGAGTCTAAAAAGGTATACCACTCAAAGATCGGACTTATTTTGGCCGAGATATGCAAGTTATGAAGCTCCAAAAATCTTATTTTTTTGTTAATGCTGAAAATATTACATGGTCATCTTTGAATGCTCATAACTCGGGTATTTGATGTCGGATCATGGTCATTTTTGGCAAAAAATGAAATTTGCTGGCATGGCCATTTTTAAATGGCAATCTATAATTCTGATCTTAACGAGTCTAAAAAGGTATACCACTCAAAGATCGGACTTATTTTGGCCGAGATATGCAAGTTATGAAGCTCCAAAAATCTTATTTTTTTGTTAATGCTGAAAATATTACATGGTCATCTTTGAATGCTCATAACTCGGGTATTTGATGTCGGATCATGGTCATTTTTGGCAAAAAATGAAATTTGCTGGCATGGCCATTTTTAAATGGCAATCTATAATTCTGATCTTAACGAGTCTAAAAAGGTATACCACTCAAAGATCGGACTTATTTTGGCCGAGATATGCAAGTTATGAAGCTCCAAAAATCTTATTTTTTTGTTAATGCTGAAAATATTACATGGTCATCTTTGAATGCTCATAACTCGGGTATTTGATGTCGGATCATGGTCATTTTTGGCAAAAAATTAAATTTGCTGGCATGGCCATTTTTAAATGGCAATCTATAATTCTGATCTTAACGAGTCTAAAAAGGTATACCACTCAAAGATCGGACTTATTTTGGCCGAGATATGCAAGTTATGAAGCTCCAAAAATCTTATTTATTTTGTTAATGCTGAAAATATTACATGGTCATTTTTGGCAAAAAATGAAATTTGCTGGCATGGCCATTTTTAAATGGCAATCTATAATTCTGATCTTAACGAGTCTAAAAAGGTATACCACTCAAAGATCGGACTTATTTTGGCCGAGATATGCAAGTTATGAAGCTCCAAAAATCTTATTTTTTTGTTAATGCTGAAAATATTACATGGTCATCTTTGAATGCTCATAACTCGGGTATTTGATGTCGGATCATGGTCATTTTTGGCAAAAAATGAAATTTGCTGGCATGGCCATTTTTAAATGGCAATCTATAATTCTGATCTTAACGAGTCTAAAAAGGTATACCACTCAAAGATCGGACTTATTTTGGCCGAGATATGCAAGTTATGAAGCTCCAAAAATCTTATTTTTTTGTTAATGCTGAAAATATTACATGGTCATCTTTGAATGCTCATAACTCGGGTATTTGATGTCGGATCATGGTCATTTTTGGCAAAAAATGAAATTTGCTGGCATGGCCATTTTTAAATGGCAATCTATAATTCTGATCTTAACGAGTCTAAAAAGGTATACCACTCAAAGATCGGACTTATTTTGGCCGAGATATGCAAGTTATGAAGCTCCAAAAATCTTATTTTTTTGTTAATGCTGAAAATATTACATGGTCATCTTTGAATGCTCATAACTCGGGTATTTGATGTCGGATCATGGTCATTTTTGGCAAAAAATGAAATTTGCTGGCATGGCCATTTTTAAATGGCAATCTATAATTCTGATCTTAACGAGTCTAAAAAGGTATACCACTCAAAGATCGGACTTATTTTGGCCGAGATATGCAAGTTATGAAGCTCCAAAAATCTTATTTTTTTGTTAATGCTGAAAATATTACATGGTCATCTTTGAATGCTCATAACTCGGGTATTTGATGTCGGATCATGGTCATTTTTGGCAAAAAATGAAATTTGCTGGCATGGCCATTTTTAAATGGCAATCTATAATTCTGATCTTAACGAGTCTAAAAAGGTATACCACTCAAAGATCGGACTTATTTTGGCCGAGATATGCAAGTTATGAAGCTCCAAAAATCTTATTTTTTTGTTAATGCTGAAAATATTACATGGTCATCTTTGAATGCTCATAACTCGGGTATTTGATGTCGGATCATGGTCATTTTTGGCAAAAAATGAAATTTGCTGGCATGGCCATTTTTAAATGGCAATCTATAATTCTGATCTTAACGAGTCTAAAAAGGTATACCACTCAAAGATCGGACTTATTTTGGCCGAGATATGCAAGTTATGAAGCTCCAAAAATCTTATTTTTTTGTTAATGCTGAAAATATTACATGGTCATCTTTGAATGCTCATAACTCGGGTATTTGATGTCGGATCATGGTCATTTTTGGCAAAAAATGAAATTTGCTGGCATGGCCATTTTTAAATGGCAATCTATAATTCTGATCTTAACGAGTCTAAAAAGGTATACCACTCAAAGATCGGACTTATTTTGGCCGAGATATGCAAGTTATGAAGCTCCAAAAATCTTATTTTTTTGTTAATGCTGAAAATATTACATGGTCATCTTTGAATGCTCATAACTCGGGTATTTGATGTCGGATCATGGTCATTTTTGGCAAAAAATGAAATTTGCTGGCATGGCCATTTTTAAATGGCAATCTATAATTCTGATCTTAACGAGTCTAAAAAGGTATACCACTCAAAGATCGGACTTATTTTGGCCGAGATATGCAAGTTATGAAGCTCCAAAAATCTTATTTTTTTGTTAATGCTGAAAATATTACATGGTCATCTTTGAATGCTCATAACTCGGGTATTTGATGTCGGATCATGGTCATTTTTGGCAAAAAATGAAATTTGCTGGCATGGCCATTTTTAAATGGCAATCTATAATTCTGATCTTAACGAGTCTAAAAAGGTATACCACTCAAAGATCGGACTTATTTTGGCCGAGATATGCAAGTTATGAAGCTCCAAAAATCTTATTTTTTTGTTAATGCTGAAAATATTACATGGTCATCTTTGAATGCTCATAACTCGGGTATTTGATGTCGGATCATGGTCATTTTTGGCAAAAAATGAAATTTGCTGGCATGGCCATTTTTAAATGGCAATCTATAATTCTGATCTTAACGAGTCTAAAAAGGTATACCACTCAAAGATCGGACTTATTTTGGCCGAGATATGCAAGTTATGAAGCTCCAAAAATCTTATTTTTTTGTTAATGCTGAAAATATAACATGGTCATCTTTGAATGCTCATAACTCGGGTATTTGATGTCGGATCATGGTCATTTTTGGCAAAAAATGAAATTTTCTGGCATGGCCATTTTTAAATGGCAATCTATAATTCTGATCTTAACGAGTCTAAAAAGGTATACCACTCAAAGATCGGACTTATTTTGGCCGAGATATGCAAGTTATGAAGCTCCAAAAATCTTATTTTTTTGTTAATGCTGAAAATATTACATGGTCATCTTTGAATGCTCATAACTCGGGTATTTGATGTCGGATCATGGTCATTTTTGGCAAAAAATGAAATTTGCTGGCATGGCCATTTTTAAATGGCAATCTATAATTCTGATCTTAACGAGTCTAAAAAGGTATACCACTCAAAGATCGGACTTATTTTGGCCGAGATATGCAAGTTATGAAGCTCCAAAAATCTTATTTTTTTGTTAATGCTGAAAATATTACATGGTCATCTTTGAATGCTCATAACTCGGGTATTTGATGTCGGATCATGGTCATTTTTGGCAAAAAATTAAATTTTCTGGCATGGCCATTTTTAAATGGCAATCTATAATTCTGATCTTAACGAGTCTAAAAAGGTATACCACTCAAAGATCGGACTTATTTTGGCCGAGATATGCAAGTTATGAAGCTCCAAAAATCTTATTTTTTTGTTAATGCTGAAAATATTACATGGTCATCTTTGAATGCTCATAACTCGGGTATTTGATGTCGGATCATGGTCATTTTTGGCAAAAAATGAAATTTGCTGGCATGGCCATTTTTAAATGGCAATCTATAATTCTGATCTTAACGAGTCTAAAAAGGTATACCACTCAAAGATCGGACTTATTTTGGCCGAGATATGCAAGTTATGAAGCTCCAAAAATCTTATTTTTTTGTTAATGCTGAAAATATTACATGGTCATCTTTGAATGCTCATAACTCGGGTATTTGATGTCGGATCATGGTCATTTTTGGCAAAAAATGAAATTTTCTGGCATGGCCATTTTTAAATGGCAATCTATAATTCTGATCTTAACGAGTCTAAAAAGGTATACCACTCAAAGATCGGACTTATTTTGGCCGAGATATGCAAGTTATGAAGCTCCAAAAATCTTATTTTTTTGTTAATGCTGAAAATATTACATGGTCATCTTTGAATGCTCATAACTCGGGTATTTGATGTCGGATCATGGTCATTTTTGGCAAAAAATGAAATTTGCTGGCATGGCCATTTTTAAATGGCAATCTATAATTCTGATCTTAACGAGTCTAAAAAGGTATACCACTCAAAGATCGGACTTATTTTGGCCGAGATATGCAAGTTATGAAGCTCCAAAAATCTTATTTTTTTGTTAATGCTGAAAATATTACATGGTCATCTTTGAATGCTCATAACTCGGGTATTTGATGTCGGATCATGGTCATTTTTGGCAAAAAATGAAATTTGCTGGCATGGCCATTTTTAAATGGCAATCTATAATTCTGATCTTAACGAGTCTAAAAAGGTATACCACTCAAAGATCGGACTTATTTTGGCCGAGATATGCAAGTTATGAAGCTCCAAAAATCTTATTTTTTTGTTAATGCTGAAAATATTACATGGTCATCTTTGAATGCTCATAACTCGGGTATTTGATGTCGGATCATGGTCATTTTTGGCAAAAAATGAAATTTGCTGGCATGGCCATTTTTAAATGGCAATCTATAATTCTGATCTTAACGAGTCTAAAAAGGTATACCACTCAAAGATCGGACTTATTTTGGCCGAGATATGCAAGTTATGAAGCTCCAAAAATCTTATTTTTTTGTTAATGCTGAAAATATTACATGGTCATCTTTGAATGCTCATAACTCGGGTATTTGATGTCGGATCATGGTCATTTTTGGCAAAAAATGAAATTTGCTGGCATGGCCATTTTTAAATGGCAATCTATAATTCTGATCTTAACGAGTCTAAAAAGGTATACCACTCAAAGATCGGACTTATTTTGGCCGAGATATGCAAGTTATGAAGCTCCAAAAATCTTATTTTTTTGTTAATGCTGAAAATATTACATGGTCATCTTTGAATGCTCATAACTCGGGTATTTGATGTCGGATCATGGTCATTTTTGGCAAAAAATGAAATTTGCTGGCATGGCCATTTTTAAATGGCAATCTATAATTCTGATCTTAACGAGTCTAAAAAGGTATACCACTCAAAGATCGGACTTATTTTGGCCGAGATATGCAAGTTATGAAGCTCCAAAAATCTTATTTTTTTGTTAATGCTGAAAATATTACATGGTCATCTTTGAATGCTCATAACTCGGGTATTTGATGTCGGATCATGGTCATTTTTGGCAAAAAATGAAATTTGCTGGCATGGCCATTTTTAAATGGCAATCTATAATTCTGATCTTAACGAGTCTAAAAAGGTATACCACTCAAAGATCGGACTTATTTTGGCCGAGATATGCAAGTTATGAAGCTCCAAAAATCTTATTTTTTTGTTAATGCTGAAAATATTACATGGTCATCTTTGAATGCTCATAACTCGGGTATTTGATGTCGGATCATGGTCATTTTTGGCAAAAAATGAAATTTGCTGGCATGGCCATTTTTAAATGGCAATCTATAATTCTGATCTTAACGAGTCTAAAAAGGTATACCACTCAAAGATCGGACTTATTTTGGCCGAGATATGCAAGTTATGAAGCTCCAAAAATCTTATTTTTTTGTTAATGCTGAAAATATTACATGGTCATCTTTGAATGCTCATAACTCGGGTATTTGATGTCGGATCATGGTCATTTTTGGCAAAAAATTAAATTTGCTGGCATGGCCATTTTTAAATGGCAATCTATAATTCTGATCTTAACGAGTCTAAAAAGGTATACCACTCAAAGATCGGACTTATTTTGGCCGAGATATGCAAGTTATGAAGCTCCAAAAATCTTATTTTTTTGTTAATGCTGAAAATATTACATGGTCATCTTTGAATGCTCATAACTCGGGTATTTGATGTCGGATCATGGTCATTTTTGGCAAAAAATGAAATTTGCTGGCATGGCCATTTTTAAATGGCAATCTATAATTCTGATCTTAACGAGTCTAAAAAGGTATACCACTCAAAGATCGGACTTATTTTGGCCGAGATATGCAAGTTATGAAGCTCCAAAAATCTTATTTTTTTGTTAATGCTGAAAATATTACATGGTCATCTTTGAATGCTCATAACTCGGGTATTTGATGTCGGATCATGGTCATTTTTGGCAAAAAATTAAATTTGCTGGCATGGCCATTTTTAAATGGCAATCTATAATTCTGATCTTAACGAGTCTAAAAAGGTATACCACTCAAAGATCGGACTTATTTTGGCCGAGATATGCAAGTTATGAAGCTCCAAAAATCTTATTTTTTTGTTAATGCTGAAAATATTACATGGTCATCTTTGAATGCTCATAACTCGGGTATTTGATGTCGGATCATGGTCATTTTTGGCAAAAAATTAAATTTGCTGGCATGGCCATTTTTAAATGGCAATCTATAATTCTGATCTTAACGAGTCTAAAAAGGTATACCACTCAAAGATCGGACTTATTTTGGCCGAGATATGCAAGTTATGAAGCTCCAAAAATCTTATTTTTTTGTTAATGCTGAAAATATTACATGGTCATCTTTGAATGCTCATAACTCGGGTATTTGATGTCGGATCATGGTCATTTTTGGCAAAAAATGAAATTTGCTGGCATGGCCATTTTTAAATGGCAATCTATAATTCTGATCTTAACGAGTCTAAAAAGGTATACCACTCAAAGATCGGACTTATTTTGGCCGAGATATGCAAGTTATGAAGCTCCAAAAATCTTATTTTTTTGTTAATGCTGAAAATATTACATGGTCATCTTTGAATGCTCATAACTCGGGTATTTGATGTCGGATCATGGTCATTTTTGGCAAAAAATGAAATTTGCTGGCATGGCCATTTTTAAATGGCAATCTATAATTCTGATCTTAACGAGTCTAAAAAGGTATACCACTCAAAGATCGGACTTATTTTGGCCGAGATATGCAAGTTATGAAGCTCCAAAAATCTTATTTTTTTGTTAATGCTGAAAATATTACATGGTCATCTTTGAATGCTCATAACTCGGGTATTTGATGTCGGATCATGGTCATTTTTGGCAAAAAATGAAATTTGCTGGCATGGCCATTTTTAAATGGCAATCTATAATTCTGATCTTAACGAGTCTAAAAAGGTATACCACTCAAAGATCGGACTTATTTTGGCCGAGATATGCAAGTTATGAAGCTCCAAAAATCTTATTTTTTTGTTAATGCTGAAAATATTACATGGTCATCTTTGAATGCTCATAACTCGGGTATTTGATGTCGGATCATGGTCATTTTTGGCAAAAAATGAAATTTGCTGGCATGGCCATTTTTAAATGGCAATCTATAATTCTGATCTTAACGAGTCTAAAAAGGTATACCACTCAAAGATCGGACTTATTTTGGCCGAGATATGCAAGTTATGAAGCTCCAAAAATCTTATTTTTTTGTTAATGCTGAAAATATTACATGGTCATCTTTGAATGCTCATAACTCGGGTATTTGATGTCGGATCATGGTCATTTTTGGCAAAAAATGAAATTTGCTGGCATGGCCATTTTTAAATGGCAATCTATAATTCTGATCTTAACGAGTCTAAAAAGGTATACCACTCAAAGATCGGACTTATTTTGGCCGAGATATGCAAGTTATGAAGCTCCAAAAATCTTATTTTTTTGTTAATGCTGAAAATATTACATGGTCATCTTTGAATGCTCATAACTCGGGTATTTGATGTCGGATCATGGTCATTTTTGGCAAAAAATTAAATTTGCTGGCATGGCCATTTTTAAATGGCAATCTATAATTCTGATCTTAACGAGTCTAAAAAGGTATACCACTCAAAGATCGGACTTATTTTGGCCGAGATATGCAAGTTATGAAGCTCCAAAAATCTTATTTTTTTGTTAATGCTGAAAATATTACATGGTCATCTTTGAATGCTCATAACTCGGGTATTTGATGTCGGATCATGGTCATTTTTGGCAAAAAATGAAATTTGCTGGCATGGCCATTTTTAAATGGCAATCTATAATTCTGATCTTAACGAGTCTAAAAAGGTATACCACTCAAAGATCGGACTTATTTTGGCCGAGATATGCAAGTTATGAAGCTCCAAAAATCTTATTTTTTTGTTAATGCTGAAAATATTACATGGTCATCTTTGAATGCTCATAACTCGGGTATTTGATGTCGGATCATGGTCATTTTTGGCAAAAAATGAAATTTGCTGGCATGGCCATTTTTAAATGGCAATCTATAATTCTGATCTTAACGAGTCTAAAAAGGTATACCACTCAAAGATCGGACTTATTTTGGCCGAGATATGCAAGTTATGAAGCTCCAAAAATCTTATTTTTTTGTTAATGCTGAAAATATTACATGGTCATCTTTGAATGCTCATAACTCGGGTATTTGATGTCGGATCATGGTCATTTTTGGCAAAAAATGAAATTTGCTGGCATGGCCATTTTTAAATGGCAATCTATAATTCTGATCTTAACGAGTCTAAAAAGGTATACCACTCAAAGATCGGACTTATTTTGGCCGAGATATGCAAGTTATGAAGCTCCAAAAATCTTATTTTTTTGTTAATGCTGAAAATATTACATGGTCATCTTTGAATGCTCATAACTCGGGTATTTGATGTCGGATCATGGTCATTTTTGGCAAAAAATGAAATTTGCTGGCATGGCCATTTTTAAATGGCAATCTATAATTCTGATCTTAACGAGTCTAAAAAGGTATACCACTCAAAGATCGGACTTATTTTGGCCGAGATATGCAAGTTATGAAGCTCCAAAAATCTTATTTTTTTGTTAATGCTGAAAATATTACATGGTCATCTTTGAATGCTCATAACTCGGGTATTTGATGTCGGATCATGGTCATTTTTGGCAAAAAATGAAATTTGCTGGCATGGCCATTTTTAAATGGCAATCTATAATTCTGATCTTAACGAGTCTAAAAAGGTATACCACTCAAAGATCGGACTTATTTTGGCCGAGATATGCAAGTTATGAAGCTCCAAAAATCTTATTTTTTTGTTAATGCTGAAAATATTACATGGTCATCTTTGAATGCTCATAACTCGGGTATTTGATGTCGGATCATGGTCATTTTTGGCAAAAAATGAAATTTGCTGGCATGGCCATTTTTAAATGGCAATCTATAATTCTGATCTTAACGAGTCTAAAAAGGTATACCACTCAAAGATCGGACTTATTTTGGCCGAGATATGCAAGTTATGAAGCTCCAAAAATCTTATTTTTTTGTTAATGCTGAAAATATTACATGGTCATCTTTGAATGCTCATAACTCGGGTATTTGATGTCGGATCATGGTCATTTTTGGCAAAAAATGAAATTTGCTGGCATGGCCATTTTTAAATGGCAATCTATAATTCTGATCTTAACGAGTCTAAAAAGGTATACCACTCAAAGATCGGACTTATTTTGGCCGAGATATGCAAGTTATGAAGCTCCAAAAATCTTATTTTTTTGTTAATGCTGAAAATATTACATGGTCATCTTTGAATGCTCATAACTCGGGTATTTGATGTCGGATCATGGTCATTTTTGGCAAAAAATGAAATTTGCTGGCATGGCCATTTTTAAATGGCAATCTATAATTCTGATCTTAACGAGTCTAAAAAGGTATACCACTCAAAGATCGGACTTATTTTGGCCGAGATATGCAAGTTATGAAGCTCCAAAAATCTTATTTTTTTGTTAATGCTGAAAATATTACATGGTCATCTTTGAATGCTCATAACTCGGGTATTTGATGTCGGATCATGGTCATTTTTGGCAAAAAATTAAATTTGCTGGCATGGCCATTTTTAAATGGCAATCTATAATTCTGATCTTAACGAGTCTAAAAAGGTATACCACTCAAAGATCGGACTTATTTTGGCCGAGATATGCAAGTTATGAAGCTCCAAAAATCTTATTTTTTTGTTAATGCTGAAAATATTACATGGTCATCTTTGAATGCTCATAACTCGGGTATTTGATGTCGGATCATGGTCATTTTTGGCAAAAAATGAAATTTGCTGGCATGGCCATTTTTAAATGGCAATCTATAATTCTGATCTTAACGAGTCTAAAAAGGTATACCACTCAAAGATCGGACTTATTTTGGCCGAGATATGCAAGTTATGAAGCTCCAAAAATCTTATTTTTTTGTTAATGCTGAAAATATTACATGGTCATCTTTGAATGCTCATAACTCGGGTATTTGATGTCGGATCATGGTCATTTTTGGCAAAAAATTAAATTTGCTGGCATGGCCATTTTTAAATGGCAATCTATAATTCTGATCTTAACGAGTCTAAAAAGGTATACCACTCAAAGATCGGACTTATTTTGGCCGAGATATGCAAGTTATGAAGCTCCAAAAATCTTATTTTTTTGTTAATGCTGAAAATATTACATGGTCATCTTTGAATGCTCATAACTCGGGTATTTGATGTCGGATCATGGTCATTTTTGGCAAAAAATGAAATTTGCTGGCATGGCCATTTTTAAATGGCAATCTATAATTCTGATCTTAACGAGTCTAAAAAGGTATACCACTCAAAGATCGGACTTATTTTGGCCGAGATATGCAAGTTATGAAGCTCCAAAAATCTTATTTTTTTGTTAATGCTGAAAATATTACATGGTCATCTTTGAATGCTCATAACTCGGGTATTTGATGTCGGATCATGGTCATTTTTGGCAAAAAATGAAATTTGCTGGCATGGCCATTTTTAAATGGCAATCTATAATTCTGATCTTAACGAGTCTAAAAAGGTATACCACTCAAAGATCGGACTTATTTTGGCCGAGATATGCAAGTTATGAAGCTCCAAAAATCTTATTTTTTTGTTAATGCTGAAAATATTACATGGTCATCTTTGAATGCTCATAACTCGGGTATTTGATGTCGGATCATGGTCATTTTTGGCAAAAAATGAAATTTGCTGGCATGGCCATTTTTAAATGGCAATCTATAATTCTGATCTTAACGAGTCTAAAAAGGTATACCACTCAAAGATCGGACTTATTTTGGCCGAGATATGCAAGTTATGAAGCTCCAAAAATCTTATTTTTTTGTTAATGCTGAAAATATTACATGGTCATCTTTGAATGCTCATAACTCGGGTATTTGATGTCGGATCATGGTCATTTTTGCAAAAAATGAAATTTGCTGGCATGGCCATTTTTAAATGGCAATCTATAATTCTGATCTTAACGAGTCTAAAAAGGTATACCACTCAAAGATCGGACTTATTTTGGACGAGATATGCAAGTTATGAAGCTCCAAAAATCTTATTTTTTTGTTAATGCTGAAAATATTACATGGTCATCTTTGAATGCTCATAACTCGGGTATTTGATGTCGGATCATGGTCATTTTTGGCAAAAAATTAAATTTGCTGGCATGGCCATTTTTAAATGGCAATCTATAATTCTGATCTTAACGAGTCTAAAAAGGTATACCACTCAAAGATCGGACTTATTTTGGCCGAGATATGCAAGTTATGAAGCTCCAAAAATCTTATTTTTTTGTTAATGCTGAAAATATTACATGGTCATCTTTGAATGCTCATAACTCGGGTATTTGATGTCGGATCATGGTCATTTTTGGCAAAAAATGAAATTTGCTGGCATGGCCATTTTTAAATGGCAATCTATAATTCTGATCTTAACGAGTCTAAAAAGGTATACCACTCAAAGATCGGACTTATTTTGGCCGAGATATGCAAGTTATGAAGCTCCAAAAATCTTATTTTTTTGTTAATGCTGAAAATATTACATGGTCATCTTTGAATGCTCATAACTCGGGTATTTGATGTCGGATCATGGTCATTTTTGGCAAAAAATGAAATTTGCTGGCATGGCCATTTTTAAATGGCAATCTATAATTCTGATCTTAACGAGTCTAAAAAGGTATACCACTCAAAGATCGGACTTATTTTGGCCGAGATATGCAAGTTATGAAGCTCCAAAAATCTTATTTTTTTGTTAATGCTGAAAATATTACATGGTCATCTTTGAATGCTCATAACTCGGGTATTTGATGTCGGATCATGGTCATTTTTGGCAAAAAATTAAATTTGCTGGCATGGCCATTTTTAAATGGCAATCTATAATTCTGATCTTAACGAGTCTAAAAAGGTATACCACTCAAAGATCGGACTTATTTTGGCCGAGATATGCAAGTTATGAAGCTCCAAAAATCTTATTTTTTTGTTAATGCTGAAAATATTACATGGTCATCTTTGAATGCTCATAACTCGGGTATTTGATGTCGGATCATGGTCATTTTTGGCAAAAAATGAAATTTGCTGGCATGGCCATTTTTAAATGGCAATCTATAATTCTGATCTTAACGAGTCTAAAAAGGTATACCACTCAAAGATCGGACTTATTTTGGCCGAGATATGCAAGTTATGAAGCTCCAAAAATCTTATTTTTTTGTTAATGCTGAAAATATTACATGGTCATCTTTGAATGCTCATAACTCGGGTATTTGATGTCGGATCATGGTCATTTTTGGCAAAAAATTAAATTTGTTGGCATGGCCATTTTTAAATGGCAATCTATAATTCTGATCTTAACGAGTCTAAAAAGGTATACCACTCAAAGATCGGACTTATTTTGGCCGAGATATGCAAGTTATGAAGCTCCAAAAATCTTATTTTTTTGTTAATGCTGAAAATATTACATGGTCATCTTTGAATGCTCATAACTCGGGTATTTGATGTCGGATCATGGTCATTTTTGGCAAAAAATGAAATTTGCTGGCATGGCCATTTTTAAATGGCAATCTATAATTCTGATCTTAACGAGTCTAAAAAGGTATACCACTCAAAGATCGGACTTATTTTGGCCGAGATATGCAAGTTATGAAGCTCCAAAAATCTTATTTTTTTGTTAATGCTGAAAATATTACATGGTCATCTTTGAATGCTCATAACTCGGGTATTTGATGTCGGATCATGGTCATTTTTGGCAAAAAATGAAATTTGCTGGCATGGCCATTTTTAAATGGCAATCTATAATTCTGATCTTAACGAGTCTAAAAAGGTATACCACTCAAAGATCGGACTTATTTTGGCCGAGATATGCAAGTTATGAAGCTCCAAAAATCTTATTTTTTTGTTAATGCTGAAAATATTACATGGTCATCTTTGAATGCTCATAACTCGGGTATTTGATGTCGGATCATGGTCATTTTTGGCAAAAAATGAAATTTGCTGGCATGGCCATTTTTAAATGGCAATCTATAATTCTGATCTTAACGAGTCTAAAAAGGTATACCACTCAAAGATCGGACTTATTTTGGCCGAGATATGCAAGTTATGAAGCTCCAAAAATCTTATTTTTTTGTTAATGCTGAAAATATTACATGGTCATCTTTGAATGCTCATAACTCGGGTATTTGATGTCGGATCATGGTCATTTTTGGCAAAAAATGAAATTTGCTGGCATGGCCATTTTTAAATGGCAATCTATAATTCTGATCTTAACGAGTCTAAAAAGGTATACCACTCAAAGATCGGACTTATTTTGGCCGAGATATGCAAGTTATGAAGCTCCAAAAATCTTATTTTTTTGTTAATGCTGAAAATATTACATGGTCATCTTTGAATGCTCATAACTCGGGTATTTGATGTCGGATCATGGTCATTTTTGGCAAAAAATTAAATTTGCTGGCATGGCCATTTTTAAATGGCAATCTATAATTCTGATCTTAACGAGTCTAAAAAGGTATACCACTCAAAGATCGGACTTATTTTGGCCGAGATATGCAAGTTATGAAGCTCCAAAAATCTTATTTTTTTGTTAATGCTGAAAATATTACATGGTCATCTTTGAATGCTCATAACTCGGGTATTTGATGTCGGATCATGGTCATTTTTGGCAAAAAATGAAATTTGCTGGCATGGCCATTTTTAAATGGCAATCTATAATTCTGATCTTAACGAGTCTAAAAAGGTATACCACTCAAAGATCGGACTTATTTTGTGCCGAGATATGCAAGTTATGAAGCTCCAAAAATCTTATTTTTTTGTTAATGCTGAAAATATTACATGGTCATCTTTGAATGCTCATAACTCGGGTATTTGATGTCGGATCATGGTCATTTTTGGCAAAAAATTAAATTTGCTGGCATGGCCATTTTTAAATGGCAATCTATAATTCTGATCTTAACGAGTCTAAAAAGGTATACCACTCAAAGATCGGACTTATTTTGGCCGAGATATGCAAGTTATGAAGCTCCAAAAATCTTATTTTTTTGTTAATGCTGAAAATATTACATGGTCATCTTTGAATGCTCATAACTCGGGTATTTGATGTCGGATCATGGTCATTTTTGGCAAAAAATTAAATTTGCTGGCATGGCCATTTTTAAATGGCAATCTATAATTCTGATCTTAACGAGTCTAAAAAGGTATACCACTCAAAGATCGGACTTATTTTGGCCGAGATATGCAAGTTATGAAGCTCCAAAAATCTTATTTTTTTGTTAATGCTGAAAATATTACATGGTCATCTTTGAATGCTCATAACTCGGGTATTTGATGTCGGATCATGGTCATTTTTGGCAAAAAATGAAATTTGCTGGCATGGCCATTTTTAAATGGCAATCTATAATTCTGATCTTAACGAGTCTAAAAAGGTATACCACTCAAAGATCGGACTTATTTTGGCCGAGATATGCAAGTTATGAAGCTCCAAAAATCTTATTTTTTTGTTAATGCTGAAAATATTACATGGTCATCTTTGAATGCTCATAACTCGGGTATTTGATGTCGGATCATGGTCATTTTTGGCAAAAAATGAAATTTGCTGGCATGGCCATTTTTAAATGGCAATCTATAATTCTGATCTTAACGAGTCTAAAAAGGTATACCACTCAAAGATCGGACTTATTTTGGCCGAGATATGCAAGTTATGAAGCTCCAAAAATCTTATTTTTTTGTTAATGCTGAAAATATTACATGGTCATCTTTGAATGCTCATAACTCGGGTATTTGATGTCGGATCATGGTCATTTTTGGCAAAAAATTAAATTTGCTGGCATGGCCATTTTTAAATGGCAATCTATAATTCTGATCTTAACGAGTCTAAAAAGGTATACCACTCAAAGATCGGACTTATTTTGGCCGAGATATGCAAGTTATGAAGCTCCAAAAATCTTATTTTTTTGTTAATGCTGAAAATATTACATGGTCATCTTTGAATGCTCATAACTCGGGTATTTGATGTCGGATCATGGTCATTTTTGGCAAAAAATGAAATTTGCTGGCATGGCCATTTTTAAATGGCAATCTATAATTCTGATCTTAACGAGTCTAAAAAGGTATACCACTCAAAGATCGGACTTATTTTGGCCGAGATATGCAAGTTATGAAGCTCCAAAAATCTTATTTTTTTGTTAATGCTGAAAATATTACATGGTCATCTTTGAATGCTCATAACTCGGGTATTTGATGTCGGATCATGGTCATTTTTGGCAAAAAATGAAATTTGCTGGCATGGCCATTTTTAAATGGCAATCTATAATTCTGATCTTAACGAGTCTAAAAAGGTATACCACTCAAAGATCGGACTTATTTTGGCCGAGATATGCAAGTTATGAAGCTCCAAAAATCTTATTTTTTTGTTAATGCTGAAAATATTACATGGTCATCTTTGAATGCTCATAACTCGGGTATTTGATGTCGGATCATGGTCATTTTTGGCAAAAAATGAAATTTGCTGGCATGGCCATTTTTAAATGGCAATCTATAATTCTGATCTTAACGAGTCTAAAAAGGTATACCACTCAAAGATCGGACTTATTTTGGCCGAGATATGCAAGTTATGAAGCTCCAAAAATCTTATTTTTTTGTTAATGCTGAAAATATTACATGGTCATCTTTGAATGCTCATAACTCGGGTATTTGATGTCGGATCATGGTCATTTTTGGCAAAAAATGAAATTTGCTGGCATGGCCATTTTTAAATGGCAATCTATAATTCTGATCTTAACGAGTCTAAAAAGGTATACCACTCAAAGATCGGACTTATTTTGGCCGAGATATGCAAGTTATGAAGCTCCAAAAATCTTATTTTTTTGTTAATGCTGAAAATATTACATGGTCATCTTTGAATGCTCATAACTCGGGTATTTGATGTCGGATCATGGTCATTTTTGGCAAAAAATTAAATTTGCTGGCATGGCCATTTTTAAATGGCAATCTATAATTCTGATCTTAACGAGTCTAAAAAGGTATACCACTCAAAGATCGGACTTATTTTGGCCGAGATATGCAAGTTATGAAGCTCCAAAAATCTTATTTTTTTGTTAATGCTGAAAATATTACATGGTCATCTTTGAATGCTCATAACTCGGGTATTTGATGTCGGATCATGGTCATTTTTGGCAAAAAATGAAATTTGCTGGCATGGCCATTTTTAAATGGCAATCTATAATTCTGATCTTAACGAGTCTAAAAAGGTATACCACTCAAAGATCGGACTTATTTTGGCCGAGATATGCAAGTTATGAAGCTCCAAAAATCTTATTTTTTTGTTAATGCTGAAAATATTACATGGTCATCTTTGAATGCTCATAACTCGGGTATTTGATGTCGGATCATGGTCATTTTTGGCAAAAAATGAAATTTGCTGGCATGGCCATTTTTAAATGGCAATCTATAATTCTGATCTTAACGAGTCTAAAAAGGTATACCACTCAAAGATCGGACTTATTTTGGCCGAGATATGCAAGTTATGAAGCTCCAAAAATCTTATTTTTTTGTTAATGCTGAAAATATTACATGGTCATCTTTGAATGCTCATAACTCGGGTATTTGATGTCGGATCATGGTCATTTTTGGCAAAAAATGAAATTTGCTGGCATGGCCATTTTTAAATGGCAATCTATAATTCTGATCTTAACGAGTCTAAAAAGGTATACCACTCAAAGATCGGACTTATTTTGGCCGAGATATGCAAGTTATGAAGCTCCAAAAATCTTATTTTTTTGTTAATGCTGAAAATATTACATGGTCATCTTTGAATGCTCATAACTCGGGTATTTGATGTCGGATCATGGTCATTTTTGGCAAAAAATGAAATTTGCTGGCATGGCCATTTTTAAATGGCAATCTATAATTCTGATCTTAACGAGTCTAAAAAGGTATACCACTCAAAGATCGGACTTATTTTGGCCGAGATATGCAAGTTATGAAGCTCCAAAAATCTTATTTTTTTGTTAATGCTGAAAATATTACATGGTCATCTTTGAATGCTCATAACTCGGGTATTTGATGTCGGATCATGGTCATTTTTGGCAAAAAATGAAATTTGCTGGCATGGCCATTTTTAAATGGCAATCTATAATTCTGATCTTAACGAGTCTAAAAAGGTATACCACTCAAAGATCGGACTTATTTTGGCCGAGATATGCAAGTTATGAAGCTCCAAAAATCTTATTTTTTTGTTAATGCTGAAAATATTACATGGTCATCTTTGAATGCTCATAACTCGGGTATTTGATGTCGGATCATGGTCATTTTTGGCAAAAAATGAAATTTGCTGGCATGGCCATTTTTAAATGGCAATCTATAATTCTGATCTTAACGAGTCTAAAAAGGTATACCACTCAAAGATCGGACTTATTTTGGCCGAGATATGCAAGTTATGAAGCTCCAAAAATCTTATTTTTTTGTTAATGCTGAAAATATTACATGGTCATCTTTGAATGCTCATAACTCGGGTATTTGATGTCGGATCATGGTCATTTTTGGCAAAAAATTAAATTTGCTGGCATGGCCATTTTTAAATGGCAATCTATAATTCTGATCTTAACGAGTCTAAAAAGGTATACCACTCAAAGATCGGACTTATTTTGGCCGAGATATGCAAGTTATGAAGCTCCAAAAATCTTATTTTTTTGTTAATGCTGAAAATATTACATGGTCATCTTTGAATGCTCATAACTCGGGTATTTGATGTCGGATCATGGTCATTTTTGGCAAAAAATGAAATTTGCTGGCATGGCCATTTTTAAATGGCAATCTATAATTCTGATCTTAACGAGTCTAAAAAGGTATACCACTCAAAGATCGGACTTATTTTGGCCGAGATATGCAAGTTATGAAGCTCCAAAAATCTTATTTTTTTGTTAATGCTGAAAATATTACATGGTCATCTTTGAATGCTCATAACTCGGGTATTTGATGTCGGATCATGGTCATTTTTGGCAAAAAATTAAATTTGCTGGCATGGCCATTTTTAAATGGCAATCTATAATTCTGATCTTAACGAGTCTAAAAAGGTATACCACTCAAAGATCGGACTTATTTTGGCCGAGATATGCAAGTTATGAAGCTCCAAAAATCTTATTTTTTTGTTAATGCTGAAAATATTACATGGTCATCTTTGAATGCTCATAACTCGGGTATTTGATGTCGGATCATGGTCATTTTTGGCAAAAAATGAAATTTGCTGGCATGGCCATTTTTAAATGGCAATCTATAATTCTGATCTTAACGAGTCTAAAAAGGTATACCACTCAAAGATCGGACTTATTTTGGCCGAGATATGCAAGTTATGAAGCTCCAAAAATCTTATTTTTTTGTTAATGCTGAAAATATTACATGGTCATCTTTGAATGCTCATAACTCGGGTATTTGATGTCGGATCATGGTCATTTTTGGCAAAAAATGAAATTTGCTGGCATGGCCATTTTTAAATGGCAATCTATAATTCTGATCTTAACGAGTCTAAAAAGGTATACCACTCAAAGATCGGACTTATTTTGGCCGAGATATGCAAGTTATGAAGCTCCAAAAATCTTATTTTTTTGTTAATGCTGAAAATATTACATGGTCATCTTTGAATGCTCATAACTCGGGTATTTGATGTCGGATCATGGTCATTTTTGGCAAAAAATTAAATTTGCTGGCATGGCCATTTTTAAATGGCAATCTATAATTCTGATCTTAACGAGTCTAAAAAGGTATACCACTCAAAGATCGGACTTATTTTGGCCGAGATATGCAAGTTATGAAGCTCCAAAAATCTTATTTTTTTGTTAATGCTGAAAATATTACATGGTCATCTTTGAATGCTCATAACTCGGGTATTTGATGTCGGATCATGGTCATTTTTGGCAAAAAATGAAATTTGCTGGCATGGCCATTTTTAAATGGCAATCTATAATTCTGATCTTAACGAGTCTAAAAAGGTATACCACTCAAAGATCGGACTTATTTTGGCCGAGATATGCAAGTTATGAAGCTCCAAAAATCTTATTTTTTTGTTAATGCTGAAAATATTACATGGTCATCTTTGAATGCTCATAACTCGGGTATTTGATGTCGGATCATGGTCATTTTTGGCAAAAAATGAAATTTGCTGGCATGGCCATTTTTAAATGGCAATCTATAATTCTGATCTTAACGAGTCTAAAAAGGTATACCACTCAAAGATCGGACTTATTTTGGCCGAGATATGCAAGTTATGAAGCTCCAAAAATCTTATTTTTTTGTTAATGCTGAAAATATTACATGGTCATCTTTGAATGCTCATAACTCGGGTATTTGATGTCGGATCATGGTCATTTTTGGCAAAAAATGAAATTTGCTGGCATGGCCATTTTTAAATGGCAATCTATAATTCTGATCTTAACGAGTCTAAAAAGGTATACCACTCAAAGATCGGACTTATTTTGGCCGAGATATGCAAGTTATGAAGCTCCAAAAATCTTATTTTTTTGTTAATGCTGAAAATATTACATGGTCATCTTTGAATGCTCATAACTCGGGTATTTGATGTCGGATCATGGTCATTTTTGGCAAAAAATGAAATTTGCTGGCATGGCCATTTTTAAATGGCAATCTATAATTCTGATCTTAACGAGTCTAAAAAGGTATACCACTCAAAGATCGGACTTATTTTGGCCGAGATATGCAAGTTATGAAGCTCCAAAAATCTTATTTTTTTGTTAATGCTGAAAATATTACATGGTCATCTTTGAATGCTCATAACTCGGGTATTTGATGTCGGATCATGGTCATTTTTGGCAAAAAATGAAATTTGCTGGCATGGCCATTTTTAAATGGCAATCTATAATTCTGATCTTAACGAGTCTAAAAAGGTATACCACTCAAAGATCGGACTTATTTTGGCCGAGATATGCAAGTTATGAAGCTCCAAAAATCTTATTTTTTTGTTAATGCTGAAAATATTACATGGTCATCTTTGAATGCTCATAACTCGGGTATTTGATGTCGGATCATGGTCATTTTTGGCAAAAAATGAAATTTGCTGGCATGGCCATTTTTAAATGGCAATCTATAATTCTGATCTTAACGAGTCTAAAAAGGTATACCACTCAAAGATCGGACTTATTTTGGCCGAGATATGCAAGTTATGAAGCTCCAAAAATCTTATTTTTTTGTTAATGCTGAAAATATTACATGGTCATCTTTGAATGCTCATAACTCGGGTATTTGATGTCGGATCATGGTCATTTTTGGCAAAAAATGAAATTTGCTGGCATGGCCATTTTTAAATGGCAATCTATAATTCTGATCTTAACGAGTCTAAAAAGGTATACCACTCAAAGATCGGACTTATTTTGGCCGAGATATGCAAGTTATGAAGCTCCAAAAATCTTATTTTTTTGTTAATGCTGAAAATATTACATGGTCATCTTTGAATGCTCATAACTCGGGTATTTGATGTCGGATCATGGTCATTTTTGGCAAAAAATGAAATTTGCTGGCATGGCCATTTTTAAATGGCAATCTATAATTCTGATCTTAACGAGTCTAAAAAGGTATACCACTCAAAGATCGGACTTATTTTGGCCGAGATATGCAAGTTATGAAGCTCCAAAAATCTTATTTTTTTGTTAATGCTGAAAATATTACATGGTCATCTTTGAATGCTCATAACTCGGGTATTTGATGTCGGATCATGGTCATTTTTGGCAAAAAATGAAATTTGCTGGCATGGCCATTTTTAAATGGCAATCTATAATTCTGATCTTAACGAGTCTAAAAAGGTATACCACTCAAAGATCGGACTTATTTTGGCCGAGATATGCAAGTTATGAAGCTCCAAAAATCTTATTTTTTTGTTAATGCTGAAAATATTACATGGTCATCTTTGAATGCTCATAACTCGGGTATTTGATGTCGGATCATGGTCATTTTTGGCAAAAAATGAAATTTGCTGGCATGGCCATTTTTAAATGGCAATCTATAATTCTGATCTTAACGAGTCTAAAAAGGTATACCACTCAAAGATCGGACTTATTTTGGCCGAGATATGCAAGTTATGAAGCTCCAAAAATCTTATTTTTTTGTTAATGCTGAAAATATTACATGGTCATCTTTGAATGCTCATAACTCGGGTATTTGATGTCGGATCATGGTCATTTTTGGCAAAAAATGAAATTTGCTGGCATGGCCATTTTTAAATGGCAATCTATAATTCTGATCTTAACGAGTCTAAAAAGGTATACCACTCAAAGATCGGACTTATTTTGGCCGAGATATGCAAGTTATGAAGCTCCAAAAATCTTATTTTTTTGTTAATGCTGAAAATATTACATGGTCATCTTTGAATGCTCATAACTCGGGTATTTGATGTCGGATCATGGTCATTTTTGGCAAAAAATTAAATTTGCTGGCATGGCCATTTTTAAATGGCAATCTATAATTCTGATCTTAACGAGTCTAAAAAGGTATACCACTCAAAGATCGGACTTATTTTGGCCGAGATATGCAAGTTATGAAGCTCCAAAAATCTTATTTTTTTGTTAATGCTGAAAATATTACATGGTCATCTTTGAATGCTCATAACTCGGGTATTTGATGTCGGATCATGGTCATTTTTGGCAAAAAATGAAATTTGCTGGCATGGCCATTTTTAAATGGCAATCTATAATTCTGATCTTAACGAGTCTAAAAAGGTATACCACTCAAAGATCGGACTTATTTTGGCCGAGATATGCAAGTTATGAAGCTCCAAAAATCTTATTTTTTTGTTAATGCTGAAAATATTACATGGTCATCTTTGAATGCTCATAACTCGGGTATTTGATGTCGGATCATGGTCATTTTTGGCAAAAAATGAAATTTGCTGGCATGGCCATTTTTAAATGGCAATCTATAATTCTGATCTTAACGAGTCTAAAAAGGTATACCACTCAAAGATCGGACTTATTTTGGCCGAGATATGCAAGTTATGAAGCTCCAAAAATCTTATTTTTTTGTTAATGCTGAAAATATTACATGGTCATCTTTGAATGCTCATAACTCGGGTATTTGATGTCGGATCATGGTCATTTTTGGCAAAAAATGAAATTTGCTGGCATGGCCATTTTTAAATGGCAATCTATAATTCTGATCTTAACGAGTCTAAAAAGGTATACCACTCAAAGATCGGACTTATTTTGGCCGAGATATGCAAGTTATGAAGCTCCAAAAATCTTATTTTTTTGTTAATGCTGAAAATATTACATGGTCATCTTTGAATGCTCATAACTCGGGTATTTGATGTCGGATCATGGTCATTTTTGGCAAAAAATGAAATTTGCTGGCATGGCCATTTTTAAATGGCAATCTATAATTCTGATCTTAACGAGTCTAAAAAGGTATACCACTCAAAGATCGGACTTATTTTGGCCGAGATATGCAAGTTATGAAGCTCCAAAAATCTTATTTTTTTGTTAATGCTGAAAATATTACATGGTCATCTTTGAATGCTCATAACTCGGGTATTTGATGTCGGATCATGGTCATTTTTGGCAAAAAATGAAATTTGCTGGCATGGCCATTTTTAAATGGCAATCTATAATTCTGATCTTAACGAGTCTAAAAAGGTATACCACTCAAAGATCGGACTTATTTTGGCCGAGATATGCAAGTTATGAAGCTCCAAAAATCTTATTTTTTTGTTAATGCTGAAAATATTACATGGTCATCTTTGAATGCTCATAACTCGGGTATTTGATGTCGGATCATGGTCATTTTTGGCAAAAAATGAAATTTGCTGGCATGGCCATTTTTAAATGGCAATCTATAATTCTGATCTTAACGAGTCTAAAAAGGTATACCACTCAAAGATCGGACTTATTTTGGCCGAGATATGCAAGTTATGAAGCTCCAAAAATCTTATTTTTTTGTTAATGCTGAAAATATTACATGGTCATCTTTGAATGCTCATAACTCGGGTATTTGATGTCGGATCATGGTCATTTTTGGCAAAAAATGAAATTTGCTGGCATGGCCATTTTTAAATGGCAATCTATAATTCTGATCTTAACGAGTCTAAAAAGGTATACCACTCAAAGATCGGACTTATTTTGGCCGAGATATGCAAGTTATGAAGCTCCAAAAATCTTATTTTTTTGTTAATGCTGAAAATATTACATGGTCATCTTTGAATGCTCATAACTCGGGTATTTGATGTCGGATCATGGTCATTTTTGGCAAAAAATGAAATTTGCTGGCATGGCCATTTTTAAATGGCAATCTATAATTCTGATCTTAACGAGTCTAAAAAGGTATACCACTCAAAGATCGGACTTATTTTGGCCGAGATATGCAAGTTATGAAGCTCCAAAAATCTTATTTTTTTGTTAATGCTGAAAATATTACATGGTCATCTTTGAATGCTCATAACTCGGGTATTTGATGTCGGATCATGGTCATTTTTGGCAAAAAATGAAATTTGCTGGCATGGCCATTTTTAAATGGCAATCTATAATTCTGATCTTAACGAGTCTAAAAAGGTATACCACTCAAAGATCGGACTTATTTTGGCCGAGATATGCAAGTTATGAAGCTCCAAAAATCTTATTTTTTTGTTAATGCTGAAAATATTACATGGTCATCTTTGAATGCTCATAACTCGGGTATTTGATGTCGGATCATGGTCATTTTTGGCAAAAAATGAAATTTGCTGGCATGGCCATTTTTAAATGGCAATCTATAATTCTGATCTTAACGAGTCTAAAAAGGTATACCACTCAAAGATCGGACTTATTTTGGCCGAGATATGCAAGTTATGAAGCTCCAAAAATCTTATTTTTTTGTTAATGCTGAAAATATTACATGGTCATCTTTGAATGCTCATAACTCGGGTATTTGATGTCGGATCATGGTCATTTTTGGCAAAAAATTAAATTTGCTGGCATGGCCATTTTTAAATGGCAATCTATAATTCTGATCTTAACGAGTCTAAAAAGGTATACCACTCAAAGATCGGACTTATTTTGGCCGAGATATGCAAGTTATGAAGCTCCAAAAATCTTATTTTTTTGTTAATGCTGAAAATATTACATGGTCATCTTTGAATGCTCATAACTCGGGTATTTGATGTCGGATCATGGTCATTTTTGGCAAAAAATGAAATTTGCTGGCATGGCCATTTTTAAATGGCAATCTATAATTCTGATCTTAACGAGTCTAAAAAGGTATACCACTCAAAGATCGGACTTATTTTGGCCGAGATATGCAAGTTATGAAGCTCCAAAAATCTTATTTTTTTGTTAATGCTGAAAATATTACATGGTCATCTTTGAATGCTCATAACTCGGGTATTTGATGTCGGATCATGGTCATTTTTGGCAAAAAATGAAATTTGCTGGCATGGCCATTTTTAAATGGCAATCTATAATTCTGATCTTAACGAGTCTAAAAAGGTATACCACTCAAAGATCGGACTTATTTTGGCCGAGATATGCAAGTTATGAAGCTCCAAAAATCTTATTTTTTTGTTAATGCTGAAAATATTACATGGTCATCTTTGAATGCTCATAACTCGGGTATTTGATGTCGGATCATGGTCATTTTTGGCAAAAAATGAAATTTGCTGGCATGGCCATTTTTAAATGGCAATCTATAATTCTGATCTTAACGAGTCTAAAAAGGTATACCACTCAAAGATCGGACTTATTTTGGCCGAGATATGCAAGTTATGAAGCTCCAAAAATCTTATTTTTTTGTTAATGCTGAAAATATTACATGGTCATCTTTGAATGCTCATAACTCGGGTATTTGATGTCGGATCATGGTCATTTTTGGCAAAAAATGAAATTTGCTGGCATGGCCATTTTTAAATGGCAATCTATAATTCTGATCTTAACGAGTCTAAAAAGGTATACCACTCAAAGATCGGACTTATTTTGGCCGAGATATGCAAGTTATGAAGCTCCAAAAATCTTATTTTTTTGTTAATGCTGAAAATATTACATGGTCATCTTTGAATGCTCATAACTCGGGTATTTGATGTCGGATCATGGTCATTTTTGGCAAAAAATGAAATTTGCTGGCATGGCCATTTTTAAATGGCAATCTATAATTCTGATCTTAACGAGTCTAAAAAGGTATACCACTCAAAGATCGGACTTATTTTGGCCGAGATATGCAAGTTATGAAGCTCCAAAAATCTTATTTTTTTGTTAATGCTGAAAATATTACATGGTCATCTTTGAATGCTCATAACTCGGGTATTTGATGTCGGATCATGGTCATTTTTGGCAAAAAATGAAATTTGCTGGCATGGCCATTTTTAAATGGCAATCTATAATTCTGATCTTAACGAGTCTAAAAAGGTATACCACTCAAAGATCGGACTTATTTTGGCCGAGATATGCAAGTTATGAAGCTCCAAAAATCTTATTTTTTTGTTAATGCTGAAAATATTACATGGTCATCTTTGAATGCTCATAACTCGGGTATTTGATGTCGGATCATGGTCATTTTTGGCAAAAAATGAAATTTGCTGGCATGGCCATTTTTAAATGGCAATCTATAATTCTGATCTTAACGAGTCTAAAAAGGTATACCACTCAAAGATCGGACTTATTTTGGCCGAGATATGCAAGTTATGAAGCTCCAAAAATCTTATTTTTTTGTTAATGCTGAAAATATTACATGGTCATCTTTGAATGCTCATAACTCGGGTATTTGATGTCGGATCATGGTCATTTTTGGCAAAAAATGAAATTTGCTGGCATGGCCATTTTTAAATGGCAATCTATAATTCTGATCTTAACGAGTCTAAAAAGGTATACCACTCAAAGATCGGACTTATTTTGGCCGAGATATGCAAGTTATGAAGCTCCAAAAATCTTATTTTTTTGTTAATGCTGAAAATATTACATGGTCATCTTTGAATGCTCATAACTCGGGTATTTGATGTCGGATCATGGTCATTTTTGGCAAAAAATGAAATTTGCTGGCATGGCCATTTTTAAATGGCAATCTATAATTCTGATCTTAACGAGTCTAAAAAGGTATACCACTCAAAGATCGGACTTATTTTGGCCGAGATATGCAAGTTATGAAGCTCCAAAAATCTTATTTTTTTGTTAATGCTGAAAATATTACATGGTCATCTTTGAATGCTCATAACTCGGGTATTTGATGTCGGATCATGGTCATTTTTGGCAAAAAATGAAATTTGCTGGCATGGCCATTTTTAAATGGCAATCTATAATTCTGATCTTAACGAGTCTAAAAAGGTATACCACTCAAAGATCGGACTTATTTTGGCCGAGATATGCAAGTTATGAAGCTCCAAAAATCTTATTTTTTTGTTAATGCTGAAAATATTACATGGTCATCTTTGAATGCTCATAACTCGGGTATTTGATGTCGGATCATGGTCATTTTTGGCAAAAAATTAAATTTGCTGGCATGGCCATTTTTAAATGGCAATCTATAATTCTGATCTTAACGAGTCTAAAAAGGTATACCACTCAAAGATCGGACTTATTTTGGCCGAGATATGCAAGTTATGAAGCTCCAAAAATCTTATTTTTTTGTTAATGCTGAAAATATTACATGGTCATCTTTGAATGCTCATAACTCGGGTATTTGATGTCGGATCATGGTCATTTTTGGCAAAAAATGAAATTTGCTGGCATGGCCATTTTTAAATGGCAATCTATAATTCTGATCTTAACGAGTCTAAAAAGGTATACCACTCAAAGATCGGACTTATTTTGGCCGAGATATGCAAGTTATGAAGCTCCAAAAATCTTATTTTTTTGTTAATGCTGAAAATATTACATGGTCATCTTTGAATGCTCATAACTCGGGTATTTGATGTCGGATCATGGTCATTTTTGGCAAAAAATTAAATTTGCTGGCATGGCCATTTTTAAATGGCAATCTATAATTCTGATCTTAACGAGTCTAAAAAGGTATACCACTCAAAGATCGGACTTATTTTGGCCGAGATATGCAAGTTATGAAGCTCCAAAAATCTTATTTTTTTGTTAATGCTGAAAATATTACATGGTCATCTTTGAATGCTCATAACTCGGGTATTTGATGTCGGATCATGGTCATTTTTGGCAAAAAATGAAATTTGCTGGCATGGCCATTTTTAAATGGCAATCTATAATTCTGATCTTAACGAGTCTAAAAAGGTATACCACTCAAAGATCGGACTTATTTTGGCCGAGATATGCAAGTTATGAAGCTCCAAAAATCTTATTTTTTTGTTAATGCTGAAAATATTACATGGTCATCTTTGAATGCTCATAACTCGGGTATTTGATGTCGGATCATGGTCATTTTTGGCAAAAAATGAAATTTGCTGGCATGGCCATTTTTAAATGGCAATCTATAATTCTGATCTTAACGAGTCTAAAAAGGTATACCACTCAAAGATCGGACTTATTTTGGCCGAGATATGCAAGTTATGAAGCTCCAAAAATCTTATTTTTTTGTTAATGCTGAAAATATTACATGGTCATCTTTGAATGCTCATAACTCGGGTATTTGATGTCGGATCATGGTCATTTTTGGCAAAAAATGAAATTTGCTGGCATGGCCATTTTTAAATGGCAATCTATAATTCTGATCTTAACGAGTCTAAAAAGGTATACCACTCAAAGATCGGACTTATTTTGGCCGAGATATGCAAGTTATGAAGCTCCAAAAATCTTATTTTTTTGTTAATGCTGAAAATATTACATGGTCATCTTTGAATGCTCATAACTCGGGTATTTGATGTCGGATCATGGTCATTTTTGGCAAAAAATGAAATTTGCTGGCATGGCCATTTTTAAATGGCAATCTATAATTCTGATCTTAACGAGTCTAAAAAGGTATACCACTCAAAGATCGGACTTATTTTGGCCGAGATATGCAAGTTATGAAGCTCCAAAAATCTTATTTTTTTGTTAATGCTGAAAATATTACATGGTCATCTTTGAATGCTCATAACTCGGGTATTTGATGTCGGATCATGGTCATTTTTGGCAAAAAATGAAATTTGCTGGCATGGCCATTTTTAAATGGCAATCTATAATTCTGATCTTAACGAGTCTAAAAAGGTATACCACTCAAAGATCGGACTTATTTTGGCCGAGATATGCAAGTTATGAAGCTCCAAAAATCTTATTTTTTTGTTAATGCTGAAAATATTACATGGTCATCTTTGAATGCTCATAACTCGGGTATTTGATGTCGGATCATGGTCATTTTTGGCAAAAAATGAAATTTGCTGGCATGGCCATTTTTAAATGGCAATCTATAATTCTGATCTTAACGAGTCTAAAAAGGTATACCACTCAAAGATCGGACTTATTTTGGCCGAGATATGCAAGTTATGAAGCTCCAAAAATCTTATTTTTTTGTTAATGCTGAAAATATTACATGGTCATCTTTGAATGCTCATAACTCGGGTATTTGATGTCGGATCATGGTCATTTTTGGCAAAAAATGAAATTTGCTGGCATGGCCATTTTTAAATGGCAATCTATAATTCTGATCTTAACGAGTCTAAAAAGGTATACCACTCAAAGATCGGACTTATTTTGGCCGAGATATGCAAGTTATGAAGCTCCAAAAATCTTATTTTTTTGTTAATGCTGAAAATATTACATGGTCATCTTTGAATGCTCATAACTCGGGTATTTGATGTCGGATCATGGTCATTTTTGGCAAAAAATGAAATTTGCTGGCATGGCCATTTTTAAATGGCAATCTATAATTCTGATCTTAACGAGTCTAAAAAGGTATACCACTCAAAGATCGGACTTATTTTGGCCGAGATATGCAAGTTATGAAGCTCCAAAAATCTTATTTTTTTGTTAATGCTGAAAATATTACATGGTCATCTTTGAATGCTCATAACTCGGGTATTTGATGTCGGATCATGGTCATTTTTGGCAAAAAATTAAATTTGCTGGCATGGCCATTTTTAAATGGCAATCTATAATTCTGATCTTAACGAGTCTAAAAAGGTATACCACTCAAAGATCGGACTTATTTTGGCCGAGATATGCAAGTTATGAAGCTCCAAAAATCTTATTTTTTTGTTAATGCTGAAAATATTACATGGTCATCTTTGAATGCTCATAACTCGGGTATTTGATGTCGGATCATGGTCATTTTTGGCAAAAAATGAAATTTGCTGGCATGGCCATTTTTAAATGGCAATCTATAATTCTGATCTTAACGAGTCTAAAAAGGTATACCACTCAAAGATCGGACTTATTTTGGCCGAGATATGCAAGTTATGAAGCTCCAAAAATCTTATTTTTTTGTTAATGCTGAAAATATTACATGGTCATCTTTGAATGCTCATAACTCGGGTATTTGATGTCGGATCATGGTCATTTTTGGCAAAAAATTAAATTTGCTGGCATGGCCATTTTTAAATGGCAATCTATAATTCTGATCTTAACGAGTCTAAAAAGGTATACCACTCAAAGATCGGACTTATTTTGGCCGAGATATGCAAGTTATGAAGCTCCAAAAATCTTATTTTTTTGTTAATGCTGAAAATATTACATGGTCATCTTTGAATGCTCATAACTCGGGTATTTGATGTCGGATCATGGTCATTTTTGGCAAAAAATTAAATTTGCTGGCATGGCCATTTTTAAATGGCAATCTATAATTCTGATCTTAACGAGTCTAAAAAGGTATACCACTCAAAGATCGGACTTATTTTGGCCGAGATATGCAAGTTATGAAGCTCCAAAAATCTTATTTTTTTGTTAATGCTGAAAATATTACATGGTCATCTTTGAATGCTCATAACTCGGGTATTTGATGTCGGATCATGGTCATTTTTGGCAAAAAATTAAATTTGCTGGCATGGCCATTTTTAAATGGCAATCTATAATTCTGATCTTAACGAGTCTAAAAAGGTATACCACTCAAAGATCGGACTTATTTTGGCCGAGATATGCAAGTTATGAAGCTCCAAAAATCTTATTTTTTTGTTAATGCTGAAAATATTACATGGTCATCTTTGAATGCTCATAACTCGGGTATTTGATGTCGGATCATGGTCATTTTTGGCAAAAAATGAAATTTGCTGGCATGGCCATTTTTAAATGGCAATCTATAATTCTGATCTTAACGAGTCTAAAAAGGTATACCACTCAAAGATCGGACTTATTTTGGCCGAGATATGCAAGTTATGAAGCTCCAAAAATCTTATTTTTTTGTTAATGCTGAAAATATTACATGGTCATCTTTGAATGCTCATAACTCGGGTATTTGATGTCGGATCATGGTCATTTTTGGCAAAAAATTAAATTTGCTGGCATGGCCATTTTTAAATGGCAATCTATAATTCTGATCTTAACGAGTCTAAAAAGGTATACCACTCAAAGATCGGACTTATTTTGGCCGAGATATGCAAGTTATGAAGCTCCAAAAATCTTATTTTTTTGTTAATGCTGAAAATATTACATGGTCATCTTTGAATGCTCATAACTCGGGTATTTGATGTCGGATCATGGTCATTTTTGGCAAAAAATTAAATTTGCTGGCATGGCCATTTTTAAATGGCAATCTATAATTCTGATCTTAACGAGTCTAAAAAGGTATACCACTCAAAGATCGGACTTATTTTGGCCGAGATATGCAAGTTATGAAGCTCCAAAAATCTTATTTTTTTGTTAATGCTGAAAATATTACATGGTCATCTTTGAATGCTCATAACTCGGGTATTTGATGTCGGATCATGGTCATTTTTGGCAAAAAATGAAATTTGCTGGCATGGCCATTTTTAAATGGCAATCTATAATTCTGATCTTAACGAGTCTAAAAAGGTATACCACTCAAAGATCGGACTTATTTTGGCCGAGATATGCAAGTTATGAAGCTCCAAAAATCTTATTTTTTTGTTAATGCTGAAAATATTACATGGTCATCTTTGAATGCTCATAACTCGGGTATTTGATGTCGGATCATGGTCATTTTTGGCAAAAAATGAAATTTGCTGGCATGGCCATTTTTAAATGGCAATCTATAATTCTGATCTTAACGAGTCTAAAAAGGTATACCACTCAAAGATCGGACTTATTTTGGCCGAGATATGCAAGTTATGAAGCTCCAAAAATCTTATTTTTTTGTTAATGCTGAAAATATTACATGGTCATCTTTGAATGCTCATAACTCGGGTATTTGATGTCGGATCATGGTCATTTTTGGCAAAAAATGAAATTTGCTGGCATGGCCATTTTTAAATGGCAATCTATAATTCTGATCTTAACGAGTCTAAAAAGGTATACCACTCAAAGATCGGACTTATTTTGGCCGAGATATGCAAGTTATGAAGCTCCAAAAATCTTATTTTTTTGTTAATGCTGAAAATATTACATGGTCATCTTTGAATGCTCATAACTCGGGTATTTGATGTCGGATCATGGTCATTTTTGGCAAAAAATGAAATTTGCTGGCATGGCCATTTTTAAATGGCAATCTATAATTCTGATCTTAACGAGTCTAAAAAGGTATACCACTCAAAGATCGGACTTATTTTGGCCGAGATATGCAAGTTATGAAGCTCCAAAAATCTTATTTTTTTGTTAATGCTGAAAATATTACATGGTCATCTTTGAATGCTCATAACTCGGGTATTTGATGTCGGATCATGGTCATTTTTGGCAAAAAATGAAATTTGCTGGCATGGCCATTTTTAAATGGCAATCTATAATTCTGATCTTAACGAGTCTAAAAAGGTATACCACTCAAAGATCGGACTTATTTTGGCCGAGATATGCAAGTTATGAAGCTCCAAAAATCTTATTTTTTTGTTAATGCTGAAAATATTACATGGTCATCTTTGAATGCTCATAACTCGGGTATTTGATGTCGGATCATGGTCATTTTTGGCAAAAAATGAAATTTGCTGGCATGGCCATTTTTAAATGGCAATCTATAATTCTGATCTTAACGAGTCTAAAAAGGTATACCACTCAAAGATCGGACTTATTTTGGCCGAGATATGCAAGTTATGAAGCTCCAAAAATCTTATTTTTTTGTTAATGCTGAAAATATTACATGGTCATCTTTGAATGCTCATAACTCGGGTATTTGATGTCGGATCATGGTCATTTTTGGCAAAAAATGAAATTTGCTGGCATGGCCATTTTTAAATGGCAATCTATAATTCTGATCTTAACGAGTCTAAAAAGGTATACCACTCAAAGATCGGACTTATTTTGGCCGAGATATGCAAGTTATGAAGCTCCAAAAATCTTATTTTTTTGTTAATGCTGAAAATATTACATGGTCATCTTTGAATGCTCATAACTCGGGTATTTGATGTCGGATCATGGTCATTTTTGGCAAAAAATGAAATTTGCTGGCATGGCCATTTTTAAATGGCAATCTATAATTCTGATCTTAACGAGTCTAAAAAGGTATACCACTCAAAGATCGGACTTATTTTGGCCGAGATATGCAAGTTATGAAGCTCCAAAAATCTTATTTTTTTGTTAATGCTGAAAATATTACATGGTCATCTTTGAATGCTCATAACTCGGGTATTTGATGTCGGATCATGGTCATTTTTGGCAAAAAATGAAATTTGCTGGCATGGCCATTTTTAAATGGCAATCTATAATTCTGATCTTAACGAGTCTAAAAAGGTATACCACTCAAAGATCGGACTTATTTTGGCCGAGATATGCAAGTTATGAAGCTCCAAAAATCTTATTTTTTTGTTAATGCTGAAAATATTACATGGTCATCTTTGAATGCTCATAACTCGGGTATTTGATGTCGGATCATGGTCATTTTTGGCAAAAAATGAAATTTGCTGGCATGGCCATTTTTAAATGGCAATCTATAATTCTGATCTTAACGAGTCTAAAAAGGTATACCACTCAAAGATCGGACTTATTTTGGCCGAGATATGCAAGTTATGAAGCTCCAAAAATCTTATTTTTTTGTTAATGCTGAAAATATTACATGGTCATCTTTGAATGCTCATAACTCGGGTATTTGATGTCGGATCATGGTCATTTTTGGCAAAAAATGAAATTTGCTGGCATGGCCATTTTTAAATGGCAATCTATAATTCTGATCTTAACGAGTCTAAAAAGGTATACCACTCAAAGATCGGACTTATTTTGGCCGAGATATGCAAGTTATGAAGCTCCAAAAATCTTATTTTTTTGTTAATGCTGAAAATATTACATGGTCATCTTTGAATGCTCATAACTCGGGTATTTGATGTCGGATCATGGTCATTTTTGGCAAAAAATGAAATTTGCTGGCATGGCCATTTTTAAATGGCAATCTATAATTCTGATCTTAACGAGTCTAAAAAGGTATACCACTCAAAGATCGGACTTATTTTGGCCGAGATATGCAAGTTATGAAGCTCCAAAAATCTTATTTTTTTGTTAATGCTGAAAATATTACATGGTCATCTTTGAATGCTCATAACTCGGGTATTTGATGTCGGATCATGGTCATTTTTGGCAAAAAATGAAATTTGCTGGCATGGCCATTTTTAAATGGCAATCTATAATTCTGATCTTAACGAGTCTAAAAAGGTATACCACTCAAAGATCGGACTTATTTTGGCCGAGATATGCAAGTTATGAAGCTCCAAAAATCTTATTTTTTTGTTAATGCTGAAAATATTACATGGTCATCTTTGAATGCTCATAACTCGGGTATTTGATGTCGGATCATGGTCATTTTTGGCAAAAAATTAAATTTGCTGGCATGGCCATTTTTAAATGGCAATCTATAATTCTGATCTTAACGAGTCTAAAAAGGTATACCACTCAAAGATCGGACTTATTTTGGCCGAGATATGCAAGTTATGAAGCTCCAAAAATCTTATTTTTTTGTTAATGCTGAAAATATTACATGGTCATCTTTGAATGCTCATAACTCGGGTATTTGATGTCGGATCATGGTCATTTTTGGCAAAAAATGAAATTTGCTGGCATGGCCATTTTTAAATGGCAATCTATAATTCTGATCTTAACGAGTCTAAAAAGGTATACCACTCAAAGATCGGACTTATTTTGGCCGAGATATGCAAGTTATGAAGCTCCAAAAATCTTATTTTTTTGTTAATGCTGAAAATATTACATGGTCATCTTTGAATGCTCATAACTCGGGTATTTGATGTCGGATCATGGTCATTTTTGGCAAAAAATGAAATTTGCTGGCATGGCCATTTTTAAATGGCAATCTATAATTCTGATCTTAACGAGTCTAAAAAGGTATACCACTCAAAGATCGGACTTATTTTGGCCGAGATATGCAAGTTATGAAGCTCCAAAAATCTTATTTTTTTGTTAATGCTGAAAATATTACATGGTCATCTTTGAATGCTCATAACTCGGGTATTTGATGTCGGATCATGGTCATTTTTGGCAAAAAATGAAATTTGCTGGCATGGCCATTTTTAAATGGCAATCTATAATTCTGATCTTAACGAGTCTAAAAAGGTATACCACTCAAAGATCGGACTTATTTTGGCCGAGATATGCAAGTTATGAAGCTCCAAAAATCTTATTTTTTTGTTAATGCTGAAAATATTACATGGTCATCTTTGAATGCTCATAACTCGGGTATTTGATGTCGGATCATGGTCATTTTTGGCAAAAAATGAAATTTGCTGGCATGGCCATTTTTAAATGGCAATCTATAATTCTGATCTTAACGAGTCTAAAAAGGTATACCACTCAAAGATCGGACTTATTTTGGCCGAGATATGCAAGTTATGAAGCTCCAAAAATCTTATTTTTTTGTTAATGCTGAAAATATTACATGGTCATCTTTGAATGCTCATAACTCGGGTATTTGATGTCGGATCATGGTCATTTTTGGCAAAAAATGAAATTTGCTGGCATGGCCATTTTTAAATGGCAATCTATAATTCTGATCTTAACGAGTCTAAAAAGGTATACCACTCAAAGATCGGACTTATTTTGGCCGAGATATGCAAGTTATGAAGCTCCAAAAATCTTATTTTTTTGTTAATGCTGAAAATATTACATGGTCATCTTTGAATGCTCATAACTCGGGTATTTGATGTCGGATCATGGTCATTTTTGGCAAAAAATGAAATTTGCTGGCATGGCCATTTTTAAATGGCAATCTATAATTCTGATCTTAACGAGTCTAAAAAGGTATACCACTCAAAGATCGGACTTATTTTGGCCGAGATATGCAAGTTATGAAGCTCCAAAAATCTTATTTTTTTGTTAATGCTGAAAATATTACATGGTCATCTTTGAATGCTCATAACTCGGGTATTTGATGTCGGATCATGGTCATTTTTGGCAAAAAATGAAATTTGCTGGCATGGCCATTTTTAAATGGCAATCTATAATTCTGATCTTAACGAGTCTAAAAAGGTATACCACTCAAAGATCGGACTTATTTTGGCCGAGATATGCAAGTTATGAAGCTCCAAAAATCTTATTTTTTTGTTAATGCTGAAAATATTACATGGTCATCTTTGAATGCTCATAACTCGGGTATTTGATGTCGGATCATGGTCATTTTTGGCAAAAAATTAAATTTGCTGGCATGGCCATTTTTAAATGGCAATCTATAATTCTGATCTTAACGAGTCTAAAAAGGTATACCACTCAAAGATCGGACTTATTTTGGCCGAGATATGCAAGTTATGAAGCTCCAAAAATCTTATTTTTTTGTTAATGCTGAAAATATTACATGGTCATCTTTGAATGCTCATAACTCGGGTATTTGATGTCGGATCATGGTCATTTTTGGCAAAAAATTAAATTTGCTGGCATGGCCATTTTTAAATGGCAATCTATAATTCTGATCTTAACGAGTCTAAAAAGGTATACCACTCAAAGATCGGACTTATTTTGGCCGAGATATGCAAGTTATGAAGCTCCAAAAATCTTATTTTTTTGTTAATGCTGAAAATATTACATGGTCATCTTTGAATGCTCATAACTCGGGTATTTGATGTCGGATCATGGTCATTTTTGGCAAAAAATGAAATTTGCTGGCATGGCCATTTTTAAATGGCAATCTATAATTC
This sequence comes from Drosophila maculinotata, assembly GCA_035045305.1. Taxonomy (NCBI): domain Eukaryota; kingdom Metazoa; phylum Arthropoda; class Insecta; order Diptera; family Drosophilidae; genus Drosophila; species Drosophila maculinotata. Next base: position 35,709 of record JAWNPD010000188.1, on the reverse strand, counting down.
TGATCTTAACGAGTCTAAAAAGGTATACCACTCAAAGATCGGACTTATTTTGGCCGAGATATGCAAGTTATGAAGCTCCAAAAATCTTATTTTTTTGTTAATGCTGAAAATATTACATGGTCATCTTTGAATGCTCATAACTCGGGTATTTGATGTCGGATCATGGTCATTTTTGGCAAAAAATTAAATTTGCTGGCATGGCCATTTTTAAATGGCAATCTATAATTCTGATCTTAACGAGTCTAAAAAGGTATACCACTCAAAGATCGGACTTATTTTGGCCGAGATATGCAAGTTATGAAGCTCCAAAAATCTTATTTTTTTGTTAATGCTGAAAATATTACATGGTCATCTTTGAATGCTCATAACTCGGGTATTTGATGTCGGATCATGGTCATTTTTGGCAAAAAATGAAATTTGCTGGCATGGCCATTTTTAAATGGCAATCTATAATTCTGATCTTAACGAGTCTAAAAAGGTATACCACTCAAAGATCGGACTTATTTTGGCCGAGATATGCAAGTTATGAAGCTCCAAAAATCTTATTTTTTTGTTAATGCTGAAAATATTACATGGTCATCTTTGAATGCTCATAACTCGGGTATTTGATGTCGGATCATGGTCATTTTTGGCAAAAAATTAAATTTGCTGGCATGGCCATTTTTAAATGGCAATCTATAATTCTGATCTTAACGAGTCTAAAAAGGTATACCACTCAAAGATCGGACTTATTTTGGCCGAGATATGCAAGTTATGAAGCTCCAAAAATCTTATTTTTTTGTTAATGCTGAAAATATTACATGGTCATCTTTGAATGCTCATAACTCGGGTATTTGATGTCGGATCATGGTCATTTTTGGCAAAAAATGAAATTTGCTGGCATGGCCATTTTTAAATGGCAATCTATAATTCTGATCTTAACGAGTCTAAAAAGGTATACCACTCAAAGATCGGACTTATTTTGGCCGAGATATGCAAGTTATGAAGCTCCAAAAATCTTATTTTTTTGTTAATGCTGAAAATATTACATGGTCATCTTTGAATGCTCATAACTCGGGTATTTGATGTCGGATCATGGTCATTTTTGGCAAAAAATGAAATTTGCTGGCATGGCCATTTTTAAATGGCAATCTATAATTCTGATCTTAACGAGTCTAAAAAGGTATACCACTCAAAGATCGGACTTATTTTGGCCGAGATATGCAAGTTATGAAGCTCCAAAAATCTTATTTTTTTGTTAATGCTGAAAATATTACATGGTCATCTTTGAATGCTCATAACTCGGGTATTTGATGTCGGATCATGGTCATTTTTGGCAAAAAATGAAATTTGCTGGCATGGCCATTTTTAAATGGCAATCTATAATTCTGATCTTAACGAGTCTAAAAAGGTATACCACTCAAAGATCGGACTTATTTTGGCCGAGATATGCAAGTTATGAAGCTCCAAAAATCTTATTTTTTTGTTAATGCTGAAAATATTACATGGTCATCTTTGAATGCTCATAACTCGGGTATTTGATGTCGGATCATGGTCATTTTTGGCAAAAAATGAAATTTGCTGGCATGGCCATTTTTAAATGGCAATCTATAATTCTGATCTTAACGAGTCTAAAAAGGTATACCACTCAAAGATCGGACTTATTTTGGCCGAGATATGCAAGTTATGAAGCTCCAAAAATCTTATTTTTTTGTTAATGCTGAAAATATTACATGGTCATCTTTGAATGCTCATAACTCGGGTATTTGATGTCGGATCATGGTCATTTTTGGCAAAAAATTAAATTTGCTGGCATGGCCATTTTTAAATGGCAATCTATAATTCTGATCTTAACGAGTCTAAAAAGGTATACCACTCAAAGATCGGACTTATTTTGGCCGAGATATGCAAGTTATGAAGCTCCAAAAATCTTATTTTTTTGTTAATGCTGAAAATATTACATGGTCATCTTTGAATGCTCATAACTCGGGTATTTGATGTCGGATCATGGTCATTTTTGGCAAAAAATGAAATTTGCTGGCATGGCCATTTTTAAATGGCAATCTATAATTCTGATCTTAACGAGTCTAAAAAGGTATACCACTCAAAGATCGGACTTATTTTGGCCGAGATATGCAAGTTATGAAGCTCCAAAAATCTTATTTTTTTGTTAATGCTGAAAATATTACATGGTCATCTTTGAATGCTCATAACTCGGGTATTTGATGTCGGATCATGGTCATTTTTGGCAAAAAATGAAATTTGCTGGCATGGCCATTTTTAAATGGCAATCTATAATTCTGATCTTAACGAGTCTAAAAAGGTATACCACTCAAAGATCGGACTTATTTTGGCCGAGATATGCAAGTTATGAAGCTCCAAAAATCTTATTTTTTTGTTAATGCTGAAAATATTACATGGTCATCTTTGAATGCTCATAACTCGGGTATTTGATGTCGGATCATGGTCATTTTTGGCAAAAAATGAAATTTGCTGGCATGGCCATTTTTAAATGGCAATCTATAATTCTGATCTTAACGAGTCTAAAAAGGTATACCACTCAAAGATCGGACTTATTTTGGCCGAGATATGCAAGTTATGAAGCTCCAAAAATCTTATTTTTTTGTTAATGCTGAAAATATTACATGGTCATCTTTGAATGCTCATAACTCGGGTATTTGATGTCGGATCATGGTCATTTTTGGCAAAAAATGAAATTTGCTGGCATGGCCATTTTTAAATGGCAATCTATAATTCTGATCTTAACGAGTCTAAAAAGGTATACCACTCAAAGATCGGACTTATTTTGGCCGAGATATGCAAGTTATGAAGCTCCAAAAATCTTATTTTTTTGTTAATGCTGAAAATATTACATGGTCATCTTTGAATGCTCATAACTCGGGTATTTGATGTCGGATCATGGTCATTTTTGGCAAAAAATTAAATTTGCTGGCATGGCCATTTTTAAATGGCAATCTATAATTCTGATCTTAACGAGTCTAAAAAGGTATACCACTCAAAGATCGGACTTATTTTGGCCGAGATATGCAAGTTATGAAGCTCCAAAAATCTTATTTTTTTGTTAATGCTGAAAATATTACATGGTCATCTTTGAATGCTCATAACTCGGGTATTTGATGTCGGATCATGGTCATTTTTGGCAAAAAATTAAATTTGCTGGCATGGCCATTTTTAAATGGCAATCTATAATTCTGATCTTAACGAGTCTAAAAAGGTATACCACTCAAAGATCGGACTTATTTTGGCCGAGATATGCAAGTTATGAAGCTCCAAAAATCTTATTTTTTTGTTAATGCTGAAAATATTACATGGTCATCTTTGAATGCTCATAACTCGGGTATTTGATGTCGGATCATGGTCATTTTTGGCAAAAAATGAAATTTGCTGGCATGGCCATTTTTAAATGGCAATCTATAATTCTGATCTTAACGAGTCTAAAAAGGTATACCACTCAAAGATCGGACTTATTTTGGCCGAGATATGCAAGTTATGAAGCTCCAAAAATCTTATTTTTTTGTTAATGCTGAAAATATTACATGGTCATCTTTGAATGCTCATAACTCGGGTATTTGATGTCGGATCATGGTCATTTTTGGCAAAAAATGAAATTTGCTGGCATGGCCATTTTTAAATGGCAATCTATAATTCTGATCTTAACGAGTCTAAAAAGGTATACCACTCAAAGATCGGACTTATTTTGGCCGAGATATGCAAGTTATGAAGCTCCAAAAATCTTATTTTTTTGTTAATGCTGAAAATATTACATGGTCATCTTTGAATGCTCATAACTCGGGTATTTGATGTCGGATCATGGTCATTTTTGGCAAAAAATGAAATTTGCTGGCATGGCCATTTTTAAATGGCAATCTATAATTCTGATCTTAACGAGTCTAAAAAGGTATACCACTCAAAGATCGGACTTATTTTGGCCGAGATATGCAAGTTATGAAGCTCCAAAAATCTTATTTTTTTGTTAATGCTGAAAATATTACATGGTCATCTTTGAATGCTCATAACTCGGGTATTTGATGTCGGATCATGGTCATTTTTGGCAAAAAATTAAATTTGCTGGCATGGCCATTTTTAAATGGCAATCTATAATTCTGATCTTAACGAGTCTAAAAAGGTATACCACTCAAAGATCGGACTTATTTTGGCCGAGATATGCAAGTTATGAAGCTCCAAAAATCTTATTTTTTTGTTAATGCTGAAAATATTACATGGTCATCTTTGAATGCTCATAACTCGGGTATTTGATGTCGGATCATGGTCATTTTTGGCAAAAAATTAAATTTGCTGGCATGGCCATTTTTAAATGGCAATCTATAATTCTGATCTTAACGAGTCTAAAAAGGTATACCACTCAAAGATCGGACTTATTTTGGCCGAGATATGCAAGTTATGAAGCTCCAAAAATCTTATTTTTTTGTTAATGCTGAAAATATTACATGGTCATCTTTGAATGCTCATAACTCGGGTATTTGATGTCGGATCATGGTCATTTTTGGCAAAAAATGAAATTTGCTGGCATGGCCATTTTTAAATGGCAATCTATAATTCTGATCTTAACGAGTCTAAAAAGGTATACCACTCAAAGATCGGACTTATTTTGGCCGAGATATGCAAGTTATGAAGCTCCAAAAATCTTATTTTTTTGTTAATGCTGAAAATATTACATGGTCATCTTTGAATGCTCATAACTCGGGTATTTGATGTCGGATCATGGTCATTTTTGGCAAAAAATGAAATTTGCTGGCATGGCCATTTTTAAATGGCAATCTATAATTCTGATCTTAACGAGTCTAAAAAGGTATACCACTCAAAGATCGGACTTATTTTGGCCGAGATATGCAAGTTATGAAGCTCCAAAAATCTTATTTTTTTGTTAATGCTGAAAATATTACATGGTCATCTTTGAATGCTCATAACTCGGGTATTTGATGTCGGATCATGGTCATTTTTGGCAAAAAATGAAATTTGCTGGCATGGCCATTTTTAAATGGCAATCTATAATTCTGATCTTAACGAGTCTAAAAAGGTATACCACTCAAAGATCGGACTTATTTTGGCCGAGATATGCAAGTTATGAAGCTCCAAAAATCTTATTTTTTTTTTAATGCTGAAAATATTACATGGTCATCTTTGAATGCTCATAACTCGGGTATTTGATGTCGGATCATGGTCATTTTTGGCAAAAAATGAAATTTGCTGGCATGGCCATTTTTAAATGGCAATCTATAATTCTGATCTTAACGAGTCTAAAAAGGTATACCACTCAAAGATCGGACTTATTTTGGCCGAGATATGCAAGTTATGAAGCTCCAAAAATCTTATTTTTTTGTTAATGCTGAAAATATTACATGGTCATCTTTGAATGCTCATAACTCGGGTATTTGATGTCGGATCATGGTCATTTTTGGCAAAAAATGAAATTTGCTGGCATGGCCATTTTTAAATGGCAATCTATAATTCTGATCTTAACGAGTCTAAAAAGGTATACCACTCAAAGATCGGACTTATTTTGGCCGAGATATGCAAGTTATGAAGCTCCAAAAATCTTATTTTTTTGTTAATGCTGAAAATATTACATGGTCATCTTTGAATGCTCATAACTCGGGTATTTGATGTCGGATCATGGTCATTTTTGGCAAAAAATGAAATTTGCTGGCATGGCCATTTTTAAATGGCAATCTATAATTCTGATCTTAACGAGTCTAAAAAGGTATACCACTCAAAGATCGGACTTATTTTGGCCGAGATATGCAAGTTATGAAGCTCCAAAAATCTTATTTTTTTGTTAATGCTGAAAATATTACATGGTCATCTTTGAATGCTCATAACTCGGGTATTTGATGTCGGATCATGGTCATTTTTGGCAAAAAATTAAATTTGCTGGCATGGCCATTTTTAAATGGCAATCTATAATTCTGATCTTAACGAGTCTAAAAAGGTATACCACTCAAAGATCGGACTTATTTTGGCCGAGATATGCAAGTTATGAAGCTCCAAAAATCTTATTTTTTTGTTAATGCTGAAAATATTACATGGTCATCTTTGAATGCTCATAACTCGGGTATTTGATGTCGGATCATGGTCATTTTTGGCAAAAAATGAAATTTGCTGGCATGGCCATTTTTAAATGGCAATCTATAATTCTGATCTTAACGAGTCTAAAAAGGTATACCACTCAAAGATCGGACTTATTTTGGCCGAGATATGCAAGTTATGAAGCTCCAAAAATCTTATTTTTTTGTTAATGCTGAAAATATTACATGGTCATCTTTGAATGCTCATAACTCGGGTATTTGATGTCGGATCATGGTCATTTTTGGCAAAAAATGAAATTTGCTGGCATGGCCATTTTTAAATGGCAATCTATAATTCTGATCTTAACGAGTCTAAAAAGGTATACCACTCAAAGATCGGACTTATTTTGGCCGAGATATGCAAGTTATGAAGCTCCAAAAATCTTATTTTTTTGTTAATGCTGAAAATATTACATGGTCATCTTTGAATGCTCATAACTCGGGTATTTGATGTCGGATCATGGTCATTTTTGGCAAAAAATGAAATTTGCTGGCATGGCCATTTTTAAATGGCAATCTATAATTCTGATCTTAACGAGTCTAAAAAGGTATACCACTCAAAGATCGGACTTATTTTGGCCGAGATATGCAAGTTATGAAGCTCCAAAAATCTTATTTTTTTGTTAATGCTGAAAATATTACATGGTCATCTTTGAATGCTCATAACTCGGGTATTTGATGTCGGATCATGGTCATTTTTGGCAAAAAATGAAATTTGCTGGCATGGCCATTTTTAAATGGCAATCTATAATTCTGATCTTAACGAGTCTAAAAAGGTATACCACTCAAAGATCGGACTTATTTTGGCCGAGATATGCAAGTTATGAAGCTCCAAAAATCTTATTTTTTTGTTAATGCTGAAAATATTACATGGTCATCTTTGAATGCTCATAACTCGGGTATTTGATGTCGGATCATGGTCATTTTTGGCAAAAAATGAAATTTGCTGGCATGGCCATTTTTAAATGGCAATCTATAATTCTGATCTTAACGAGTCTAAAAAGGTATACCACTCAAAGATCGGACTTATTTTGGCCGAGATATGCAAGTTATGAAGCTCCAAAAATCTTATTTTTTTGTTAATGCTGAAAATATTACATGGTCATCTTTGAATGCTCATAACTCGGGTATTTGATGTCGGATCATGGTCATTTTTGGCAAAAAATGAAATTTGCTGGCATGGCCATTTTTAAATGGCAATCTATAATTCTGATCTTAACGAGTCTAAAAAGGTATACCACTCAAAGATCGGACTTATTTTGGCCGAGATATGCAAGTTATGAAGCTCCAAAAATCTTATTTTTTTGTTAATGCTGAAAATATTACATGGTCATCTTTGAATGCTCATAACTCGGGTATTTGATGTCGGATCATGGTCATTTTTGGCAAAAAATGAAATTTGCTGGCATGGCCATTTTTAAATGGCAATCTATAATTCTGATCTTAACGAGTCTAAAAAGGTATACCACTCAAAGATCGGACTTATTTTGGCCGAGATATGCAAGTTATGAAGCTCCAAAAATCTTATTTTTTTGTTAATGCTGAAAATATTACATGGTCATCTTTGAATGCTCATAACTCGGGTATTTGATGTCGGATCATGGTCATTTTTGGCAAAAAATTAAATTTGCTGGCATGGCCATTTTTAAATGGCAATCTATAATTCTGATCTTAACGAGTCTAAAAAGGTATACCACTCAAAGATCGGACTTATTTTGGCCGAGATATGCAAGTTATGAAGCTCCAAAAATCTTATTTTTTTGTTAATGCTGAAAATATTACATGGTCATCTTTGAATGCTCATAACTCGGGTATTTGATGTCGGATCATGGTCATTTTTGGCAAAAAATGAAATTTGCTGGCATGGCCATTTTTAAATGGCAATCTATAATTCTGATCTTAACGAGTCTAAAAAGGTATACCACTCAAAGATCGGACTTATTTTGGCCGAGATATGCAAGTTATGAAGCTCCAAAAATCTTATTTTTTTGTTAATGCTGAAAATATTACATGGTCATCTTTGAATGCTCATAACTCGGGTATTTGATGTCGGATCATGGTCATTTTTGGCAAAAAATGAAATTTGCTGGCATGGCCATTTTTAAATGGCAATCTATAATTCTGATCTTAACGAGTCTAAAAAGGTATACCACTCAAAGATCGGACTTATTTTGGCCGAGATATGCAAGTTATGAAGCTCCAAAAATCTTATTTTTTTGTTAATGCTGAAAATATTACATGGTCATCTTTGAATGCTCATAACTCGGGTATTTGATGTCGGATCATGGTCATTTTTGGCAAAAAATGAAATTTGCTGGCATGGCCATTTTTAAATGGCAATCTATAATTCTGATCTTAACGAGTCTAAAAAGGTATACCACTCAAAGATCGGACTTATTTTGGCCGAGATATGCAAGTTATGAAGCTCCAAAAATCTTATTTTTTTGTTAATGCTGAAAATATTACATGGTCATCTTTGAATGCTCATAACTCGGGTATTTGATGTCGGATCATGGTCATTTTTGGCAAAAAATGAAATTTGCTGGCATGGCCATTTTTAAATGGCAATCTATAATTCTGATCTTAACGAGTCTAAAAAGGTATACCACTCAAAGATCGGACTTATTTTGGCCGAGATATGCAAGTTATGAAGCTCCAAAAATCTTATTTTTTTGTTAATGCTGAAAATATTACATGGTCATCTTTGAATGCTCATAACTCGGGTATTTGATGTCGGATCATGGTCATTTTTGGCAAAAAATTAAATTTGCTGGCATGGCCATTTTTAAATGGCAATCTATAATTCTGATCTTAACGAGTCTAAAAAGGTATACCACTCAAAGATCGGACTTATTTTGGCCGAGATATGCAAGTTATGAAGCTCCAAAAATCTTATTTTTTTGTTAATGCTGAAAATATTACATGGTCATCTTTGAATGCTCATAACTCGGGTATTTGATGTCGGATCATGGTCATTTTTGGCAAAAAATGAAATTTGCTGGCATGGCCATTTTTAAATGGCAATCTATAATTCTGATCTTAACGAGTCTAAAAAGGTATACCACTCAAAGATCGGACTTATTTTGGCCGAGATATGCAAGTTATGAAGCTCCAAAAATCTTATTTTTTTGTTAATGCTGAAAATATTACATGGTCATCTTTGAATGCTCATAACTCGGGTATTTGATGTCGGATCATGGTCATTTTTGGCAAAAAATTAAATTTGCTGGCATGGCCATTTTTAAATGGCAATCTATAATTCTGATCTTAACGAGTCTAAAAAGGTATACCACTCAAAGATCGGACTTATTTTGGCCGAGATATGCAAGTTATGAAGCTCCAAAAATCTTATTTTTTTGTTAATGCTGAAAATATTACATGGTCATCTTTGAATGCTCATAACTCGGGTATTTGATGTCGGATCATGGTCATTTTTGGCAAAAAATTAAATTTGCTGGCATGGCCATTTTTAAATGGCAATCTATAATTCTGATCTTAACGAGTCTAAAAAGGTATACCACTCAAAGATCGGACTTATTTTGGCCGAGATATGCAAGTTATGAAGCTCCAAAAATCTTATTTTTTTGTTAATGCTGAAAATATTACATGGTCATCTTTGAATGCTCATAACTCGGGTATTTGATGTCGGATCATGGTCATTTTTGGCAAAAAATGAAATTTGCTGGCATGGCCATTTTTAAATGGCAATCTATAATTCTGATCTTAACGAGTCTAAAAAGGTATACCACTCAAAGATCGGACTTATTTTGGCCGAGATATGCAAGTTATGAAGCTCCAAAAATCTTATTTTTTTGTTAATGCTGAAAATATTACATGGTCATCTTTGAATGCTCATAACTCGGGTATTTGATGTCGGATCATGGTCATTTTTGGCAAAAAATGAAATTTGCTGGCATGGCCATTTTTAAATGGCAATCTATAATTCTGATCTTAACGAGTCTAAAAAGGTATACCACTCAAAGATCGGACTTATTTTGGCCGAGATATGCAAGTTATGAAGCTCCAAAAATCTAATTTTTTTGTTAATGCTGAAAATATTACATGGTCATCTTTGAATGCTCATAACTCGGGTATTTGATGTCGGATCATGGTCATTTTTGGCAAAAAATTAAATTTGCTGGCATGGCCATTTTTAAATGGCAATCTATAATTCTGATCTTAACGAGTCTAAAAAGGTATACCACTCAAAGATCGGACTTATTTTGGCCGAGATATGCAAGTTATGAAGCTCCAAAAATCTTATTTTTTTGTTAATGCTGAAAATATTACATGGTCATCTTTGAATGCTCATAACTCGGGTATTTGATGTCGGATCATGGTCATTTTTGGCAAAAAATGAAATTTGCTGGCATGGCCATTTTTAAATGGCAATCTATAATTCTGATCTTAACGAGTCTAAAAAGGTATACCACTCAAAGATCGGACTTATTTTGGCCGAGATATGCAAGTTATGAAGCTCCAAAAATCTTATTTTTTTGTTAATGCTGAAAATATTACATGGTCATCTTTGAATGCTCATAACTCGGGTATTTGATGTCGGATCATGGTCATTTTTGGCAAAAAATGAAATTTGCTGGCATGGCCATTTTTAAATGGCAATCTATAATTCTGATCTTAACGAGTCTAAAAAGGTATACCACTCAAAGATCGGACTTATTTTGGCCGAGATATGCAAGTTATGAAGCTCCAAAAATCTTATTTTTTTGTTAATGCTGAAAATATTACATGGTCATCTTTGAATGCTCATAACTCGGGTATTTGATGTCGGATCATGGTCATTTTTGGCAAAAAATGAAATTTGCTGGCATGGCCATTTTTAAATGGCAATCTATAATTCTGATCTTAACGAGTCTAAAAAGGTATACCACTCAAAGATCGGACTTATTTTGGCCGAGATATGCAAGTTATGAAGCTCCAAAAATCTTATTTTTTTGTTAATGCTGAAAATATTACATGGTCATCTTTGAATGCTCATAACTCGGGTATTTGATGTCGGATCATGGTCATTTTTGGCAAAAAATGAAATTTGCTGGCATGGCCATTTTTAAATGGCAATCTATAATTCTGATCTTAACGAGTCTAAAAAGGTATACCACTCAAAGATCGGACTTATTTTGGCCGAGATATGCAAGTTATGAAGCTCCAAAAATCTTATTTTTTTGTTAATGCTGAAAATATTACATGGTCATCTTTGAATGCTCATAACTCGGGTATTTGATGTCGGATCATGGTCATTTTTGGCAAAAAATGAAATTTGCTGGCATGGCCATTTTTAAATGGCAATCTATAATTCTGATCTTAACGAGTCTAAAAAGGTATACCACTCAAAGATCGGACTTATTTTGGCCGAGATATGCAAGTTATGAAGCTCCAAAAATCTTATTTTTTTGTTAATGCTGAAAATATTACATGGTCATCTTTGAATGCTCATAACTCGGGTATTTGATGTCGGATCATGGTCATTTTTGGCAAAAAATGAAATTTGCTGGCATGGCCATTTTTAAATGGCAATCTATAATTCTGATCTTAACGAGTCTAAAAAGGTATACCACTCAAAGATCGGACTTATTTTGGCCGAGATATGCAAGTTATGAAGCTCCAAAAATCTTATTTTTTTGTTAATGCTGAAAATATTACATGGTCATCTTTGAATGCTCATAACTCGGGTATTTGATGTCGGATCATGGTCATTTTTGGCAAAAAATGAAATTTGCTGGCATGGCCATTTTTAAATGGCAATCTATAATTCTGATCTTAACGAGTCTAAAAAGGTATACCACTCAAAGATCGGACTTATTTTGGCCGAGATATGCAAGTTATGAAGCTCCAAAAATCTTATTTTTTTGTTAATGCTGAAAATATTACATGGTCATCTTTGAATGCTCATAACTCGGGTATTTGATGTCGGATCATGGTCATTTTTGGCAAAAAATTGAAATTTGCTGGCATGGCCATTTTTAAATGGCAATCTATAATTCTGATCTTAACGAGTCTAAAAAGGTATACCACTCAAAGATCGGACTTATTTTGGCCGAGATATGCAAGTTATGAAGCTCCAAAAATCTTATTTTTTTGTTAATGCTGAAAATATTACATGGTCATCTTTGAATGCTCATAACTCGGGTATTTGATGTCGGATCATGGTCATTTTTGGCAAAAAATTAAATTTGCTGGCATGGCCATTTTTAAATGGCAATCTATAATTCTGATCTTAACGAGTCTAAAAAGGTATACCACTCAAAGATCGGACTTATTTTGGCCGAGATATGCAAGTTATGAAGCTCCAAAAATCTTATTTTTTTGTTAATGCTGAAAATATTACATGGTCATCTTTGAATGCTCATAACTCGGGTATTTGATGTCGGATCATGGTCATTTTTGGCAAAAAATGAAATTTGCTGGCATGGCCATTTTTAAATGGCAATCTATAATTCTGATCTTAACGAGTCTAAAAAGGTATACCACTCAAAGATCGGACTTATTTTGGCCGAGATATGCAAGTTATGAAGCTCCAAAAATCTTATTTTTTTGTTAATGCTGAAAATATTACATGGTCATCTTTGAATGCTCATAACTCGGGTATTTGATGTCGGATCATGGTCATTTTTGGCAAAAAATGAAATTTGCTGGCATGGCCATTTTTAAATGGCAATCTATAATTCTGATCTTAACGAGTCTAAAAAGGTATACCACTCAAAGATCGGACTTATTTTGGCCGAGATATGCAAGTTATGAAGCTCCAAAAATCTTATTTTTTTGTTAATGCTGAAAATATTACATGGTCATCTTTGAATGCTCATAACTCGGGTATTTGATGTCGGATCATGGTCATTTTTGGCAAAAAATGAAATTTGCTGGCATGGCCATTTTTAAATGGCAATCTATAATTCTGATCTTAACGAGTCTAAAAAGGTATACCACTCAAAGATCGGACTTATTTTGGCCGAGATATGCAAGTTATGAAGCTCCAAAAATCTTATTTTTTTGTTAATGCTGAAAATATTACATGGTCATCTTTGAATGCTCATAACTCGGGTATTTGATGTCGGATCATGGTCATTTTTGGCAAAAAATGAAATTTGCTGGCATGGCCATTTTTAAATGGCAATCTATAATTCTGATCTTAACGAGTCTAAAAAGGTATACCACTCAAAGATCGGACTTATTTTGGCCGAGATATGCAAGTTATGAAGCTCCAAAAATCTTATTTTTTTGTTAATGCTGAAAATATTACATGGTCATCTTTGAATGCTCATAACTCGGGTATTTGATGTCGGATCATGGTCATTTTTGGCAAAAAATTAAATTTGTTGGCATGGCCATTTTTAAATGGCAATCTATAATTCTGATCTTAACGAGTCTAAAAAGGTATACCACTCAAAGATCGGACTTATTTTGGCCGAGATATGCAAGTTATGAAGCTCCAAAAATCTTATTTTTTTGTTAATGCTGAAAATATTACATGGTCATCTTTGAATGCTCATAACTCGGGTATTTGATGTCGGATCATGGTCATTTTTGGCAAAAAATGAAATTTGCTGGCATGGCCATTTTTAAATGGCAATCTATAATTCTGATCTTAACGAGTCTAAAAAGGTATACCACTCAAAGATCGGACTTATTTTGGCCGAGATATGCAAGTTATGAAGCTCCAAAAATCTTATTTTTTTGTTAATGCTGAAAATATTACATGGTCATCTTTGAATGCTCATAACTCGGGTATTTGATGTCGGATCATGGTCATTTTTGGCAAAAAATGAAATTTGCTGGCATGGCCATTTTTAAATGGCAATCTATAATTCTGATCTTAACGAGTCTAAAAAGGTATACCACTCAAAGATCGGACTTATTTTGGCCGAGATATGCAAGTTATGAAGCTCCAAAAATCTTATTTTTTTGTTAATGCTGAAAATATTACATGGTCATCTTTGAATGCTCATAACTCGGGTATTTGATGTCGGATCATGGTCATTTTTGGCAAAAAATGAAATTTGCTGGCATGGCCATTTTTAAATGGCAATCTTTAATTCTGATCTTAACGAGTCTAAAAAGGTATACCACTCAAAGATCGGACTTATTTTGGCCGAGATATGCAAGTTATGAAGCTCCAAAAATCTTATTTTTTTGTTAATGCTGAAAATATTACATGGTCATCTTTGAATGCTCATAACTCGGGTATTTGATGTCGGATCATGGTCATTTTTGGCAAAAAATGAAATTTGCTGGCATGGCCATTTTTAAATGGCAATCTATAATTCTGATCTTAACGAGTCTAAAAAGGTATACCACTCAAAGATCGGACTTATTTTGGCCGAGATATGCAAGTTATGAAGCTCCAAAAATCTTATTTTTTTGTTAATGCTGAAAATATTACATGGTCATCTTTGAATGCTCATAACTCGGGTATTTGATGTCGGATCATGGTCATTTTTGGCAAAAAATGAAATTTGCTGGCATGGCCATTTTTAAATGGCAATCTATAATTCTGATCTTAACGAGTCTAAAAAGGTATACCACTCAAAGATCGGACTTATTTTGGCCGAGATATGCAAGTTATGAAGCTCCAAAAATCTTATTTTTTTGTTAATGCTGAAAATATTACATGGTCATCTTTGAATGCTCATAACTCGGGTATTTGATGTCGGATCATGGTCATTTTTGGCAAAAAATGAAATTTGCTGGCATGGCCATTTTTAAATGGCAATCTATAATTCTGATCTTAACGAGTCTAAAAAGGTATACCACTCAAAGATCGGACTTATTTTGGCCGAGATATGCAAGTTATGAAGCTCCAAAAATCTTATTTTTTTGTTAATGCTGAAAATATTACATGGTCATCTTTGAATGCTCATAACTCGGGTATTTGATGTCGGATCATGGTCATTTTTGGCAAAAAATGAAATTTGCTGGCATGGCCATTTTTAAATGGCAATCTATAATTCTGATCTTAACGAGTCTAAAAAGGTATACCACTCAAAGATCGGACTTATTTTGGCCGAGATATGCAAGTTATGAAGCTCCAAAAATCTTATTTTTTTGTTAATGCTGAAAATATTACATGGTCATCTTTGAATGCTCATAACTCGGGTATTTGATGTCGGATCATGGTCATTTTTGGCAAAAAATGAAATTTGCTGGCATGGCCATTTTTAAATGGCAATCTATAATTCTGATCTTAACGAGTCTAAAAAGGTATACCACTCAAAGATCGGACTTATTTTGGCCGAGATATGCAAGTTATGAAGCTCCAAAAATCTTATTTTTTTGTTAATGCTGAAAATATTACATGGTCATCTTTGAATGCTCATAACTCGGGTATTTGATGTCGGATCATGGTCATTTTTGGCAAAAAATGAAATTTGCTGGCATGGCCATTTTTAAATGGCAATCTATAATTCTGATCTTAACGAGTCTAAAAAGGTATACCACTCAAAGATCGGACTTATTTTGGCCGAGATATGCAAGTTATGAAGCTCCAAAAATCTTATTTTTTTGTTAATGCTGAAAATATTACATGGTCATCTTTGAATGCTCATAACTCGGGTATTTGATGTCGGATCATGGTCATTTTTGGCAAAAAATTAAATTTGCTGGCATGGCCATTTTTAAATGGCAATCTATAATTCTGATCTTAACGAGTCTAAAAAGGTATACCACTCAAAGATCGGACTTATTTTGGCCGAGATATGCAAGTTATGAAGCTCCAAAAATCTTATTTTTTTGTTAATGCTGAAAATATTACATGGTCATCTTTGAATGCTCATAACTCGGGTATTTGATGTCGGATCATGGTCATTTTTGGCAAAAAATGAAATTTGCTGGCATGGCCATTTTTAAATGGCAATCTATAATTCTGATCTTAACGAGTCTAAAAAGGTATACCACTCAAAGATCGGACTTATTTTGGCCGAGATATGCAAGTTATGAAGCTCCAAAAATCTTATTTTTTTGTTAATGCTGAAAATATTACATGGTCATTTTTGAATGCTCATAACTCGGGTATTTGATGTCGGATCATGGTCATTTTTGGCAAAAAATGAAATTTGCTGGCATGGCCATTTTTAAATGGCAATCTATAATTCTGATCTTAACGAGTCTAAAAAGGTATACCACTCAAAGATCGGACTTATTTTGGCCGAGATATGCAAGTTATGAAGCTCCAAAAATCTTATTTTTTTGTTAATGCTGAAAATATTACATGGTCATCTTTGAATGCTCATAACTCGGGTATTTGATGTCGGATCATGGTCATTTTTGGCAAAAAATGAAATTTGCTGGCATGGCCATTTTTAAATGGCAATCTATAATTCTGATCTTAACGAGTCTAAAAAGGTATACCACTCAAAGATCGGACTTATTTTGGCCGAGATATGCAAGTTATGAAGCTCCAAAAATCTTATTTTTTTGTTAATGCTGAAAATATTACATGGTCATCTTTGAATGCTCATAACTCGGGTATTTGATGTCGGATCATGGTCATTTTTGGCAAAAAATGAAATTTGCTGGCATGGCCATTTTTAAATGGCAATCTATAATTCTGATCTTAACGAGTCTAAAAAGGTATACCACTCAAAGATCGGACTTATTTTGGCCGAGATATGCAAGTTATGAAGCTCCAAAAATCTTATTTTTTTGTTAATGCTGAAAATATTACATGGTCATCTTTGAATGCTCATAACTCGGGTATTTGATGTCGGATCATGGTCATTTTTGGCAAAAAATGAAATTTGCTGGCATGGCCATTTTTAAATGGCAATCTATAATTCTGATCTTAACGAGTCTAAAAAGGTATACCACTCAAAGATCGGACTTATTTTGGCCGAGATATGCAAGTTATGAAGCTCCAAAAATCTTATTTTTTTGTTAATGCTGAAAATATTACATGGTCATCTTTGAATGCTCATAACTCGGGTATTTGATGTCGGATCATGGTCATTTTTGGCAAAAAATGAAATTTGCTGGCATGGCCATTTTTAAATGGCAATCTATAATTCTGATCTTAACGAGTCTAAAAAGGTATACCACTCAAAGATCGGACTTATTTTGGCCGAGATATGCAAGTTATGAAGCTCCAAAAATCTAATTTTTTTGTTAATGCTGAAAATATTACATGGTCATCTTTGAATGCTCATAACTCGGGTATTTGATGTCGGATCATGGTCATTTTTGGCAAAAAATTAAATTTGCTGGCATGGCCATTTTTAAATGGCAATCTATAATTCTGATCTTAACGAGTCTAAAAAGGTATACCACTCAAAGATCGGACTTATTTTGGCCGAGATATGCAAGTTATGAAGCTCCAAAAATCTTATTTTTTTGTTAATGCTGAAAATATTACATGGTCATCTTTGAATGCTCATAACTCGGGTATTTGATGTCGGATCATGGTCATTTTTGGCAAAAAATGAAATTTGCTGGCATGGCCATTTTTAAATGGCAATCTATAATTCTGATCTTAACGAGTCTAAAAAGGTATACCACTCAAAGATCGGACTTATTTTGGCCGAGATATGCAAGTTATGAAGCTCCAAAAATCTTATTTTTTTGTTAATGCTGAAAATATTACATGGTCATCTTTGAATGCTCATAACTCGGGTATTTGATGTCGGATCATGGTCATTTTTGGCAAAAAATGAAATTTGCTGGCATGGCCATTTTTAAATGGCAATCTATAATTCTGATCTTAACGAGTCTAAAAAGGTATACCACTCAAAGATCGGACTTATTTTGGCCGAGATATGCAAGTTATGAAGCTCCAAAAATCTAATTTTTTTGTTAATGCTGAAAATATTACATGGTCATCTTTGAATGCTCATAACTCGGGTATTTGATGTCGGATCATGGTCATTTTTGGCAAAAAATTAAATTTGCTGGCATGGCCATTTTTAAATGGCAATCTATAATTCTGATCTTAACGAGTCTAAAAAGGTATACCACTCAAAGATCGGACTTATTTTGGCCGAGATATGCAAGTTATGAAGCTCCAAAAATCTTATTTTTTTGTTAATGCTGAAAATATTACATGGTCATCTTTGAATGCTCATAACTCGGGTATTTGATGTCGGATCATGGTCATTTTTGGCAAAAAATGAAATTTGCTGGCATGGCCATTTTTAAATGGCAATCTATAATTCTGATCTTAACGAGTCTAAAAAGGTATACCACTCAAAGATCGGACTTATTTTGGCCGAGATATGCAAGTTATGAAGCTCCAAAAATCTTATTTTTTTGTTAATGCTGAAAATATTACATGGTCATCTTTGAATGCTCATAACTCGGGTATTTGATGTCGGATCATGGTCATTTTTGGCAAAAAATGAAATTTGCTGGCATGGCCATTTTTAAATGGCAATCTATAATTCTGATCTTAACGAGTCTAAAAAGGTATACCACTCAAAGATCGGACTTATTTTGGCCGAGATATGCAAGTTATGAAGCTCCAAAAATCTTATTTTTTTGTTAATGCTGAAAATATTACATGGTCATCTTTGAATGCTCATAACTCGGGTATTTGATGTCGGATCATGGTCATTTTTGGCAAAAAATGAAATTTGCTGGCATGGCCATTTTTAAATGGCAATCTATAATTCTGATCTTAACGAGTCTAAAAAGGTATACCACTCAAAGATCGGACTTATTTTGGCCGAGATATGCAAGTTATGAAGCTCCAAAAATCTTATTTTTTTGTTAATGCTGAAAATATTACATGGTCATCTTTGAATGCTCATAACTCGGGTATTTGATGTCGGATCATGGTCATTTTTGGCAAAAAATTAAATTTGCTGGCATGGCCATTTTTAAATGGCAATCTATAATTCTGATCTTAACGAGTCTAAAAAGGTATACCACTCAAAGATCGGACTTATTTTGGCCGAGATATGCAAGTTATGAAGCTCCAAAAATCTTATTTTTTTGTTAATGCTGAAAATATTACATGGTCATCTTTGAATGCTCATAACTCGGGTATTTGATGTCGGATCATGGTCATTTTTGGCAAAAAATGAAATTTGCTGGCATGGCCATTTTTAAATGGCAATCTATAATTCTGATCTTAACGAGTCTAAAAAGGTATACCACTCAAAGATCGGACTTATTTTGGCCGAGATATGCAAGTTATGAAGCTCCAAAAATCTTATTTTTTTGTTAATGCTGAAAATATTACATGGTCATCTTTGAATGCTCATAACTCGGGTATTTGATGTCGGATCATGGTCATTTTTGGCAAAAAATGAAATTTGCTGGCATGGCCATTTTTAAATGGCAATCTATAATTCTGATCTTAACGAGTCTAAAAAGGTATACCACTCAAAGATCGGACTTATTTTGGCCGAGATATGCAAGTTATGAAGCTCCAAAAATCTTATTTTTTTGTTAATGCTGAAAATATTACATGGTCATCTTTGAATGCTCATAACTCGGGTATTTGATGTCGGATCATGGTCATTTTTGGCAAAAAATTAAATTTGCTGGCATGGCCATTTTTAAATGGCAATCTATAATTCTGATCTTAACGAGTCTAAAAAGGTATACCACTCAAAGATCGGACTTATTTTGGCCGAGATATGCAAGTTATGAAGCTCCAAAAATCTTATTTTTTTGTTAATGCTGAAAATATTACATGGTCATCTTTGAATGCTCATAACTCGGGTATTTGATGTCGGATCATGGTCATTTTTGGCAAAAAATGAAATTTGCTGGCATGGCCATTTTTAAATGGCAATCTATAATTCTGATCTTAACGAGTCTAAAAAGGTATACCACTCAAAGATCGGACTTATTTTGGCCGAGATATGCAAGTTATGAAGCTCCAAAAATCTTATTTTTTTGTTAATGCTGAAAATATTACATGGTCATCTTTGAATGCTCATAACTCGGGTATTTGATGTCGGATCATGGTCATTTTTGGCAAAAAATGAAATTTGCTGGCATGGCCATTTTTAAATGGCAATCTATAATTCTGATCTTAACGAGTCTAAAAAGGTATACCACTCAAAGATCGGACTTATTTTGGCCGAGATATGCAAGTTATGAAGCTCCAAAAATCTTATTTTTTTGTTAATGCTGAAAATATTACATGGTCATCTTTGAATGCTCATAACTCGGGTATTTGATGTCGGATCATGGTCATTTTTGGCAAAAAATTAAATTTGTTGGCATGGCCATTTTTAAATGGCAATCTATAATTCTGATCTTAACGAGTCTAAAAAGGTATACCACTCAAAGATCGGACTTATTTTGGCCGAGATATGCAAGTTATGAAGCTCCAAAAATCTTATTTTTTTGTTAATGCTGAAAATATTACATGGTCATCTTTGAATGCTCATAACTCGGGTATTTGATGTCGGATCATGGTCATTTTTGGCAAAAAATGAAATTTGCTGGCATGGCCATTTTTAAATGGCAATCTATAATTCTGATCTTAACGAGTCTAAAAAGGTATACCACTCAAAGATCGGACTTATTTTGGCCGAGATATGCAAGTTATGAAGCTCCAAAAATCTTATTTTTTTGTTAATGCTGAAAATATTACATGGTCATCTTTGAATGCTCATAACTCGGGTATTTGATGTCGGATCATGGTCATTTTTGGCAAAAAATGAAATTTGCTGGCATGGCCATTTTTAAATGGCAATCTATAATTCTGATCTTAACGAGTCTAAAAAGGTATACCACTCAAAGATCGGACTTATTTTGGCCGAGATATGCAAGTTATGAAGCTCCAAAAATCTTATTTTTTTGTTAATGCTGAAAATATTACATGGTCATCTTTGAATGCTCATAACTCGGGTATTTGATGTCGGATCATGGTCATTTTTGGCAAAAAATGAAATTTGCTGGCATGGCCATTTTTAAATGGCAATCTATAATTCTGATCTTAACGAGTCTAAAAAGGTATACCACTCAAAGATCGGACTTATTTTGGCCGAGATATGCAAGTTATGAAGCTCCAAAAATCTTATTTTTTTTGTTAATGCTGAAAATATTACATGGTCATTTTTGAATGCTCATAACTCGGGTATTTGATGTCGGATCATGGTAATTTTTGGAAAAAAATTAAATTTGTTGGCATGGCCATATTTAAATGGCAATCTTTGAATGCTAAAAACTCGGGTTTTTGATGTCGGATCATGGTCATTTTTGGGTAAAAATGAAATTTGCTGGCATGGCCATTTTTAAATGGCAATCTATAATTCTGATCTTAACGAGTCTAAAAAGGTATACCACTCAAAGATCGGACTTATTTTGGCCGAGATATGCAAGTTATGAAGCTCCAAAAATCTTATTTTTTTGTTAATGCTGAAAATATTACATGGTCATCTTTGAATGCTCATAACTCGGGTATTTGATGTCGGATCATGGTCATTTTTGGCAAAAAATTAAATTTGCTGGCATGGCCATTTTTAAATGGCAATCTATAATTCTGATCTTAACGAGTCTAAAAAGGTATACCACTCAAAGATCGGACTTATTTTGGCCGAGATATGCAAGTTATGAAGCTCCAAAAATCTTATTTTTTTGTTAATGCTGAAAATATTACATGGTCATCTTTGAATGCTCATAACTCGGGTATTTGATGTCGGATCATGGTCATTTTTGGCAAAAAATGAAATTTGCTGGCATGGCCATTTTTAAATGGCAATCTATAATTCTGATCTTAACGAGTCTAAAAAGGTATACCACTCAAAGATCGGACTTATTTTGGCCGAGATATGCAAGTTATGAAGCTCCAAAAATCTTATTTTTTTGTTAATGCTGAAAATATTACATGGTCATCTTTGAATGCTCATAACTCGGGTATTTGATGTCGGATCATGGTCATTTTTGGCAAAAAATGAAATTTGCTGGCATGGCCATTTTTAAATGGCAATCTATAATTCTGATCTTAACGAGTCTAAAAAGGTATACCACTCAAAGATCGGACTTATTTTGGCCGAGATATGCAAGTTATGAAGCTCCAAAAATCTTATTTTTTTGTTAATGCTGAAAATATTACATGGTCATTTTTGAATGCTCATAACTCGGGTATTTGATGTCGGATCATGGTCATTTTTGGCAAAAAATTAAATTTGTTGGCATGGCCATTTTTAAATGGCAATCTATAATTCTGATCTTAACGAGTCTAAAAAGGTATACCACTCAAAGATCGGACTTATTTTGGCCGAGATATGCAAGTTATGAAGCTCCAAAAATCTTATTTTTTTGTTAATGCTGAAAATATTACATGGTCATCTTTGAATGCTCATAACTCGGGTATTTGATGTCGGATCATGGTCATTTTTGGCAAAAAATGAAATTTGCTGGCATGGCCATTTTTAAATGGCAATCTATAATTCTGATCTTAACGAGTCTAAAAAGGTATACCACTCAAAGATCGGACTTATTTTGGCCGAGATATGCAAGTTATGAAGCTCCAAAAATCTTATTTTTTTGTTAATGCTGAAAATATTACATGGTCATCTTTGAATGCTCATAACTCGGGTATTTGATGTCGGATCATGGTCATTTTTGGCAAAAAATTAAATTTGTTGGCATGGCCATTTTTAAATGGCAATCTATAATTCTGATCTTAACGAGTCTAAAAAGGTATACCACTCAAAGATCGGACTTATTTTGGCCGAGATATGCAAGTTATGAAGCTCCAAAAATCTTATTTTTTTGTTAATGCTGAAAATATTACATGGTCATCTTTGAATGCTCATAACTCGGGTATTTGATGTCGGATCATGGTCATTTTTGGCAAAAAATGAAATTTGCTGGCATGGCCATTTTTAAATGGCAATCTATAATTCTGATCTTAACGAGTCTAAAAAGGTATACCACTCAAAGATCGGACTTATTTTGGCCGAGATATGCAAGTTATGAAGCTCCAAAAATCTTATTTTTTTGTTAATGCTGAAAATATTACATGGTCATCTTTGAATGCTCATAACTCGGGTATTTGATGTCGGATCATGGTCATTTTTGGCAAAAAATTAAATTTGTTGGCATGGCCATTTTTAAATGGCAATCTATAATTCTGATCTTAACGAGTCTAAAAAGGTATACCACTCAAAGATCGGACTTATTTTGGCCGAGATATGCAAGTTATGAAGCTCCAAAAATCTTATTTTTTTGTTAATGCTGAAAATATTACATGGTCATCTTTGAATGCTCATAACTCGGGTATTTGATGTCGGATCATGGTCATTTTTGGCAAAAAATGAAATTTGCTGGCATGGCCATTTTTAAATGGCAATCTATAATTCTGATCTTAACGAGTCTAAAAAGGTATACCACTCAAAGATCGGACTTATTTTGGCCGAGATATGCAAGTTATGAAGCTCCAAAAATCTTATTTTTTTGTTAATGCTGAAAATATTACATGGTCATCTTTGAATGCTCATAACTCGGGTATTTGATGTCGGATCATGGTCATTTTTGGCAAAAAATGAAATTTGCTGGCATGGCCATTTTTAAATGGCAATCTATAATTCTGATCTTAACGAGTCTAAAAAGGTATACCACTCAAAGATCGGACTTATTTTGGCCGAGATATGCAAGTTATGAAGCTCCAAAAATCTTATTTTTTTGTTAATGCTGAAAATATTACATGGTCATCTTTGAATGCTCATAACTCGGGTATTTGATGTCGGATCATGGTCATTTTTGGCAAAAAATTAAATTTGCTGGCATGGCCATTTTTAAATGGCAATCTATAATTCTGATCTTAACGAGTCTAAAAAGGTATACCACTCAAAGATCGGACTTATTTTGGCCGAGATATGCAAGTTATGAAGCTCCAAAAATCTTATTTTTTTGTTAATGCTGAAAATATTACATGGTCATCTTTGAATGCTCATAACTCGGGTATTTGATGTCGGATCATGGTCATTTTTGGCAAAAAATGAAATTTGCTGGCATGGCCATTTTTAAATGGCAATCTATAATTCTGATCTTAACGAGTCTAAAAAGGTATACCACTCAAAGATCGGACTTATTTTGGCCGAGATATGCAAGTTATGAAGCTCCAAAAATCTTATTTTTTTGTTAATGCTGAAAATATTACATGGTCATCTTTGAATGCTCATAACTCGGGTATTTGATGTCGGATCATGGTCATTTTTGGCAAAAAATGAAATTTGCTGGCATGGCCATTTTTAAATGGCAATCTATAATTCTGATCTTAACGAGTCTAAAAAGGTATACCACTCAAAGATCGGACTTATTTTGGCCGAGATATGCAAGTTATGAAACTCCAAAAATCTTATTTTTTTTGTTAATGCTGAAAATATTACATGGTCATCTTTGAATGCTCATAACTCGGGTATTTGATGTCGGATCATGGTCATTTTTGGCAAAAAATTAAATTTGTTGGCATGGCCATTTTAAATGGATTCTTTTTTCTCTTATTTTTGGAAAAATGAAATTTGCTGGCATGGCCATTTTTAAATGGCAATCTATAATTCTGATCTTAACGAGTCTAAAAAGGTATACCACTCAAAGATCGGACTTATTTTGGCCGAGATATGCAAGTTATGAAGCTCCAAAAATCTTATTTTTTTGTTAATGCTG
Source organism: Drosophila maculinotata (assembly GCA_035045305.1). Taxonomy (NCBI): domain Eukaryota; kingdom Metazoa; phylum Arthropoda; class Insecta; order Diptera; family Drosophilidae; genus Drosophila; species Drosophila maculinotata. The sequence continues at coordinate 11,050 of JAWNPD010000188.1, read as the reverse complement.
AAAATATTACATGGTCATCTTTGAATGCTCATAACTCGGGTATTTGATGTCGGATCATGGTCATTTTTGGCAAAAAATGAAATTTGCTGGCATGGCCATTTTTAAATGGCAATCTATAATTCTGATCTTAACGAGTCTAAAAAGGTATACCACTCAAAGATCGGACTTATTTTGGCCGAGATATGCAAGTTATGAAGCTCCAAAAATCTTATTTTTTTGTTAATGCTGAAAATATTACATGGTCATCTTTGAATGCTCATAACTCGGGTATTTGATGTCGGATCATGGTCATTTTTGGCAAAAAATGAAATTTGCTGGCATGGCCATTTTTAAATGGCAATCTATAATTCTGATCTTAACGAGTCTAAAAAGGTATACCACTCAAAGATCGGACTTATTTTGGCCGAGATATGCAAGTTATGAAGCTCCAAAAATCTTATTTTTTTGTTAATGCTGAAAATATTACATGGTCATCTTTGAATGCTCATAACTCGGGTATTTGATGTCGGATCATGGTCATTTTTGGCAAAAAATGAAATTTGCTGGCATGGCCATTTTTAAATGGCAATCTATAATTCTGATCTTAACGAGTCTAAAAAGGTATACCACTCAAAGATCGGACTTATTTTGGCCGAGATATGCAAGTTATGAAGCTCCAAAAATCTTATTTTTTTGTTAATGCTGAAAATATTACATGGTCATCTTTGAATGCTCATAACTCGGGTATTTGATGTCGGATCATGGTCATTTTTGGCAAAAAATGAAATTTGCTGGCATGGCCATTTTTAAATGGCAATCTATAATTCTGATCTTAACGAGTCTAAAAAGGTATACCACTCAAAGATCGGACTTATTTTGGCCGAGATATGCAAGTTATGAAGCTCCAAAAATCTTATTTTTTTGTTAATGCTGAAAATATTACATGGTCATCTTTGAATGCTCATAACTCGGGTATTTGATGTCGGATCATGGTCATTTTTGGCAAAAAATGAAATTTGCTGGCATGGCCATTTTTAAATGGCAATCTATAATTCTGATCTTAACGAGTCTAAAAAGGTATACCACTCAAAGATCGGACTTATTTTGGCCGAGATATGCAAGTTATGAAGCTCCAAAAATCTTATTTTTTTGTTAATGCTGAAAATATTACATGGTCATCTTTGAATGCTCATAACTCGGGTATTTGATGTCGGATCATGGTCATTTTTGGCAAAAAATGAAATTTGCTGGCATGGCCATTTTTAAATGGCAATCTATAATTCTGATCTTAACGAGTCTAAAAAGGTATACCACTCAAAGATCGGACTTATTTTGGCCGAGATATGCAAGTTATGAAGCTCCAAAAATCTTATTTTTTTGTTAATGCTGAAAATATTACATGGTCATCTTTGAATGCTCATAACTCGGGTATTTGATGTCGGATCATGGTCATTTTTGGCAAAAAATGAAATTTGCTGGCATGGCCATTTTTAAATGGCAATCTATAATTCTGATCTTAACGAGTCTAAAAAGGTATACCACTCAAAGATCGGACTTATTTTGGCCGAGATATGCAAGTTATGAAGCTCCAAAAATCTAATTTTTTTGTTAATGCTGAAAATATTACATGGTCATCTTTGAATGCTCATAACTCGGGTATTTGATGTCGGATCATGGTCATTTTTGGCAAAAAATGAAATTTGCTGGCATGGCCATTTTTAAATGGCAATCTATAATTCTGATCTTAACGAGTCTAAAAAGGTATACCACTCAAAGATCGGACTTATTTTGGCCGAGATATGCAAGTTATGAAGCTCCAAAAATCTTATTTTTTTGTTAATGCTGAAAATATTACATGGTCATCTTTGAATGCTCATAACTCGGGTATTTGATGTCGGATCATGGTCATTTTTGGCAAAAAATGAAATTTGCTGGCATGGCCATTTTTAAATGGCAATCTATAATTCTGATCTTAACGAGTCTAAAAAGGTATACCACTCAAAGATCGGACTTATTTTGGCCGAGATATGCAAGTTATGAAGCTCCAAAAATCTTATTTTTTTGTTAATGCTGAAAATATTACATGGTCATCTTTGAATGCTCATAACTCGGGTATTTGATGTCGGATCATGGTCATTTTTGGCAAAAAATGAAATTTGCTGGCATGGCCATTTTTAAATGGCAATCTATAATTCTGATCTTAACGAGTCTAAAAAGGTATACCACTCAAAGATCGGACTTATTTTGGCCGAGATATGCAAGTTATGAAGCTCCAAAAATCTTATTTTTTTGTTAATGCTGAAAATATTACATGGTCATCTTTGAATGCTCATAACTCGGGTATTTGATGTCGGATCATGGTCATTTTTGGCAAAAAATTAAATTTGCTGGCATGGCCATTTTTAAATGGCAATCTATAATTCTGATCTTAACGAGTCTAAAAAGGTATACCACTCAAAGATCGGACTTATTTTGGCCGAGATATGCAAGTTATGAAGCTCCAAAAATCTTATTTTTTTGTTAATGCTGAAAATATTACATGGTCATCTTTGAATGCTCATAACTCGGGTATTTGATGTCGGATCATGGTCATTTTTGGCAAAAAATGAAATTTGCTGGCATGGCCATTTTTAAATGGCAATCTATAATTCTGATCTTAACGAGTCTAAAAAGGTATACCACTCAAAGATCGGACTTATTTTGGCCGAGATATGCAAGTTATGAAGCTCCAAAAATCTTATTTTTTTGTTAATGCTGAAAATATTACATGGTCATCTTTGAATGCTCATAACTCGGGTATTTGATGTCGGATCATGGTCATTTTTGGCAAAAAATGAAATTTGCTGGCATGGCCATTTTTAAATGGCAATCTATAATTCTGATCTTAACGAGTCTAAAAAGGTATACCACTCAAAGATCGGACTTATTTTGGCCGAGATATGCAAGTTATGAAGCTCCAAAAATCTTATTTTTTTGTTAATGCTGAAAATATTACATGGTCATCTTTGAATGCTCATAACTCGGGTATTTGATGTCGGATCATGGTCATTTTTGGCAAAAAATGAAATTTGCTGGCATGGCCATTTTTAAATGGCAATCTATAATTCTGATCTTAACGAGTCTAAAAAGGTATACCACTCAAAGATCGGACTTATTTTGGCCGAGATATGCAAGTTATGAAGCTCCAAAAATCGTATTTTTTTGTTAATGCTGAAAATATTACATGGTCATCTTTGAATGCTCATAACTCGGGTATTTGATGTCGGATCATGGTCATTTTTGGCAAAAAATTAAATTTGCTGGCATGGCCATTTTTAAATGGCAATCTATAATTCTGATCTTAACGAGTCTAAAAAGGTATACCACTCAAAGATCGGACTTATTTTGGCCGAGATATGCAAGTTATGAAGATCCAAAAATCTTATTTTTTTGTTAATGCTGAAAATATTACATGGTCATCTTTGAATGCTCATAACTCGGGTATTTGATGTCGGATCATGGTCATTTTTGGCAAAAAATGAAATTTGCTGGCATGGCCATTTTTAAATGGCAATCTATAATTCTGATCTTAACGAGTCTAAAAAGGTATACCACTCAAAGATCGGACTTATTTTGGCCGAGATATGCAAGTTATGAAGCTCCAAAAATCTTATTTTTTTGTTAATGCTGAAAATATTACATGGTCATCTTTGAATGCTCATAACTCGGGTATTTGATGTCGGATCATGGTCATTTTTGGCAAAAAATGAAATTTGCTGGCATGGCCATTTTTAAATGGCAATCTATAATTCTGATCTTAACGAGTCTAAAAAGGTATACCACTCAAAGATCGGACTTATTTTGGCCGAGATATGCAAGTTATGAAGCTCCAAAAATCGTATTTTTTTGTTAATGCTGAAAATATTACATGGTCATCTTTGAATGCTCATAACTCGGGTATTTGATGTCGGATCATGGTCATTTTTGGCAAAAAATGAAATTTGCTGGCATGGCCATTTTTAAATGGCAATCTATAATTCTGATCTTAACGAGTCTAAAAAGGTATACCACTCAAAGATCGGACTTATTTTGGCCGAGATATGCAAGTTATGAAGCTCCAAAAATCTTATTTTTTTGTTAATGCTGAAAATATTACATGGTCATCTTTGAATGCTCATAACTCGGGTATTTGATGTCGGATCATGGTCATTTTTGGCAAAAAATGAAATTTGTTGGCATGGCCATTTTTAAATGGCAATCTTTAATTCTGATCTTAACGAGTCTAAAAAGGTATACCACTCAAAGATCGGACTTATTTTGGCCGAGATATGCAAGTTATGAAGCTCCAAAAATCTTATTTTTTTGTTAATGCTGAAAATATTACATGGTCATCTTTGAATGCTCATAACTCGGGTATTTGATGTCGGATCATGGTCATTTTTGGCAAAAAATGAAATTTGCTGGCATGGCCATTTTTAAATGGCAATCTATAATTCTGATCTTAACGAGTCTAAAAAGGTATACCACTCAAAGATCGGACTTATTTTGGCCGAGATATGCAAGTTATGAAGCTCCAAAAATCTTATTTTTTTGTTAATGCTGAAAATATTACATGGTCATCTTTGAATGCTCATAACTCGGGTATTTGATGTCGGATCATGGTCATTTTTGGCAAAAAATGAAATTTGCTGGCATGGCCATTTTTAAATGGCAATCTTTAATTCTGATCTTAACGAGTCTAAAAAGGTATACCACTCAAAGATCGGACTTATTTTGGCCGAGATATGCAAGTTATGAAGCTCCAAAAATCTTATTTTTTTGTTAATGCTGAAAATATTACATGGTCATCTTTGAATGCTAAAAACTCGGGTTTTTGATGTCGGATCATGGTCATTTTTGGGAAAAAATGAAATTTGCTGGCATGGCCATTTTTAAATGGCAATCTTTAATTCTGATCTTAACGAGTCTAAAAAGGTATACCACTCAAAGATCGGACTTATTTTGGCCGAGATATGCAAGTTATGAAGCTCCAAAAATCGTATTTATTTGTTAATGCTGAAAATATTACAAGGTTATCTTTGAATGCTCATAACTCGGGTATTTGATGTCGGATCATGGTCATTTTTGGCAAAAAATTAAATTTGCTGGCATGGCCATTTTTAAATGGCAATCTATAATTCTGATCTTAACGAGTCTAAAAAGGTATACCACTCAAAGATCGGACTTATTTTGGCCGAGATATGCAAGTTATGAAGATCCAAAAATCTTATTTTTTTATTAATGCTGAAAATATTCCATGGTCATCTTTGAATGCTCATAACTCGGGTATTTGATGTCGGATCGTGGTCATTTTTAGCAAAAAATGAAATTTGCTGGCATGGCCATTTTTAAATGGCAATCTATAATTCTGATCTTAACGAGTCTAAAAAGGTATACCACTCAAAGATCGGACTTATTTTGGCCGAGATATGCAAGTTATGAAGCTCCAAAAATCTTATTTTTTTGTTAATGCTGAAAATATTACATGGTCATTTTTGAATGCTCATAACTCGGGTATTTGATGTCGGATCATGGTAATTTTTGGAAAAAAATTAAATTTGTTGGCATGGCCATATTTAAATGGCAATCTTTAATTCTGATCTTAACGAGTCTAAGAAGGTATACCACTCAAAGATCGGACTTATTTTGGCCGAGATATGCAAGTTATGAAGCTCCAAAAATCTTATTTTTTTGTTAATGCTGAAAATATTACATGGTCATCTTTGAATGCTCATAACTCGGGTATTTGATGTCGGATCATGGTCATTTTTGGCAAAAAATGAAATTTGCTGGCATGGCCATTTTTAAATGGCAATCTATAATTGTGATCTTAACGAGTCTAAAAAGGTATACCACTCAAAGATCGGACTTATTTTGGCCGAGATATGCAAGTTATGAAGCTCCAAAAATCTTATTTTTTTGTTAATGCTGAAAATATTACATGGTCATCTTTGAATGCTCATAACTCGGGTATTTGATGTCGGATCCTGATCATTTTTGGCAAAAAATTAAATTTGCTGGCATGGCCATTTTTAAATGGCAATCTATAATTCTGATCTTAACGAGTCTAAAAAGGTATACCACTCAAAGATCGGACTTATTTTGGCCGAGATATGCAAGTTATGAAGCTCCAAAAATCTTATTTTTTTGTAAATGCTGAAAATATTACATGGTCATTTTTGAATGCTCATAACTCGGGTATTTGATGTCGGATCATGGTCATTTTTGGCAAAAAATGAAATTTGCTGGCATGGCCATTTTTAAATGGCAATCTATAATTCTGATCTTAACGAGTCTAAAAAGGTATACCACTCAAAGATCGGACTTATTTTGGCCGAGATATGCAAGTTATGAAGCTCCAAAAATCTTATTTTTTTGTTAATGCTGAAAATATTACATGGTCATCTTTGAATGCTCATAACTCGGGTATTTGATGTCGGATCATGGTCATTTTTGGCAAAAAATGAAATTTGCTGGCATGGCCATTTTTAAATGGCAATCTATAATTCTGATCTTAACGAGTCTAAAAAGGTATACCACTCAAAGATCGGACTTATTTTGGCCGAGATATGCAAGTTATGAAGCTCCAAAAATCTTATTTTTTTGTTAATGCTGAAAATATTACATGGTCATCTTTGAATGCTCATAACTCGGGTATTTGATGTCGGATCATGGTCATTTTTGGCAAAAAATGAAATTTGCTGGCATGGCCATTTTTAAATGGCAATCTATAATTCTGATCTTAACGAGTCTAAAAAGGTATACCACTCAAAGATCGGACTTATTTTGGCCGAGATATGCAAGTTATGAAGCTCCAAAAATCTTATTTTTTTGTTAATGCTGAAAATATTACATGGTCATCTTTGAATGCTCATAACTCGGGTATTTGATGTCGGATCATGGTCATTTTTGGCAAAAAATGAAATTTGCTGGCATGGCCATTTTTAAATGGCAATCTATAATTCTGATCTTAACGAGTCTAAAAAGGTATACCACTCAAAGATCGGACTTATTTTGGCCGAGATATGCAAGTTATGAAGCTCCAAAAATCTTATTTTTTTGTTAATGCTGAAAATATTACATGGTCATCTTTGAATGCTCATAACTCGGGTATTTGATGTCGGATCATGGTCATTTTTGGCAAAAAATGAAATTTGCTGGCATGGCCATTTTTAAATGGCAATCTATAATTCTGATCTTAACGAGTCTAAAAAGGTATACCACTCAAAGATCGGACTTATTTTGGCCGAGATATGCAAGTTATGAAGCTCCAAAAATCTTATTTTTTTGTTAATGCTGAAAATATTACATGGTCATCTTTGAATGCTCATAACTCGGGTATTTGATGTCGGATCATGGTCATTTTTGGCAAAAAATGAAATTTGCTGGCATGGCCATTTTTAAATGGCAATCTATAATTCTGATCTTAACGAGTCTAAAAAGGTATACCACTCAAAGATCGGACTTATTTTGGCCGAGATATGCAAGTTATGAAGCTCCAAAAATCTTATTTTTTTGTTAATGCTGAAAATATTACATGGTCATCTTTGAATGCTCATAACTCGGGTATTTGATGTCGGATCATGGTCATTTTTGGCAAAAAATTAAATTTGCTGGCATGGCCATTTTTAAATGGCAATCTATAATTCTGATCTTAACGAGTCTAAAAAGGTATACCACTCAAAGATCGGACTTATTTTGGCCGAGATATGCAAGTTATGAAGCTCCAAAAATCTTATTTTTTTGTTAATGCTGAAAATATTACATGGTCATCTTTGAATGCTCATAACTCGGGTATTTGATGTCGGATCATGGTCATTTTTGGCAAAAAATGAAATTTGCTGGCATGGCCATTTTTAAATGGCAATCTATAATTCTGATCTTAACGAGTCTAAAAAGGTATACCACTCAAAGATCGGACTTATTTTGGCCGAGATATGCAAGTTATGAAGCTCCAAAAATCTTATTTTTTTGTTAATGCTGAAAATATTACATGGTCATCTTTGAATGCTCATAACTCGGGTATTTGATGTCGGATCATGGTCATTTTTGGCAAAAAATTAAATTTGCTGGCATGGCCATTTTTAAATGGCAATCTATAATTCTGATCTTAACGAGTCTAAAAAGGTATACCACTCAAAGATCGGACTTATTTTGGCCGAGATATGCAAGTTATGAAGCTCCAAAAATCTTATTTTTTTGTTAATGCTGAAAATATTACATGGTCATCTTTGAATGCTCATAACTCGGGTATTTGATGTCGGATCATGGTCATTTTTGGCAAAAAATGAAATTTGCTGGCATGGCCATTTTTAAATGGCAATCTATAATTCTGATCTTAACGAGTCTAAAAAGGTATACCACTCAAAGATCGGACTTATTTTGGCCGAGATATGCAAGTTATGAAGCTCCAAAAATCTTATTTTTTTGTTAATGCTGAAAATATTACATGGTCATCTTTGAATGCTCATAACTCGGGTATTTGATGTCGGATCATGGTCATTTTTGGCAAAAAATTAAATTTGCTGGCATGGCCATTTTTAAATGGCAATCTATAATTCTGATCTTAACGAGTCTAAAAAGGTATACCACTCAAAGATCGGACTTATTTTGGCCGAGATATGCAAGTTATGAAGCTCCAAAAATCTTATTTTTTTGTTAATGCTGAAAATATTACATGGTCATCTTTGAATGCTCATAACTCGGGTATTTGATGTCGGATCATGGTCATTTTTGGCAAAAAATTAAATTTGCTGGCATGGCCATTTTTAAATGGCAATCTATAATTCTGATCTTAACGAGTCTAAAAAGGTATACCACTCAAAGATCGGACTTATTTTGGCCGAGATATGCAAGTTATGAAGCTCCAAAAATCTTATTTTTTTGTTAATGCTGAAAATATTACATGGTCATCTTTGAATGCTCATAACTCGGGTATTTGATGTCGGATCATGGTCATTTTTGGCAAAAAATGAAATTTGCTGGCATGGCCATTTTTAAATGGCAATCTATAATTCTGATCTTAACGAGTCTAAAAAGGTATACCACTCAAAGATCGGACTTATTTTGGCCGAGATATGCAAGTTATGAAGCTCCAAAAATCTTATTTTTTTGTTAATGCTGAAAATATTACATGGTCATCTTTGAATGCTCATAACTCGGGTATTTGATGTCGGATCATGGTCATTTTTGGCAAAAAATTAAATTTGCTGGCATGGCCATTTTTAAATGGCAATCTATAATTCTGATCTTAACGAGTCTAAAAAGGTATACCACTCAAAGATCGGACTTATTTTGGCCGAGATATGCAAGTTATGAAGCTCCAAAAATCTTATTTTTTTGTTAATGCTGAAAATATTACATGGTCATCTTTGAATGCTCATAACTCGGGTATTTGATGTCGGATCATGGTCATTTTTGGCAAAAAATGAAATTTGCTGGCATGGCCATTTTTAAATGGCAATCTATAATTCTGATCTTAACGAGTCTAAAAAGGTATACCACTCAAAGATCGGACTTATTTTGGCCGAGATATGCAAGTTATGAAGCTCCAAAAATCTTATTTTTTTGTTAATGCTGAAAATATTACATGGTCATCTTTGAATGCTCATAACTCGGGTATTTGATGTCGGATCATGGTCATTTTTGGCAAAAAATTAAATTTGCTGGCATGGCCATTTTTAAATGGCAATCTATAATTCTGATCTTAACGAGTCTAAAAAGGTATACCACTCAAAGATCGGACTTATTTTGGCCGAGATATGCAAGTTATGAAGCTCCAAAAATCTTATTTTTTTGTTAATGCTGAAAATATTACATGGTCATCTTTGAATGCTCATAACTCGGGTATTTGATGTCGGATCATGGTCATTTTTGGCAAAAAATGAAATTTGCTGGCATGGCCATTTTTAAATGGCAATCTATAATTCTGATCTTAACGAGTCTAAAAAGGTATACCACTCAAAGATCGGACTTATTTTGGCCGAGATATGCAAGTTATGAAGCTCCAAAAATCTTATTTTTTTGTTAATGCTGAAAATATTACATGGTCATCTTTGAATGCTCATAACTCGGGTATTTGATGTCGGATCATGGTCATTTTTGGCAAAAAATGAAATTTGCTGGCATGGCCATTTTTAAATGGCAATCTATAATTCTGATCTTAACGAGTCTAAAAAGGTATACCACTCAAAGATCGGACTTATTTTGGCCGAGATATGCAAGTTATGAAGCTCCAAAAATCTTATTTTTTTGTTAATGCTGAAAATATTACATGGTCATCTTTGAATGCTCATAACTCGGGTATTTGATGTCGGATCATGGTCATTTTTGGCAAAAAATGAAATTTGCTGGCATGGCCATTTTTAAATGGCAATCTATAATTCTGATCTTAACGAGTCTAAAAAGGTATACCACTCAAAGATCGGACTTATTTTGGCCGAGATATGCAAGTTATGAAGCTCCAAAAATCTTATTTTTTTGTTAATGCTGAAAATATTACATGGTCATCTTTGAATGCTCATAACTCGGGTATTTGATGTCGGATCATGGTCATTTTTGGCAAAAAATGAAATTTGCTGGCATGGCCATTTTTAAATGGCAATCTATAATTCTGATCTTAACGAGTCTAAAAAGGTATACCACTCAAAGATCGGACTTATTTTGGCCGAGATATGCAAGTTATGAAGCTCCAAAAATCTTATTTTTTTGTTAATGCTGAAAATATTACATGGTCATCTTTGAATGCTCATAACTCGGGTATTTGATGTCGGATCATGGTCATTTTTGGCAAAAAATTAAATTTTCTGGCATGGCCATTTTTAAATGGCAATCTATAATTCTGATCTTAACGAGTCTAAAAAGGTATACCACTCAAAGATCGGACTTATTTTGGCCGAGATATGCAAGTTATGAAGCTCCAAAAATCTTATTTTTTTGTTAATGCTGAAAATATTACATGGTCATCTTTGAATGCTCATAACTCGGGTATTTGATGTCGGATCATGGTCATTTTTGGCAAAAAATGAAATTTGCTGGCATGGCCATTTTTAAA